>SRLM01001521.1:0-137964 GCA_015708895.1 Populus ilicifolia | reverse complement strand
AAAAAAAAAAAAAAAGGCAAAAACATTGTAGCGTATTTTTCTTTTCATCACTGCAGACATTTTCTTATTCATCACTGCAGTGTGCAACTTTTTTTCTTTCCAAAAAAAGTTGATTGTTTTTTAACTAAAAATATCTTGACTTTTCATATGGTACATTAATCATTGTGGGTTTATTTAAATATATTTTTATTTATTTAATATATTTATGANAAATCAAAACGATGTCAGTTTAATAAAAAAAAATACAAAAGTCAACAGATTGCAACTAACTTTTTGACCAAATCAATTAAGTTATTGAGAGATGTGTATAAGAGACAGATATATATATATATATTTTAAGTGTAGGGTAAAAAATCTTTTAGTTTGAATGCTTCAACTTGAAAGGATAATATAATATCTTTTCAATGTGAAATTTAAAGCATTTTCATATATATATTTCATATTCAAAAAAAAATATTATGTTTTTTCAATGCAGGATTTAAAACTCATTAATGTATTATATATTATATATTCCTAATAAAAAAGTTATTTTTTTAATATAAAATTTAAAGCCTTTTTGTATTATACTCTATATGCACATAAAAAATTACATTTTTTCAATGTAGAATAAAAAAAAAATTGATTTAAATACTTTAGTTTAAAAGATAACATAATACTTGTTTAATATAAGATTTGAAGTCCTTTAGTATATATACTTCATGTTTTTAAGAGAAAAGTCATATTTTTTAATGTAAAATTTAAAACTTATTGGTATATATACTCAATGTTTCTAATAAAAAAAATTATTTTTTCAAAATGGGACCTGAACCCTTTTCTATATATATATTATGTTCATAAAAAAAATTATATTTTTATATATAAAGTAAAAAAATATTCTAGTTTGAATACTTCAACTTAAAACCCTTTAATATACCTATTATATGTTCACAAGAAAAAAGTTATGTTTTTTCAACGTGAAATTTAAAACTTATCAATATATATACTTTATATTTCTAAAAATAATATTTTTTTAATGTGGGATTTGAAATTTTTTTCATACACATACTCCATGTTCACAAAAAAAAAGTTAGGTTTTTTTAATTTAAAATAAAAAATCTTTTGTTTTGAATATTTCAACTTAAAAGGAAAACATAACATTTGTTCGATGTGAGATTTGAAGTCTTTTAGTATATTCTTTCAAACTTATTTATTTGCAACTTGTATAGCATATATTCACATAATTGTTTTTACCTTTTCATATAAAATATTAAAATTTTAAATATATATTTTTAATTTTATCAGGTTAATTCAGATTGACATAAATTGATTCATGAAACTTAAGATTCGGATTCTTGGTCGGGTTAGCCCTCGAGCTGAATTTGATAATTATGCTGTCGATTTTTATTATTGTTGGTATTTTGAATTCAATCATTTTTTTGATATGTCCTTTTCTTTAAGTTTTATTTATTTTTAATTTAATTCTTTAATTCTAATTTATTATTTTAAGTTTTTCAATGAAATCCTTTTACTTTTTATTGTTTTTTTATTTGCTTTTTTGTTAAAGTTTTATTATAAAATTCCCATTTCTATTTATTTATTTATTTTAATTCCGACATAGCTAATCATACGAACAAGAATTAAATAACGCAATTACTTAATTAGCAAAAAGCTTCTTAACATGACATTCACGTGTTAATTTAAAATTATATATATATTATGTTCCACACCCAAAAAAAATTCTTCCAACAGTTTTTGTGTCATCCAATATGAGATATAAATATTTTATTTTTATTCAACATAAATATTTTAAAAAGTGTCCAGTAGTTCAACATGATCTACAATGCACTATCTCTACACCGATATAAAAATACTTTGTTGATGGATTTTTACGATGACTCTTTAATATTTTACACTTTTATTTTTATCTAATTAATTTCATGGACACTAGTCCCTCAATATATATATTAATTTACCCGTTTAATTATCGAGTATCGGTCTCTCGATAAGGATATAATCCATTCATCTAATTATTAGATACTAATCCCTCAACAGGGATATCAATTTATTTATTGATATCAAAATATCAAAATATAAAATTTATAATTTCAAAGTTAAATTATATCATTTTTTCTACTATTTAAATATAATTTATTAAAATTTTCAAGCTTGAAATGTTGTTTCTTCCATGAATTCACCTCTTTAAAAGGAGGATAAATCCCCCATCACTATAAGTTTTAATCCACCATCTAGACATTATTTATTCATTTAAGTCATAAAAAATCTCTAATTACATCGACTCAACTTCCCCTTCCCAAATTCTTTACCGTTGCTGGGAGTTCAAGTAAGAGAAATGGCATGATAATTCTTAACTTTTCATCGAATTAAATCTTAACCCATTTATTCTGTACATCAATCATTTTGTTAATTTAAGAGTTTTATAATCATACATAATAATAACTAAATATTCATACATAAAATTTATATAATCAATACAATAATATCATACTTACTAATAAAATAACAAGGAATTAATAGCAAAATCAAGATGAAACCATTCTTTATCTCCCTCCTCATTATTCCTTTTTCTACCCTTTTGCTCTTCCTCCCTAAGCTTTAAAAACTCTTAAATCTCTCTATTAACTAGTGTAATTTACTCACCCCCCCCCCCCCCNCCCCCGCGGCGGCAGCCACCCGTGAAAATGGGGTTTTATGGTGCAAAATTTAATCCTTACATACCATGTATTAATTTATCCAGTCCCCAAGCTTTCCTTCTTTCTTTTAATTTGGTACTATAATACTTCAACTTCTTTCAATCTCATCATTTTCTAATTAAATTGATTTCCTCCCATTTAAATATAATTAATCAATTTTTTAAAATCGGGTTTAGATTTATGATTTTATTTTTCATATCAAGTTTTTTATTTTCTTTTTCAATAAGAATAGTACTGGTTTTAATTTGATTATTTTTCTTTATTCTTTTGTGAAAGTTTTTATAATTTTTAATTTTATCATTCAAGTAAAATTTATGTCTTTTGTTATTTTAGTAGTAGTAAATCATTCTAAATTCATGTTTAGAATAATAGATTCTAAGAAATTCTAAATTATATTTTTTAATAAATTCTAAATGAATATAAATTTGAATTCTATTAAAATAAACTTGAATAAAAAATCAAATGTGTTGTATAAATCTAAATGTATTAGGTGTAGTTTATCAATTAAATATAATAAGTAATTAGATATTATAGGAATATATTAGACAGGTAATATGAATATAATAGGAATGATCATGAAGAAAATACATGGTGTAACTATTTACAGGTAGGATCTAGTTAATGTGTGTCAATGTTAAGAAAAAATTGCAAATATAGTTCAAAAGTAAAATTTCTCTTTGCCAACTAGAAGACACAATAATAATAATAATAATAGTGATGGTTATAATAATAATAGCACCTAAAAATTTATATTTTTTTTATTAATTCAATAATAATAATAATATCAGTAGAAGTGGTAATGATAGTAGTAGTGATAATAATAATATTAGTGAAAATAATAATAATAGCATTTAAAAGATTATATTTTTTATTTTAATAATAACAATAACATCAATAACAGTGGTGGGGAAGGCGGTGATAATAATAATAATATCAATGACAATGACGATAACAATAACATCAACTATGATTGTGTCTGCAATCATAGTAATAATAAAAAAAATGATAAAAAACAACAAAAAAAGATTTATTAGATAGAATGGAATAAGAAATAAGAAATATAGAAATATTATATAAAATAAACGTGTCATGTAAATCTAAATGTGTTATATATAGTCTATTAATTAAATATAATAGGAACATATTAGATAGGTAATATAAATATAATATGAATAATACTGAAAAAAATTTACAGTGTAGCTACTTACATGTAAGATTCAAATAATGTGTTAATATAAAAACAAAAAAACACGAGAATATAGTCAAAAAGTAAAATTTATCTTTGTAAAGAAAAAGACACCATAGTTTTCAGACTCAACCCAATCTAAAGACCAGGTTTCAAGTTTTGACGGGGTCACTAGGCCAACCTAATCAATTTCTTTTTTAAAAAAATCAAAACGATGTCAGTTTAATAAAAAAAAATACAAAAGTCAACAGATTGCAACTAACTTTTTGACCAAATCAATTAAGTTATTGAGTCAACTTGCCGAGTTACACCTTTTTTTTTTTTCTTCAACTTGACCTGGTTTCAGTTTAGGGTCAGCTGGGTCCTGAATGGAACCAATGGGCCGGACCAGGTTTCAAAACCATAGAAAACACAATAATAATAGTGGTGATAATAATAGTAATAGTAATAATAATAATAATAATAATAATTGCCTTTAAATATTTATATATGTTTTTATTTTAATGATGATAACGATGATGATAATGACAATCATGATAACAATAACAACAACAATAATAACAACAACCATAACAATTATAGTTATGATGATGGTAATAGTAGTGGTAGTGATAATATTAATAGTAGTAGTAGTAATAATAGTAATAATAATATAATATTGATAGCAAGAATGATAATAATGATTAAAAAAATAACTAAAAAAAAAGGAGGTTTCTATATGGCCGCATGAATAATACATTATTCACTATAATAGTCTATGTTGTTTTTTTTTTAAAAAAAAAATTGCTTTGGAGACAAGAGCATATTTGTATTTTAGTATAATTTACTAGCCCTTAGAGCCAAAAGTATGTTTTTATTCTAATATAATTCATTAACCTTTGTAAATTTAGCTAGTAATATTTTTATCTATTTATTTTTTTTAAATAAAAAAATATCCTTGAGAATGAAAAAATTAACATAAAGATATCTCAATATTTTTATTTTTTATAAACATTCAATCACACATACATGTTTTATTTTTTATAAACATTCAAATCACACATATATTCTTGAATAAAAAAATATAAGTAATTTGAATAAAAGGTAAAAGGATTTTTTTTAAAATTACTGGTTTAATTGAAAATGATAATATAATTTAATATTTAAACAATATCTCAAAATTTTAGAAACTACTAGCATGTTTGGATCACTGTCTTCTTTAGGCAGTATGTGCTGTGACTTCTAATAATAATTAAAAAATCAAAAGATTTTTATTGTATATTTTTATTATATATATATTTTTTAATTACAAGTAGTATGTGTTGTTCAAAAAAATAAACAATGTTATTATAGATTTAATTAATATTGTTACATGATTGATTTTTTATATTTTTTAAATTTTATTTTAACAGAATTATTTTTTATATAAAACATAATCCAGCATAGCGGAAAATCACGGCCACTAATGTTAATTTTAATCATAGTTTAATGTAGATGTAGGATATTATATATATATATATTTTATTTTAGAGTTATTAAATAGTTTTTTGAATTTAAAAATTAGGTTATTGATATTTATAAAATGTTTGTAGGTTAATTTTTTTTATCTAAAAAAATTAATTTGAATAAATATAATTTAAAATGTATTTTGAATAAAATTTATTTTTTTATAGTAAAAAACTCATACAATGCTTTTAAAAAACCATCTAATCCTAGTATAACTTTTAAATAAAATTATAGCTTTTTATAGTAATATTAACAATTATTTTATGATTGAATGTAACATGTAAAATACATATATATTTTTAAAACTACTCATGAATATTCAATGAAAATAGAATATTTTTTCGTAAATATTTTATACAGTCTTCTCAAGCTAATAGTCATTTATTTTCTTATAAAGTAATGTAACACACACACATATATTTTAATTAAAACTTGCTTTTTACCGTTGACGACATGTCGATTAGTGAGAATGATACCGCGAGTCTTACCAACAACAAACCCAGTGGCGGTTCCTTACGAGGATTTTCGATGTCGAGGGACCGACATGCAGAACCACCACTGCGGCGATCACCTTGTTGATGGCGTCTCTCCAGCCCTCGGTGATGGCTTCCTTCTATGGTGGCGACTCCGTAACTAACGCAGCCTGATCACTCGTTTCCCGGCTTTGTAAGCCCACGGAATCCATCTTCAACAACTTCGGCAGTGAGGTTGAACAAGAAGAGCCCAAGAAAAACCTGAAACGTAGCAGATGTTCTATCACAAGAGAAAACAATTTCTTTATTAAAATTAAAATTACCACGCTATAAAGTTTACGAAAAACAAACAACCCTATTTAAAATTAGTTTTTTGAACTTGATTTTTTAAAGAGGAAACATTAAATTTCCCAAACTCAATAGGAAAAAATAAAATTCCTAGATTGAATAAAAAAATATTTATATCTCCTGAAAATCTCATGCATTACCATCTCCTGTTCGAATCTCTCAAGTGAATTCGAGTCTTCCATTCTTGTTTGGAATTAGAACTGGAAAATAAGTCAGTTAATNTACATGTAGGAATGCTTTCTGTCTTCTGATGGTGAAGTGGCTGGGGAATACAATACAGCACCTGCCTTGGTAAATGACGGGTTGGGTGACTTTTTCAAGGCTCAGGCTGTTCCTTGAAGTCTAGAGTCTTGACGCCGTATATGCTATTTTTTTAAAAAATTTTATTAAACCATCATCTGTTTTTAATTAACTATTTTTAGAATAATATTTCATAAAATATAATTATTAAGACAATATCTAAAGATTTACCCAGTTATTTCAAGTAAGATTATATAATATTAGCAACTATTTTATTAATAATTATATATAAACCTAACTTACATAATATCTTAAAATTTTCTCTCACGGATATTTAGTGAGAATCAAATGTCTATTTTAGTATTTTTTTATTATAATTTTCTAAATTAATTATGCTTTTATTTTTACACATATTTGTGTTAAAATCATCAAGATATAATTTTTTTTGTTGTAACTTGTTTTTGAAATCATAACAAGTTTTTTATTTAAAAAACCTCACTTTTGATTAAGACCCCGTTGTTTGTTGAAAAGTGAATTATGAGAAAGTGAATTTGAGATAAATAAATTATTTTTTGATGTTTGATGGTGTAATGAAAAATAAATTAAAAAATACTTTCTAATATTTAGTTGTGTCATGAAATATAAGCTGAAAAATAATTTATTAATATATTATTTTTCTTAAATTTATTAAAATAATAAAGAACAAACATTAAAAATTAAAATGTTGAATGAGAATGAAGGTGAAAATTTTTTCATAAAATATGTCAAATAAAATAAATAATAATCAAAATAATAGAGTTTAAATATAAAAAATAAAAAAATAAAGAAATTAAAATACTAATATTAATATTTTATAAATTATTTCAAATAAAATAAGTAATAATTAAAAAAATAAAGATCAGATTTGATATATAAAAATTATCAATAAAAAAATAATAAGGAAAAAATAAATAACAATTATAAAAATAAAAATAAAAGTTAATATAAAAATTAAATTTTAAGAGATAAAATTGAATAATAAATATTCAAAATAAAATATATATAGCAATAAAAAATTTAAGAATCAAATTTGATATAATCAGTAAATAATATAATATTTTTAAAGTTTTCACAATTTTTTTAAAAATATTTTCAACCCAAATTTTTTAGAAAAATACTTTTTTAGAAATCAAGCTAAATTTTTTTGACTGAAAAATATTTTTTGTTGATTAATTTTTCTAATAAGATATAAATAATAAAAAATTAAATAATAGTTTTACTACAAACAACTACCTCCCAAAAAAATATATTTTCACAGTAAAAAACAAGCACAGGAATAAAAAAAATCTTAAAAACATGTTTTTTACTCAAGATTTCGGATCATTGAGATTTTTTTAAATATTTATTTTTATTATTATAAAATTAAATAAAAATTTATTTTAAATATCCCGTCTCACCGTCAGCGTGCAAAAAGCTCGTTTACATTTTTTATAAGAGAGGAGAGAGTGGCAAGCATTAAATTAAAGTAAATAAAATATAAGATGGTCAACTCTCCCAGCCATTTAACCAACCCCCCCCTCCTCCTCCTAGTTCTGAGTCCTGACTGCCCCGAGAAAATAAACCAAAAAAATATTACACCCGTACGAAACTGATAGTGATGGCGAAACGAAAGGTAGTCAGTGCCCACTGCCCCACTCCCAAAGCAACTGTTGCTCTATATTAAAATATCTGTCATGTGCTACAGGTTAATCATTCACTCAGACTCATAATCTCTCAAGACTTTAGAGTGTCGATTGTCTTCCCTTGCGCCAGGTGAGTTAGCGGAGCGTTGACCGATTTCTGTACGTTTGTTAACTACTCCAAATTCATGGGTTACTTTATGTATACATGTTTTCTTTCTTCGGAGAGTATGGCTGAGAGTCACACATGAAACATCAACCTGTGATTCTTCTGCTCTGGGCTTGGTGAAGTGGCTGGGGAATACATTCCAGCACTTACCTTGATCATTGGGGGGGTGGGTGACCAGAACATAAAAGGGCAAAAAGAGAAGGCCAACTGCTCCTCTTCTGGGCCGGCAAAGTTGCGGTCATCTTGCTCTACTTTCCACTTTCTTCCTCATGATATCATCTCTTGTGATAGATATCTTTTTTAATTAATTAATTAATTTATTTGCAGTCGTAGAACTAATTATTAATGAACTTTATGTAAATAGGCAGCATGATTAACGTCCTCCTGCTGCTTCTCGCTCCCACTGTGAAGTGTCATCATTCACCAGCTGTTAATGAGTCATAATAATAATTGCTGTTTTTAATGCTCCATTCTACTCCTTTCTTGGTGGTTCCTGTCCCACTCCCATCTACAGGGCAATTCATATTTTATACTGTTCCTTTCTTGTCCCTTCCCTTCCCCTCCTAACAAATAATATTCACCTACTCCATGAGTCACTGTGGGCCGTCCATTTCTTTCTCTCCTTTCGTTGTTTTCTTTAATGCATCGATAGTTGACACTCAAGATCGTTTTTTGGTTACTACATGCGAATTTGTTATCTTGTCTTGCCGTTAGGATAGAGGATTTTCTTCTTCTTCTTTTTTTTTTGTAGGGCTAGGAGAGAGGTCTTTTGCTTGATTGTTTGTGCTCCGGCTTTTCCTACCAAAATTTATGATGATGGTGATGTGTTATATGCGCTACTTAACTCCCTCCATGCTTTAACTAAAATTGTAGGCTTCGAATTTATACATCTAAAAAGTTTTTACTAAAAAGGTAGTCCTAAGTCGACTGCTGCTACTAGTATCACTTCCTTTTACAAAATTCTTCCAGTTTTGTTCAACATATGATCTCATCTTGCACTTTTCATCTCTGTCTCTGTTCATTGCTCTGCTTGCTTCTTTGTTTGCGATTTTCTATAGGCCGGCTAAACTAACTTCTTGCAACAGAGCAGAAACAGTAAATGTCCGGTCCTGATAGGCGCTCTTTCTCTTCTTCTTGTCCTTCTATTTCACATACGAGCTCCTCAAGGTTAGTCATCTCTTTAATTCCTGCTATGCCATGCCGCCACATTTTGGCCCAAAGTCAAAAGACCCTTTAATTTGCTTTATTCGCAGTGTCCCAGACAGTGATATGCTTAACGGAGTGCTAAACATGTCACCCAAACTGTCCCTGCTTTCGAATTCTGTAAGTATCCATCACATGGTGTTTTAATGTTCATTAATCTTACTACTTCGCAATCAATATAGAATCTGTAAATCAGTCATCCTCCTTGCTATTATATCCATGCAAATGTCATTTCACTCCGTGAAGAAGGCTTACAAAATGTTTTTGATTCAAGTTTCACCTCACTTTCCAACACCATCAGAGTGCAATCTTAGGCTCTCTTTATGGAATTGTCTGTGTTAGGAAATTAGGGATCTCATTTTACTCTCAAGACAGAAGTTCTGTCGACTCAATTACCTTCTAATGTGATTGATGGATCCACTACCTTGTTTGCCGATGTCTACAAGATCAAAAGCAGTGCTCATTTCGAAAGTATTACTCAGCCAGGTATCTTCTTTATATTTTGACAGATTGCAAAGTTGGAGAGTGCAGTGTCTCGCGAGGCTTCACTGAATTGGGATTCTGAGAACACAGTGGGTTGTAGTTCCATCATATCTATTCCTAGCGATCACACCCCAACGCTAAAGGTTCAGTATTATATAATCATGTAATGTCAATTTTTAACTGGAATTCTGCATATGTGATAATATTAGCAATCCAAACTATATGGTGGAGCGTTATATTCAGGATCGGATATCATAAGAACTAGCCAACGTTGTTTAATTAAAGGGAATAAAAACGAAAAAAAACGAAGAAGTGCTAGAAATGGTTTAATTCTGTTTTGAAATATCTGGTTAGAATCAGCTAATATCTCAAAATGGATGCTGTCTTTTCGTTTTTGCTTATTTTCCTGGATATCATTTTGAACTCGTTTTTCTTCAGTCTTCTGCAGTACTGAGGAAGGAGATTGCCACACTTGAGGCTGAAATATTGCATCTGGAGCGTTATCTTCTTTCACTGTATCGTACAGCTTTCAATGAGCTACCTGCTTTATCAAATGTGACTACAAACCATTTGCAATACAAGACAGGATCGCCATTACAAGTTCAATCGTCTCACAACTTAAAAGTACATCAACAGACGAGTGATATTATCCACCATGATCAAAGTTCCCCAGCACATGGTTGGTCAGGACCATATAGTCAGAGTTGCACTGCTAGCTTACAGTCAACATCTACAAGGGTAACTAGCCTGATCACCAGGATCTCTTTAAAACAGCTACGTTGTTCACGTCACTTTGCACAACTACATATGATTTTGCTATAAGATGCAATTTGTGACAATCAAATCGAAATTTCTATTGAGCATTTTCAGGAGCAGAAGAATGTTGATTCTGGTCGTCAGAGCCTTGCAGATCACCTCCGTGCTTCTTGCTTGGTTAACGATCTTGGCATTCCTGATAGACTCTCTGAAGACATTGTGAGATGCATATCTTCCATTTACGGCAGACTTTGCAACCCCCTTCATAGCCAATTAGGCTTGACAGCTTCTCCTACTTCATCCCTGTCATCCTCTAGTATATTTTCCTCTCGCAACCCTTCTGATAACTGGAGTCCGCATTGCAATGGAGATGCTATGTTTCAGCGTCAACTTCAAGGGTTGAAAGGAGAGAGCGTACCATATGATACAATGCTTGAAGTTCTGAACATTTATCTAGATGATGCTAGTTTCAATTATGCTGCCACCATGCTAAAAAATTTCAGGTGGTCAGAATATGCCTTTTCTATCACATTGGTTATCTAAAATGATTGATCATATTAATTGCGTTCTTGGTAGCTTCATGTTTTTATATGTTCTATAGGAATTAGCCTGGGCCAACTTGCAATCAAGGGTAGTGGGTTGTTTGGTTAAATCCTTACTGTTGGCTTACAAGGTGGCAGAATGGGTTTAATCATCTGATATTTCACTTCTTTGTAAAGATCAACATCAGAGGAGTTATTTTCCAAAATTTCTCGCTTACTTTGTATTGCTGTACAGGTCACTGGTTCAAAGGCTTGAGAAGGTGGATCCAAGGAAGTTGAAGCGTGAAGAGAAGCTTGCGTTTTGGATTAACATTCACAATGCCTTGGTCATGCATGTGTGTGGACTAGCAGTTTGAATATTCTTGAACTCTCACTTACAATAAGTAACCTGTAGTATGAAATAGAATAATTTTGTAGATAGAACGAAAGAACAAAAGTGAGTTGCTCATGTGATAGCAAACCATTATTCTTTATAATTTCTTGTAAATAATCCACATCAAATGCCAAAGCTTCCACATGATATGAGCTTGTCTTTAAAACAATCTGAAAGTACAGAAACAACTAGTGGATGATCCATACTTCGCTTTTCGACCCAGATGATAGTGATTCTCATGTCTCATTTAATGGGCTTTATAATTCTCAAGGAACAACCTGTGATAACATGCTTGTTGAATCATCTATAAATGGGCAATGACATATCTACCTTTATTCACCCAGCTAGTGTTTTGCACATTGATACCATTATTGCTGTTGTTCTTAATGCATATTAGATGTGTGCTTATGAGGTTTCTTGGCAGGCATATTTAGCATATGGGACTCATAATCGGGTGAAAAGTGCATCCATTTTGAAGGTAAAGAATGTTGACATCAATATACCTATCCCATCTGTTTTTGTCATGAATCTTATTCTGTACTTGTGTCATCATTGTATTCACTTCTTTCAGGCAGCATACAATGTGGGTGGACAATGCATCAATGCGTGCGTTATACAAAGCTCCATCTTGGGCATTCGGTCACACTACTCAGAACCAGTATGTCTTTCACTTTAAAAACCTAATAGCAGTTGTAGACTAATCATATCCGTGGATGTTCTTGCATATATACTGAGAAGGGGTGTGTGATTGTGTTGTGAACGAATAAACAGAGAAATTGTTAGGGAAAAAAATGCATACATAATGGACAACATCTGGTTACATGGTGTATGTTCCTCTGTGTTCTTTCAGTTTTTGGCTCCATGGCGTGAATGATCAAAATGCCTTGGTTTAGAGGGTATTAAGGCAACTTTAGGATGGAGGAGGGTGTTACATAAACTGATGTGATGCAGAGTTTTGAAAAGAGTTTAAGTCAATAGCGTTATCTTATGGTATGCTTGGCTAGTATCTATGACTAGGCCGACAATGTTTGCTTGAAATTTAAATTCAAGACTGTAAAGGTGGTGTCTTGAGCATTTGAACAGTCTGCACTGTGAATTCAAACCAAACAATCCTGATTAAGCATTAGTTTTAGCTGCCTAATGAATGAGCGTAGTCATTTTATTTAAGAAAATAGAGTATGCAAAGTAAATAGAAAATCTATTCATAGTTACTCTTATTTAAATAAGCAAGATATGTTCTTTGAAATTTTCAATTGTCTTATTTGCGTTTCTTAACCCTCATGAATGCAGTGGCTACAAGCATTGTTTTCTCCAGGAAGGAAATCTAAGACAGGGAATATCAGACATGTCTATGCCCTGGAATACCCAGAGCCACTCGTTCATTTTGCGCTTTGTTCAGGGGCATATTCTGATCCAGCTGTATGAATAATTCATTTCAAACACATCACAATTTCTTAACTCCATTAATTAGAACAGTTGTATACGTCCAGTCATGGCTGAAGTGAACTGATCAATGCAACTTCTTTTGTTTGATCAATTTAGGTTCGAGTTTACACAGCAAAGAGTATCTTTCAGGAACTCAAGGTTGCTAAAGAAGAGTTCATTCAATCCAAAGTTTACGTGCACAAGGAGTCAAAGATTTTCCTACCAAAAATACTCTGGTACTTTGGGAAGGACATGTCAATAGACGCGGATGGGGTGATTGAGGTGATAAGTGAGTGCCTGACAAAAGGGCAGCTGAAGGCTATGAGGAAATGCACGAGGGGGAAGGCTAACAAGAGCATCCATTGGTTGTCGCAAAGCTCATCCTTTCGGTATGTGATCGATGGAGAATTAGCAAAAGGGAGAACAGTGGTCTGATCAAAGAACACACTGCTACTACCTGTATAATACATATCTGCAAATTATCATTTTTTTCCCCTGAACAAAATAACGAACGAATGTTGTACAGAAACTAGAAAGTGTTAGCTGGAATTGTAGAGGTGATTTTGCGAATCTACAATGGAACCACCCGGTAAATTAACGTAAGTGTAATTATTAAGGAAAATTCTATTTTTTTCTTAAAGAACCATGGTCTGTGTGTGTTTGATTGCAATTAATTAATTAAGAGTGAGCACTTTCAGTATTGAATTTTAAATATAGCGGTCGGTTGGGAAAATTGTTGGCTGGCACAAGGCTGTTTTTGGAATGGAATAATTATTGCCTTGACCGGGCTCTCCTCCCATGTTCATAGTTAACTCGGAGAGGTACAGGTATTCATTCATTTACAAGATGAGTGGAGTGGCAGCCACCTGTTTGGTTGGACCGCCTTTTAACTCCTTTTCTTGAGGAAAGACCCGTTAAAAATGGGCTACATTCTTGCACACCGTTATTATTATTAATCTCAGTTGCTCTACCTATAATCGACAGGGATAGAAATTGAACAGATTCTCTGTGGGTGTTCTGTTCTCTACAAGTTTCACAATGGTAAGGACGACGTAGCTATTATTTTAGAAGAATATTAACGCAATCTGTTTCTGTTTCTTGTTCAATTCTGAATATGCAATTGATCCGTTAGATCGTATCTATCTTTACCTGGAGTGCCATTAATGGAAAGAAAAAAACACGAAAAATCAAAGGGTTCAAATGGTGTTGAGAGTTTACTCACAATGCATCTACTACTTGTCTAGGCATTAATTAATTAATTAGCCTGTTGGTTTCCAGATTCACTTCGTTCTTCTTGTCAGTCGCCAGGGAAAGGTGAGGTTGGCCAAATGGTATTCCCCTTATACTCTGAATGAAAGATCTAAGGTAACCAGCTATTATATACAATAAATTCTCCTTGGATCTGTAGTGTTATTATAGACACTGTTTTTTATACATACACGTAAATTTGAATTAGATCATCATGGATGCAAAACTCAATTTGTTAAGGATTGGACAGGTAATCCGAGAGCTGAGTGGCATCATTCTAAATCGGGGTCCCAAGCTTTGCAACTTCGTGGAGTGGAGAGGATTTAGGGCTGTGTATAGAAGGTTATATGTTTCGCAGAATGTTATTATGATGTTAAGACTGTACTAGTAGTTGTGATTTATGAAATTAAGCCGATGCGTGCAGGTATGCTGGCCTCTATTTCTGCATGTGTGTTGATGAGAAAGACAACGAACTGGAGGTTCTTGATATCATTCATCATTATGTGGAGATACTGGATCGTTATTTTGGCAGTGTAAGCAAGCCTGCTGGCTAGCTCCTAGCTACCTGAACCCAGTGAATACTTAAATACGCATGCATACTACGTCCTAGGAACATTCACTCCTATCCCCTTGTATAATTTCTTAATTATCAGGTTTGTGAATTGGACTTGATCTTCAATTTCCACAAGGTAACATTCTCTTCATCTTCGTTTTTCCATGAAAACATGATCACAAGTGGTGGTAAATCTCCTGTAGTGTGCCAATTAAAACAAAGAAAAGTGTGTGGATGGAGTTGAGTTGTGCATTCTTAAACATCCCAAAGCTGAAAGAATAATAATGGAAATAACACGGCAGAGCGTGCGCGCGTGCATGCAGGCGTATTATATTCTGGACGAAATCTTGATAGCCGGTGAGCTTCAAGAGTCGAGCAAAAGATCAGTGATACGGCTGGTGTGCACACATGTATGCATGCCCTCCTTGCTTCGATCTCTCACACCATAATAGCCTTACATGTTTTGCTCTTGATTAATGAATCTTGAACGCAGGATTCGGTGGTGGAGACGGCCAAGGAGCAGGCCAGCTCTTTAAGCAGTGTGATTGCACAAGTTACCAAATAACAGGACCAACCCTTTATCAGCAGTACTGTGTTCCCACATCAGCATAAACCTTCTTATTTTCTCCTCATCTATCTTCATTGACACTGTACGTTGTTAATTGGTACCCATGGACTCCTGACTACCTGTTTCGGAAGGAGTTGATCGGTGAGACCATGTGAAGTGCCCATGCCATCAATTACATTACAGATCTCTTCCACTTCGGATGCCACCACTGCCTCAGCATTGCTTTTAGCTACACTACTTGGGTTCAAGACAGGAGACATGAAAATACATAATCATGATATGTTCACGTGTTTTTTCTGTTTTAAAATGAGAAAATTAATTCCACCAATAAATCTTTTATCTTTATAATTAGCCAAACACGTTTATTTCTTTTTTACACCTACTTCTTCTATCCTTTAGCATTAATCAAACTAATAAAACCTTAAAACAAAAAGGACAAGTTACATTATCAATCTCTTTTCATATATATATATATATATATATATATTTCTTATAAAGTGGGTTTCAACCTCCGCCTCAAGAGGATTTGTTTCCAGTGAAGTGGAAGGGTGTATTTGATTTTTTTTATAAAAAAAACATTAATTTAAATTCTAAATAAAATAAGATTTATAAAAAAAATATAAAACTAAATCAAAAGGAGGTCCTCTTATTTGCCACAATAATCTCTCTTAAAATTATTAATTAAAAAATACACACATGAACTTTATTTTGTTCTTTTCTTCCCTTTAACTCTTGGCAACAAATAACTTTCTCTCCCCTCTGCCTGACACCAATCCTTGTCGCTCTTCTTTATTCTTTTATTTTCTTTAAGATACATGTATTTTATGTTATTTTGAATAGACATAGGAATCATTGGAACAATTTATATAAAAAATTTATTTCTAAATTAAGAATAAAATAGCTAAGATTGTCAGGTCTTTTAAACCATAATTAAATTTAATTCAGCATATATTCCAACGTATGAACTAAGAAGAGATTGCTCGTAACACGCTCAAAAATTTGCTTTTATTATTTTATTTTTTATCATAGCGAACGAAAAAGAAAAAGAAATAAAATCATTTTTCATTAAAAATCGGGCGGGCCTGGATGTTGACGTGGGATAACCATAAAGCCCCCTTTCTTTGGTTCTCCCTGGAATATTTTTTTTCCCTGTATAGGGTCAGGTAGAGGCACAGCGAGTGAAAAGCAAAGAGGGTGAAGAAAGAGGACGAACGTAGCGTAAAGAGGGGTTTAGGGTTTTCCTCCCAAAATGCTGAAATCGGTCTGTGTTTGATTAGTCTCTCTCGTGCTCCAAGCAGAATACGAGAAATGATAGCAATTGTAATTAGAACTTGACGGTTGCTTTAATACGTTTCAGGGAGAAGAACAAGAAGAGGATTTAGAAAAGCAAAGAGCTGCAGCTGTGGAGTTGAGAGACTTAGAGAAGTTAGTAGAAGCCAATCCTGATGACCCCTCTCTTCGATTCAACCTCGTAATTATCAGTTTTTTCATTTAATTTTCCTACTTGGTCAGAAGCTTTTCCAGAAAATAATGATGCATCGATTGATTGCAGGCAGTGTATTTGTGGGAAAGATGCGAAATCAAGGAGAAGGCAGCGGAACATTTTGTTGTAGCAGTGAAACTGAACCCTCAGAACGCAACTGCTTTCAAATATTTGGGTCATTATTACTACGAGAAGGAGAAGGTCAGGGCTCTCAAATGCTACCAGAGGGCTGTCTCCCTCAACCCAGACGATTCTCAAAGCGGAGATGCACTTTGTGATATGTTGGACCAGACTGGAAAGGAGACACTGGAGCTCTCTCTCTGCACTGAAGCCTCTCAAAAATCACCAAGAGCCTTTTGGGCTTTCAGGAGACTGGGTTACATTCACCTCCACCATAATAGATGCTCTGAAGCTGTTCATACTCTTCAGCATGCCATTCGAGGTTTTCCCACCTCTCCTGATTTATGGGAAGTATGTTCCTCTTCCACACCCCGTATTTTTCTTCCTTTTCAGTTTACCTGCTTTTCCTTACCATTATATTTAATCTCGTTTTTCTATCTATAAAGGCTTTGGGTCTTGCCTACCAGAAACTTGGCATGTATACTGCTGCTACTAAGGTACGCTTCCTCTTCGTACCCTTCTCCTACTGTTTGACTCTACACTCTTGTGATTTCATTTTCAAATTAATAATGCCCGTAATCGCTGACTGTCCTACTCGCCACAACAATTTAACCAGTCCTATGGACGAGCCATTGAGTTGGAGGATAGGGGAGTTTTTGCTCTCATTCAAAGTGGAAATATCTTCTTGACGCTCGGAAATTTCCGAAAGGTACTCTTACTTTGTTTAATTTTCAATACTTGAACTACTGAGGTTTCACAGTGCTCGGTTTCTTATGTTCATATAAGTACGTTTCCACTACTGGAGAATGAACACGCATAGACCTTTCAACTTGATGGCTTATTACATCTTTTATTAGAATAGAATGCGCCGAGGCATTATTTTTGCATTCATTTATTTCTTAATAAAACATATCATTAATTATATCCAATCATGCTTGTGAGAAAAAACGTGTCTCATTTATGTGTCTCCTTCAATTCAAAATTCCTTTATTTATTCGGAGGTGATTGATGATATGTGATAATGCGGTCTTCTGCAAAAAGGGAGTTGAGCAGTTTCAGCGAGCTTTGGAGATCTCACCTCAAAATGTGTCTGCAAACTATGGCTTAGCTTCTGGACTCCTTGCTTGGTCAAAGGAATGTATGAATATGGGTGCATTTAGGTGGGGAGCTTCATTGTTAGAGGTTGGTCAGCATGACTTCAAATAATCGTGTCTCGGACATTTTTGTGATGTCAATATGAAAATATCTAACTTTTGGTTCCTAAAACGACCACAGGATGCATGCAAGGTTGCTGATAAAATTGCTCAGCTGGCTGGAAATTTTTCATGTATCTGGAAATTGCATGGTGACATTCAGGTGAGCCTCTCTAAACTTCACCAGTCTCCGCCTCTTTAATGCCTCAACTGTTCAATAATACTTACTTCTTTCATATTTACTGATTTCAAATTTAAATACCACTAATTTCTGGCCTCTGACCAAGTAAAAATGAAAGATGGACTTTTTTCACCAGAGTAGTTTAAAGTTTGAATTTACTAGTTTGAGATGTGTGCAAACTGTTTGGCTTTAAATTCTGAATTCACCAACATCTTTCCTTGTTATATGTTTTTGTTTGGTAGTGGTATCGTTGTTGTGAATGTAGTTCTGCCCACCTCTGCTGCTGCATTGCTTGTTTTTGAGTAAGAGAATGTTGATACCTTTTATGGAATTTCCTGGGAAGTAGAGCGTGGGAGAGGAGGATGGGCTATTTGAATTAGTCTGTTGTCATTTATTTTGTTAAAGAACTTTTGCACATGCTTTTTTTTGGTAAAATATGTTTGCAATGTGTTTTGCACCCTAATTCAATATCCAGGTTTGTTTACCAAATTTAATAATTCAGGCATGTCTCTTTCCTTGCTAGCTTAACTATGCAAAGTGTTTTCCATGGATGGAAGATGACCAGAGTGTAGAATTTGATGTTGAGGCTTTCCATGCTTCCATCCTTACCTGGAAGCAAACTTGCTATTTGGCCTCCACACTTGCCAAAAGGTCGTACCAACGTGCTCTGCACTTGGCTCCATGGCAAGCTAACCTTTATATTGACATTGGAATTGCTTCAGATCTCATTTCTTCTATGAATGAGAATTACGGGCACGACCAGCATCCTTGGTATGATTTGGGTTTATATTGTTTTGTTTATCTTCTATTCTTACCATAAATTTTCTCTCTGAACTTACTATTGTTTTCACCAGGCAGCTATCGGAAAAGATGGTTCTGGGGGCCTTGTTATTCGAGGGTGACAATTATGAGTTCTGGGTGGCACTGGGATGTTTATCTGGTCATAATGCCTTGAGACAGCATGCCTTGATCAGGGGATTGCAATTGGATGTATCCTTAGCTGTTGCTTGGGCATATCTTGGGAAGGTACTTGCATAAATCTCATAATTAGATCCCCCCTCTCCGCTCTCCTTCTCATGTGGTTCCATTTTATCATGTTTGGACTTTACTTCTTTACTAATAAAACATACCATTACGCTTTTGTTGCCTTGTACATGCTACATTAGCCTGACTCTGGAGTTTGCACTTGCCTGAATGCCATGTGAATTCCCCAGCTTGGGACCTTTGGCACAATTGGCTTTATAAATACAGAAAAATCTGGATATATATGATACTGGTGGCGATGTCAAAAAAATTCTTAAATTCCTGGTCTATACAGCTTTACAGAGAAGAAGGAGAGAAGAACTTGGCAAGGTTGGCATTTGATTGCAGCAGAAGTATAGATCCTTCACTTTCATTGCCATGGGCTGGCATGTCAGCTGATAGTCAAGTTAGGTAGGTTTCTAAATTGTATAGTATTAAATGTATGGTTTTATGGTGATATAAATCCCTAAGTAACACAAATGGTGCATTGTAATTCAGGGAGTTGACACCAGAGGAGGCTTTCGAGAGCTGTTCACGAGCTGTGCAGATACTTCCTGTAAACATCTAATAATTTTATGCTCTTTGAATATGCTTTGATAGAAAGGAATTTTGCATTTAATGTATGAGTTGCACATCCTTTAATGCTACTTGGTTATGGGGGTTATCTCATTGCAGTGGCATGATTTGTTCAAATCATTGCTTTGATTGACAGGTCGCAGAGTTCCAAATTGGTCTTGCTAAACTTGCTTTGATTTCAGGGAGCCTTGCGTCTTCACAGGTACTATAATTTCTAATTACACATGAGAAATTTGAAGAAATATGTTTTCATCTGTATTTCAAATCAACTGGGGAACTTGCTTAGGAAGCTGTCGCTTCTACAGGTTTTTGGAGCCATCCGGCAGGCAGTCCAGAAAGCCCCTCACTATCCCGAAACTCATAACTTGCACGGTCTAGTTTGTGAGGCACGATCTGAGTATCAGGGTGCTATTACTTCGTTTCGCCTAGCACGCTGTGCAATCAACATTTCTTCAGGTGACACATCAAAATCTCGTTTCCAAGTGATAGCAGTTAATTTGGCACGATCTCTGAGTAAGGTAATTTATATTTCTGCTTGTATTTTTGGACTTGCTATTGTAGACCTGTAAAAGTATTTACATCTTATTCAAAGGTTCTTGCTTTGTGCATGATGTGAGTAAATTTTGTGATTATATTTTTTTCCCTATCTTTAGCAAAAGCCTTTATTTGGTGCAGGCTGGGTATGCTGCTGATGCTGTACAAGAATGTGAAAGTTTGAGAAAAAAAGGTTCGGTTCTGGTTAACATTTATGTACTTGTAATTATTTTCTTTTATTTTGCTCAATTTAGTATCTTATGCAAGAAAAGGAGAGAAGTGATGTATGGCTTCTTCAATATCGTTAATGCTGTTAATAACATATATGAATTCTCCTAACGTTTATAATTTGTGGCCAAGTTAAAAGTGTGAAGCAATAGCAGTTTCAGTAAACAATAAGCGTAATGAGAAGCCTCTTTTTATGAGATCCCTGTTAGCAATCTTAGATTGTTTATTTAATGTGATCATACTGTTGAATTAAACCCTGGACCTTTTTATGTGATCAGTTTTTATTTGTTTAAGGTATGCTTGATTCAGAAGGTATGCAGATATATGCTTTCTGTTTATGGCAACTTGGTGAGAATGACCACGCGCTCTCTGTGGTAAGAAATCTGGCTTCCAGTGTTTCAGCAATGGAACAGGCACTTGCAGCAGCTTCTGTTAGTTTTATCTGCAGAATGCTATATTACATTTCTGGACTGGATTTGGCAGTTTCCAGCATTCTGAAAATGCCAAAAGAATTTCTCCAGAGTACAAAAGTCTGGATTGTAGCATCCGCCATTCATGCTCTTGATCACAGTAATCGGCTTGCACAGGCTATTTCAAGCAGTCACTACTCTCTTTTATCCCATGATGAGATCATTGAAAAACACTATTTAACAGCTCTTGCTAAGCTGGTAAATTTTTTATTTTCTTTGCTGCTACTTGAACATCTGATGTTATATTTGAACAGGGAGTTGCTTGTTTTCGGCTATGCCATTTACCGTGCATACTTATGTCGGTGGCTGTGCAGGTTAAACATGGATCAGATTATTGCCTTGGATTTCAGAGTGGAATTAGCCACATTAAAAAAGCTCTTCACAGTTACCCCAATAGTAATTTGCTTAGGTAGATATTGAAATTACTACTGTTCATTATCTTTTAAGATATTTCAAGAGCTCTAGTTTCTGCTGTTGTCTGTTCTCCTGTGCAACCTACATTTAGATTTAAGCTATTGAGCTGAAACCTAACGATCAAATATCCATCTGTGATACATATAAAGTTTATTACTACTTTTCATAAATGGAATATTTGGTTATCTAAAGAACATTTTGAATTTATAACATTTTCTAATAATATTGAGTTTATTAAAGTCTATAATAAATTTTGTCAGTATCCACATTCTAGTATGTACAATGGTCCGTATGCATGAATTTGGTAATAAAAGCAACAATTTCTTTTATTCAGATTATGTGTCATAGATTCTACATTATGATTCCTTCTTGTTTCGTATGTGAACTAACAGTCTCACAAGTTAGAGCATATTCCACACGTAATTGGTTTCCCCATCATTCAGTTTGTGTAAAATATTTTTTATATTTTTGGAAATTTTGGAAACTGACAAAATTTTGCAATTTTCCTTGATTGCCTAGAATTTTTGGAAATTCATTATATTGTGTTCGGTTTGATTTCACATTGTCAAATTAGCTATTACTTTTATGCATCATGGACATCTTTCCTAATTTTATCCACCTAAACATTTTGAAGGTTGATGAATGTTATGATTGCTTATCCAAGCTTCAGCAAGCAGTATCATTAGTTATAATTTTTTTGTACCCTTGTTTTACCTCTCTCAACAGGAATCTACTCGGTCATCTTTTGCTATCATGCGAAGAATGGAAAGAAACTCATGTAGCTAGTAGGTGCTGCATCACAGAAGCTCCTAACTGTGCAAGCAAGCAAGGTTTAAAGTCAGGATGTGAAATTCTCGGTGCTGGGGCAGTTGCTTGCTATGCAATTGGCAATAAAGATCCAAAATTTTCTTACCCGGCATGTGGTTATCAATGCCTTAATGGACCTGGAGCTGTCCAAGAACTTCAGAAGTATAGTAACTGTTCTGTGTCATTCTTATAATACAATTCTCTGTTTTCAATAATCGATCTTTGTCTTGATGAAGGTTGAAAACAAAATCATTAACTTTTCATATTGCTGTGGCTTTTTGGAAAATATACAGTGCTGTTTCCTACATGCACAGACTGGAGGAGTTTGTTCCCCTCCTAAAAGAAATACACATGTAGTTTTTATTCATCAAATAAGCATTCTCCTGTGTTCAAGAAATGATTTTAGATCAGTGAATTGATAGAACATGTCTAAAGAAGAATATAAATAGAAAGGAATAAGGACAGATAATATATCAACCAAGTTACATTTCAAGAAGTGGATACAATTCAAAGTCGCCTGCCTTCAAAATTTAATGTCCGGTTCCACCACCATGCATGCATGTGTATTGTTTTGTGCTTGTCTTGGTGGCGACTTGCATAAATTGTGGGATTTGATAGATTCCTTTATAAAAATATGCTTTAACCCATTTATTTTGTATTGGAATGAGTAAACACTCCTGTTTTTGTTTTCAATGTGCAGATACATGCGCCAAGAACCTTGGAACCATAGGGCTCAATACTTGCTTATACTTAATCTTCTACAGAAGGCTCGGGAAGAGAGATTCCCTAGCAAAATTTGTGCCATACTTGAGCGTTTAATTTTGGTGGCGCTTTCAAATGAGTTCTATTCAAGAGAAATTATGTCTTATCAATATCAAAAGTTTCAGCTTTTGCTTTGTGCTTCTGAGATCAGTTTGCAAGGTGGAAATATAGCAGGCTGTATCAAACATGCTAAAAATGCTTCATCACTTTTGGTTCCTAATAACTACCTGTTTTTTGGACACTTGCTGCTATGTCGTGCCTATGCTGCAGTGGATGATTTTACAAACCTCCAGCAACAGTATATAAGATGCCTAGAACTGAAGACAGATTATAATATAGGGTGGATGTGTCTTAAAATTATTGAATCTCTGTATAATGTGGAAAGTGATTCAAAAATCTCAGTGTTGAGCCTCAAGGAATGCTCGAAAGAGTGGAAGAATTCATGGAATATATGGATAGCTGTATTTAATTTGGTTCTGGGATTAATATCTTTATGGAAGGCGGAGTACTTTTCAGCTGAAGAATCCCTTGTGCAAGCTTGTTCGCTGGCCAGTTCTGAGAGCTGCCTTTTTCTCTGCCATGGTATTCATCAATTAGATTGAGTTTTTGGCGGTCTATTACATTAATGCATCATGTTGAAAATTCCCTGAAGACAGAAAATGCTGTGAACTTTTATTTAGTAAACTATCTTTTGCTTAGTAGATATTTGGGTGAGTTGGTTATTTATTGACTTATATGGATCACACTTCGCTGAAATTACCCTGATCACTTCTGCATTTTTGTCGGCTTATTATGAAATAACCCCAAAATGTTAAAAGTTCTTGGGTGTCTTGATAGGGATGGCTGGTGCATTTATAACAAATTTTCAAAATTGTCAAAGAAATTAACCTAATGATTAAATATTTCCTTGTAATTGAATCATTAATGCTTTCAGGTGTTGCATGTATAAAGCTTGCCAGACAGTTTTGTAGCTCTGATTACTTATCTCTTGCTGTAAGTAGCCTCACCTGTGCTCATGCAAATTCTGTCATCCCCTTGCCTATTGTATCGTTACTGTTAGCGCAAGCAGAAGGGAGCCTTGGTTCAAAGCAAAATTGGGAGAAGAACCTCCGCTTTGAATGGTATTCTTGGCCACCAGGTATGAACTGTTTAAGACACTGGATATCTTTTTGTTATTTACATAATTCTGAAATGCCAATTTTCTTGCTAGTTCATCTTGCATCAAATTGCACTGCTATTAGTAGTGTACTGGTGCTAGAATTCCACCATGTCCAAACTCTTTGAAATGCATTGCGGAAGGCTATGAAGTGTAATCGGAAAGGAAATGTATCTGATATATAGGGTGTAGTAGTTTAGTTTTCATTTCTCCTCAAATAAATATGCATACCAATGCACCATGTGATGACTTCTAATGGTTGCCTTTTGATATAAATTTGAGCGCATTTTAGGGTTGGTTGTACAGTTGTACAAAGTCACGATCAGCATTTGTGTACATTTGGAAACTTTACCTGGTATTTCAATCTGGTTGAACCATTCCAGATAAGAAGATTGTTTAGTTGTTTAACAACATCCATACCTATTCAAGATTTTGAATTGCCAAAAACTATATTCGTTCCCATCAAAAGATTATGGATCAGAAGGCCCGGTTAGATTGATATGGTCACTTGCTGTGTATCTGGTGGTAGTTGCATATTATTTCCAAGTGCTGATTAATCAACTGTTAGTGGGTGCTTAACACACACACACACACACACACCTGCATATACATGGTTATTCTGATATGCTTCATGTTTTTTCAGAAATGAGACCTGCAGAACTCTTCTTTCAAATGCATCTGCTTTCAATACAATCAGAAGCTGGGTTTAAAACTCCATCCACGGTGGAATTATGTCAGAGCCCACTTAAATGGGTTCTTCGGGCAATCCATACAAACCCGTCTTCTTTGAGATATTGGAACATCCTGCGTAAGCTTATGGAATGAGATGCATGCTCCTCCAAGATGCACGTTTGGGAAGGATGACAGTGTGGCAAAATCCTTCTCTCATATCATATGGCGTCATCAACATTTGACAATTATATGAATTACCATCACTGATTGAATTGTCTGTAAATTATGATATCATGCTGTTTCCTTCGGTTTTAAAACCCAATGATTGTAATGTACTTTAGGATATTGGAACCTCAAAGTTGGATTCTAGTCACCGGAGAAGCTCAAGAGGGCCATTATAAATCGTACTGTTGGTAATAGGGATCCATTTTTCGGAAATGTTTTTGGAACAGCATTGTATACACAGCTTGTAAGACGACAGTGACAATGACGTTCATGGTGTGTTAAGAAAGCAGTGTTTCACTTGTGCAGTCGCATGTCTGATAAAACATATTAGTTAATACATTGGCATGAAATGTGCTGCTGTTGATCTAGCTTCCCTAGCCTAAAGACGTAGAGGAACTTGGACAATATCATGAAATGTATTGTTGATCAAACTCATTGGATGGATCCCGGTCGAATGAAGACGAGAGGAACTTGGACAATATCATGAAAACTTTCATTGGAGCTCTTGTATTGAGATCATAATAGACACAGCTTTTAGCCTGCTGGGCCATTGGGAAGCTAGATCCAAGGGGTTTAGGAAGCCAGAGAGTCTCTCTCTCTCACGTTGTCGACCGCGAGCACACGCGCTCTAGTTACAGAGAGCAGCTCATCACCTGAACTCTTTTCAATAGTCGCTGCAGCTGCTTCCTTCCAAGATAAGAGCTCCAACATAACAACCCCAGATGCGAGAACATCTAATTTCGGGGCGGAATCCATTTTTGATGTATTCAAGGGGCCATATAACTTTGAGTACCCACTATCGTGCCTTCTCGATTGAAATCCACCATCTTGGTCATTTTCCAGAGTTATTGCCAGCCCGAAATCAGCAAGCTTGGCTCTCAAATTGGCATCCAAAATAATACTGCTGGTCTTCAAGTTTTTCTGGATATAGGTAGGGTTGGTGCAGTTGAGAAGGTAATTGAGGGCATCAGCCACGTCGTAGGCAATCTGAATTATCTGCTTCCATGCAAGGCTTCGGTATTTGTTCTTAGATAGAAGCCAATCAGCGAGAGAGCCATTCTCTGTGAACTGAAAAACAAGGTGAGTGCTGACCTCATGTACACAGAAACCAGAAAGCCTAATGACGTTGGAGTTATTGATCATCTTCAAAATGTCAATCTCGTTAGAGACATCCCCTTTCATGACCTTGACAGCAGCTATATCGCCCTTAAAAGATTGGCAGTGTGTTGGGTTTTGAAGTGGAGACAGGCTTGTACTGAGAGATTTGCGGTACCAAAACAGAAATCCAAAGATCGCAGATACAAGAACGAGCAAATCAGCACCTATCCCAACACCCGCATGCACCCGACTGTGATCGGAAGAGCTGGGAGTCTGCGAAGTAGGGCAAGCGGAGGGACTGCCGATACTCAATTTTGGTGGTCTCAGCGGTCAAAGGAACCAGAAGTGAAGGGCAAAATGACACAGGAGGACGACAGCATGTTTGCGTCAAACAGCCTCTGATGGTCGACACCGAACAACCGGGGATTGTAACTTGTAAGAGATGGAATTGCCCCAGTTGACCATGTAGGTGAGCAAGTATTTAACCCCTAAAGCATTCTGGTTGGAAGTTGGGCAAGCACATTTCAGGGATTTCTGGAGAATGAGTCCCGCGATCAGATTCAGAAAAACATAGGGGTTCTGAGATATCGAGGACTGGCAAGTGGTGAGGCCTTGGTAGGTGTTGTTGGTCACCGCGAAGTTTCGTATCCGTGCTTGAGTGTGTAGTTGACGTTGTGCTGGTAATATTGACGGGCATAAACGGAGCAGTTGACGGGAACCACGACCTGGGAGGTGGTGGGAATGGAGGCATTTTCGGAGGAGATGTGATTGATGGAGGCGATAACAGTGGCTGCTTGTGGGACGCCTAAAAGTTTGGCAATAAGGGAAAGAGAGTCATGGGGAGTCATAGATCGGAAGGTGATGTAAGATTGGCACGAAGATTTTACTCCGTTGCACACAAATCATTTTTAGTCGTGTTTTCGAAATTGTCTCAGTTCAGTTCTCCTGCTGCTTTTAAAAGCAGCCGCGGCCGCAGCCTCATTAATATTATTAAATATTAATATTATATAAATCAGATGAAAAGTATTTTAACATATAGAATTCAATTGAAATCTTAAATTATAGATAATTTAACAAAATAATAAAAAATATTTTATAAAAAATATTATTTATTTTATAATACAATAGTAATAGTTAGATTTATAATATTTAAATTAAAAATTATTAATATTAATATATATTTTTTAAAATTATTTCACAACCTTAATTTCAAAAGTATTTTTAATTAAATATATTAAATTATTTTTTATTCAATCTNTGATTCAAGAATTATTTTTATTATATATATATATATATATATATAAGACTTTTGCTGTAGTATAGTTTGCTGATATTAATCTGTATTTAGATTTATTTTTTTTATTTTTATATCAATTATTTTAGTATCACTTTAATTACTAGAATCAAAATGATGCTTTATAAAATAGATATTTTTGTAAATCTTATTAAGTGAATGCAGAAAATTAAGATAGAAGAAAAAAAAGAAAAATTCTTTCAATAATAAATTTTTTTATATGAGTTATGTCTTTTTATATATAATTAAAAAAATAATTATTTTTTTTAATAATTTTTCTAATAATTTAGATTAGAACTATCCACCATGCACAGATCAAGCTTAGCCGAATAACCAACGCTGAGAAACTAAACTTTCCATGTTCTGGAGCATAAGGAATTTTCGGTTCCTGGAAGTCGACCCATGGGATAAGGAAAATCTTGGAGGGGAAAGCAAGAAGGGTGAGAGCGAAGCGAGGGAAAGCTAATAAAAACATAAAAATAGAACTGCTCTGATTAAAAAAAATACGAAGTACAGATATAATACTATTATTCTATACAACTAATAAAAAAATAAGTAAATTTTATTGCAGTAAAATAGCATCATACCACGTAAAAGAAAAGATAATCGAAGAAAAATCATTCGGTCCCCTTTATGATATTTGTGTGCACGTGTATGTTTTTCCATTCAAAGTTATTTCTTCTGCAGTCCTCATTTATTGTATTTAATTATTCTTTGCATTTCCAAATCTAACATTATTTTTTACCGATGATGGGTGCCATAGCATCCCCAACACAAGCTGAATAAAGAAAAGAAAAGTGAAGGTAGAAGGGTAAAATTATAGATTTTGAAGGGTCAATTTCAGAATTTCCTTTGGCGAGACAGTGACTAGGGTTTTGGGATTTTAAAAGGATGACAATGGTAGGCACGCCCCATGATCGCCTCAGAAAGATTTAAAACGTATCCAACCAAGAAAATACTTGTACTGTATTAAACCATTTTTAAATAAAAGCAAGGCTCCCAATTTTGGGCTCCTCTTCTGGCATCAGAAACCAACCTTGTGGCTGGCCTCTGTCCTGAGGAGGACTGAAGTGGGCTTTCTTCGACCAAGAAATATTTGTGTTGTATTAAACCATTTTTAAATAAAGTGAAGGACAACAGCCACAGATACAGGCTCCCAACTTGGGCTCTTCTTCTGGCATCAGAAACCAACTCCGTGGCTTTTCCAGTCTGTCTTGAGGGGGACTGAAGTGGGCTTTCTTCAACCAACCATGTCCTCTATCCCTTCTTCAATGCTTTTCTCCTCCTCGCCTCGTCCTCCTCCTCCGCCTCAGGTGCTTCGTGTCAGCTCGCTCTACACTGCAAAGCCTTCCTTCTCCGATTCCATGGCTACTTCTGCTCCCAAGTGGGCCCAGAAGACTATTACTCTACCCCCACACCGCCGTGGCTGTCATCTTATTACCCCAAAGGTTTCTTCTTCTCTTCGCATCGAGATTTTTTAGCTGGATTCAAGAGAGATTTCTTTTTTGATGAGAATACTAGCTACTATATTCAATTTATGAAAAAATAAAATTTGTATAGTTCTGTTTCTTTACCTCCCACTGCTAACAAGAACAACAACAATAGTATAGGCATGCTTATACTTTCGAATTAACCAATTGATTTTCCCTTATTATTATAAAACATAGATACTGAATGAAATTGGGAGTGACTTGTCAGAATTCAAGCACGGCCTTGCTCATCTCTTCTGTAAGTGAAAAAAGCCTCATTTTTTGTTTTATTATTCATTGTTTCGATGATGTATGTCTAATGAATATTTCTATTTTAGTGCATCACACAAGCGCCTCTCTTACTATCAATGAGAATTACGACTCTGATGTCCGAGATGACACCGAGACTTTTCTCAACAAAATTGTTCCTGAGGTAAACACCTCCCCCTCCTTTTCCTTTCTCTTTCACTTACCAACAAGATTCAGTCTTTGGACTCTCCTTCTTACTTTCCTTTATTTCCTATGTTTTCAGGGAAGATCTGCTCCTTGGAAGCATGCCCTCGAAGGTCAGTGTTTCTGTTTTTGTCCTTAATTTTTAAATGCAATGAATTTTCTTTTTATTTGTTCCCTCGTCCAGCAACTAAATAGATATGGAAGAGGGATTGTGAAAGTACCACTATTTATGTTTCTGATCTCGTCTAGTTTGAGATTTATCCTCCTATATTAATCAATCTCTGCATTTAACACTTTTGCAGGTCCAGATGACATGCCAGCACACATTAAATCATCAGTGCTCGGATGTTCCCTAACGTGCGAATACTTGCTACTCATACTTTATTTACTCCTTTTTTTTTTATTTACTTCTATCATTTACGTAGTTTCTATTCCTATGCAGGATTCCAATCACTGATGGAAAGCTTAATATGGGCACTTGGCAGGTTTGTGAACATCCTTTCATTTGGATTCATTATGATCACAAGCTGATGCTTGGTCACGTACATGCATTATTAACAGATGCTTTCCATTTTAATTATAAATAATAGGTGGTCTGAATGCTTTTATTGCACAAGTAGTTGTTGATGCTCAGTTTCCTCTTGTTTTGTTCGATAGAAAATGCTTAGCTTTTTGTTGCCACACTGGTATTCGTTGGCTTAGACTTCATATGGTTATAGAACGACCATTATTGAGAATAATATGTTGTGCTGAACCAGTACATCAAATTAATGTTTTGGAATGTTTTGAGAGCATGTAGAAGGGAACATCTTTTTCTCGGAATTGAGATATCTTTTCCTTTTCTTTTAATTAAGAAAGAAATTGCTTGGAATTGAGATATCTTATTAACTAGGACTTCCAATGTGCACGAATACTAGGTAATTTGGGGCTGTAATAGTGTGCATTGACCTCCAAATATTTTATCTCTAACATTGCAGTACAGTATTGATAACAATTCCCTTCTTATATTTATTGTTCTGGTTCAGGGAATATGGCTGTGTGAGCATCGGGACCACCCTACTGCGCGTAAAGTTGTGGTTACCCTTAATGGAATATGAGGAGCTAGTATTTGGATTTTGTGTATTTGTTACTTAAGATGATGTTGTGGCAGATTATCGTGCCTGTTTTACATTTTAACGGGAAATACCGTCCTTGTTATGTTCCTGGACTTGGCGTTCTGATGACTTTGAGCATATTAAAAATTAGATTCATAGAATAAATTACAGCTACAAGATAAAATCCCATTAGCTTGTGCGTCCCATGTATTTGGATTTTTAAGATGCAACTGCTGATGAATGAAATGCATGCCAGAAAAAGGTTTGCTTCCCATCAACACGATAGCAGCACAATGCCATCATTCTATGTTAAGTCAGTGCTGGAGCATCATTTTTAGGGTAATACGAGCCGTCTTTTCCAAGCCAGCAGTTACAATCGAGCAGAATTGAACGCAGGCACAATAGAAAAACAAAGGATCTTCTTGAACCCCAAGCCGCTGGAAAATCCCAAGCAACGCTGCTCCAGAGGAGTCTGAACAAACCCAAAGGAGACCCAATGTGAATGAAACCCAGCGCGCCCAGACCCCATAAGAAAACTGAGAGGGAGGCGCAAATGATCCCTCTCAATCAGCAGGAACATAGGAAGCATGACCAACCGAAGCCCATAGGAAAGAAAGCGAATTCCAGCGAAACCTGCCAGAATCAAGCCACGTTACATCCAGGAGAGATTCAGCTCACGTCATGGGAAAAGAAGAGGCGTGAACAGTCTCTGGTATCCACGCAGTAAAATTCCCACGGGGTTTTAGAGTTTCTGTTAATATTTCTTGTATCCACGCAGGCAATAGATTAAGAATGGGAAGAAATAAATTCGTGTGAGTTAACAGTTATTGATATCCCAACGAACTTACAGTTAATCAAATATGCACAGAAAAATAATGAATATTTAACAAATCAAGGAGAACAAATGAATCAAGGAGAGATGGATTCCAACACTCAAAAAGTTCACAAAGAATGGTATCGGTTTTGGAGAGCGGAGCTATTAACCACTTGGCCATTTTCTATTCTACTATTTTATTTTTATTTCAACTGATAGAACGCGGATGTACATGTATGAAGTGGAAGAAGGGCAGGGCATGGATGGGAATGAACTAGCGCATCATGACAGCAAACTCGTGGAAGCTAAGAACACCGTCCCCATCGAGGTCGAAGGTACGGATCATAGCCTTGCAGTCGTTGATAGAATTGGACTCCCCCATTCTACTCAACATCCGCTTCAAGCTGGTATGAGTGATGCACCCAGAGCCAGGCTCAGTCTCGTACAATCCAAAAGCCTGTCTGAGATCCTCGGTCTTCTCTTCCTCTGAAACATTGCCTGTTATCAAGCATAGGAAGTCCTGGAACCCCAAAAGCCCGTCACCATCCATATCAGAGAACCTGATGGCAGCCTGAGCTTCCTCGATGGAAAGCTTACCTCCAACAGAGGTAATACAGGACTGCAACTCAGCAGGAGATATCTTTCCATCTCCATTTTCGTCAAAGCAATTGAAGACCCTTCGGAGCTCATTGTTGTGATCTACCGCATTAAGAGCACTAGTTGAGTTGTTGACGCATGTGGGATGTGGTTTATCGTGGGATTTCCTTGGAGATAGTTTACGACGTAATCTTGCAAGAGGAGATGAATTGGCGGGAGTTGAATAGGGTGGGGATGAAACCGAGTGTGATTTCATGATATATATAGCTAGCTAGCTAGATAGCTGCCGGGTTGAGGTTTGGGATATATAGCCTAGCTAGTGCTTTTTTGAGTTTTGATTGTAGAAGAAGATGAGATAGCTGAACTGGAGAAGGGAGTAGATAGAAAGAGAACTACAGGTGAGTTGTGTTTGTAGGGAGTATGGTTACGGGAAAGCGAGTGTTCATGGAAATATATAAAGGTTTCGTTGTGGGGGCTGATTTTTTATAATTGATGTCGTCATGCTCAGGGTCCGGGGTGTAAAAGACGTGGCCGTACGAATGGATAAGTGAGTGAAGAACACGGTTTTGCTGGGCAGGACCGGCCAGTTGTATCTTTTTTAAAAGATCTAGAATACAGACGCGGAAAGGAAGCGCGTGGACGAAGCTTCCCTCCTTCTTTACTATTATTTCCTCCTCTTCCGAGTCCTTCTGGGCATTTCCGGAATTTTATTTTTATTAACTGGAAAATTAAAAAAGATAGATTTGTTTAAGAATATAGTTATGGTTATTTAAAAAAAATTAATATATTAAAATAATATTTTTTATTTTAAAAAATTATTTTTGATATTGATGTATTAAAATGATCTAAAAATACTAAAACAATAATATTAATTTGAAGCAAAAAAATAAATGAATTTAAATTTTTTAAAAAACATCTTTGAAATATAAAAAAACCAAAACCTAAACAAGAAAGGAACAAAAATGAAAGCTTCGTCAAAGCATATTTATTTTGTCTTAGTCATGAGCTAATTAACCATACCAAGTTTCTTTTGAAATTGAGATTTAATCTTTTTTTTTCTTTTTTTTAAAATTTATTATTTAGAATCTTGGTAATGTAAAAAATAAAAAATATTATTTTATACACATTTTTATGAAACACACTTTAAAAAAATAAATCTCTATCATTTCAAAATTACTCATCCTTCAGGTGACTTTACTAATTAATTTCCTTATGCTCCACTTTATCTCAAACTCCCTCCTAAATCTCAAAACAAATGAGCAGTAAAACTATGACTTAGTTTATATATATATATATATATAACAAAATTAAAGCACGAAAACAGGAAAATTAGATGAATCACATCCTTGGGAAACAAAATTAAATCCCACTCTCGTTATGCATGGAAATGTTTCTCTCCATATATATTGTCTCTTCACCTCTTTACAGACAAAACAAAATTAAAAGAGAAATCCCTAACCTCTCCTCCTTCCTATAATTGATGTTATAGCGGTCAAGAAAATGGCGTCGCTTCAACCCTCTTTGGTCAATCCTAATTCTCTCGTTTTCTCACCCTTCTTTCCATCGATGCTGAAAGATTTATAACTTGGAATTGTGATTGCATTCTGGACATTGACGATAAGTATGCTGAGTTTGTGAAAGAGACATCGTGATTGGGCTGATCAGTTGCATGCATGCTTTGTTCATTTAATGTTTACAAAGAACAAGACAAAGAGAAAGAACTTGACAAACGCTGGTCATGGCTGCTGCTGCTTCTCCTCCTCTAGACACATGAAGCCATCATCATGCATGGCTTGGTTTAGCAAGAACAAGATTCAAGTTTCAAGTTTACAAAAGATAATATATGATGTTATTAGAAAAGAAGAAGCAATACTCTCTAACACATGTTATCACCGTGACCCCGAGTCTATCAATGTTGAATAGCTAAATTTATTGATGTTTAGATTTTTCACAAGCTTAAATAAGATTAGTCATTCTCATTGATGTGTAATATCAGGATGATTACTTTTTTATACATATCCAAGAAAAGATGGTAATTACCTTAAATTTAGTTAATTATCATATTCAAATATACAAAATTTGGTATTACTACTATAATCATTAGATTTATCGATAGGATTTTTTATGAATAAAAAAATTACCGATGAAATCATTAATAAAAAGTCTTTATTGGTTAATCTTTTATCAATAATTATTTATCTGTTGGTAAGTGTCTTGGTAGTAAAAAATATTATTACCGATGGATATATTAACAAAAAAGGTGAGCAAATTTTTTTTTCATTACATCAATAATTCCATCGAAAACAAACCTTATGTAATTTTATTGGTAATTATTTTAATATATATATATATTACAAAAATATAAAATAATTAAATTAATATTAATCAACACTCTATAATACTCAAAATGCTTTGAAAGAAGAAGAAGAAAATCAAATCAAAAAAATATGCAACAAATAAATAACATGAAAAAAATTCATATGAAAAAATTTTAAAATCATATAAATAAATCAACTAAAATTGATCTCATATGAAAAAAAAATCCTGCAACATTCATACAATTACTAAGAACAAAAAAAATTAAAAATAAAATAAAAAACAAATATAGTAAAAAAAACATGAAATAAGAAGATTTTTTTTTACCTTAATGTAGTTGCAAATGAAGCTAAGAAGATAAAAATAAAAAATAAATTCATAAAGTAAACTAATTTAAAAAAACTTAGAAGAAGAAAAAAAGAAGACATACTTGAGCATGAAGGAAAAAAAGAAAGTGTTGGGGAGATAAGATGAGAAAAAAAAAGAAGAAGAAAGGAGACATGTCTGTTGTGAAATTAGGGATTCTAGGTTTTTTATAAGGATGTTTTACTAACAGTTTTACTAATGAATAATTAAATATTATTATTTTTAATTATTTTATCTATGATTCCATCTATAATATTTAATTTAAAATTTAAAATTAATAATTTTTTTAAAAACATTATCAAATATCACTGACAACTTTTTAATTTATCAATGATTATGTCTGTAATATTTAATTTAATTTTTTTAGAAAAATGCTAATTAACACCGACAACTTTTCAATTTGCTGGTAATTTTTTTTGTAAAGAATAATAATTAACAGTGCAATTGGAAAGTGAATAGTTATAGAGCTCTTTGTAAAATACCAATAAAATGTTTCGTCGATGATTTTTTTTGTAATTAACATGATGAATAGTATTAACAGTTTGCCAATGATTTTATTGATAAAATTACTGATGGAATAAATTTCATTGGTAATTCCATTGATAAAAATAACATGTCATTATTTTTTTACTTTATTTTAATTATTTGTTTCACTATAATTTTCTCAATAAATATTGAGAGAATATTTCTGTCACTAAAATTCATCTGCAATTTACTTACAAAAATATTCCCTCAATATTTTTATTTGTATTTATCAATTTTCTAGTAATGTATATTTATGAGGCCTGTGTTATCTTGGACTTGATAAATTGTAAAATTTAAATGCCTTAAATCTAATATTTTTATCACTCGCATTACTTTATTTTATTGGTCATTTTTATTATATGTATCCACGAAATAATATTCATTACTTTTAAACTTAATTAATTATCAATTTTAAATTTAATTAATTATCAAGTTTAAATATAAATTCATATTACCATATTTATTTGGATATACTAAAAAAAATTATCATTCTCTTAACCGGATGCATATTTTTATGGTTGTGCCAAAAGCTTTACATATTCTCAAGTCCAGCACACTCGTACTAAACATATTATTAAATTCAATAACATCTGGGTGTGGCTGACATCCGACCCAATACATCAAGGCTTGAGACATTGTCAAACTTAACTGTGAATGGATCTGGTTCATGCCAGATCCAGTATTCGCAAGATTTGATACACTATTAAGTCCCTACTTTAATTATGCTCATTCTTTTAGATATATTTAAAAAATTATAATAATTTTTTAAACTCGTTGAAAATAAGTTTATGAGCAGTTAAATTTATATGATGTATATTAATAAAATAAGAATATGACGATGTGCGTTAGGTGATCACCATGACTCGGACTGTGTCAGCGAAAATAATTAATTAAGACTGATAGCAATTGAAGAAGATCACAGAGAGCATTGGATGAGGAGGAGGAGGAGGAGTAGCCGTAAATGGGGAATCGATATTATTGTGGGCGGGGTAACCCCACGATGCCACACAGCCCCCAGGATTCGACAAGACTCTTACTGTACACGTATTGTCCTCTCCCATGGCTCCAGCAAAGCACAAGCAAATTTTGATTAGTTTGCCGCGTGTTTTATGCGCGGGCTGGACATCGTGATAGGTATTTCCTCTAATCATTTCTGATTAACAATTCGAGGACTCAAATAATTAACATTTAGATATTTTATTTATAATACACAGAAAAAACTAAAAGGGCAAAAATACTGTTTTCTCTTTTCTACTTCCAGCCATTTCCACCCCTTATTTCAGCCTTCAACAACACCCAGATCAAAACCCCCCCGGTTTTTTGTGTGAAAAAAAGAGGAGTTTTTTGGGAGAGAAACGAAGAGAGAAGACAGCACAACAACCGGTAGCTGCCATTGATGTGAAGGAGTCGACGGTGGATCCTTTCTTGGTTGAGGCTTTACAGAACCACATCTTCCTTACACCAGTTAGTGTTTGCTTCCCTTTGCTTTCGATTTCTTGATGTGGTTTTAAGTTCTTTGCTAGTTTTGTTCAAGATTTTTGGTTATTAGCTTATTTAGATATGTTTGGCTATTTGGGTTTCTAGGATTTTGTTGTTTATGGATTTTTTTATGGACATGTTTGGTTAAATTTGTATTTTTATTGATTTCTTAGGGTTTGTGATTTAATTTGGGAATTGGGGTTTGATTGATTTGGGGATTGGTTTATCTAGGAGCTTTGACGAAACTGGTATGTTTATGGAACTTATATTGTTAAGATCACTTAACAAATCAAGAAAAAGATGAGGCTAAGAAACAGAATGATAGTAGCAGAGAAGAGTCAGAGAAGAGATAAATGATATTAGCAAAGAGAAATGAGATCGAAATTGGACTGCAATCTATTCATATCCAATGTGATCCATACACTGCGCTTTTATAGTGATCAATATTAATTACTAACAGATTAATCCAACTAACTCTAACTAACTAACAGAATTCTACAACTAATAGCAGGTTGCGTGTCCCTGACGTTTGCCTTCCCACAGTAGCCTTCTTCTTGTTGCTGTTTCCCACCATTATTCCGCCATCCTGAATCGTAACATATAACTGGGTTTGTTTATGGAAGACTTGGAGTGGGTTTTTTAAAGGGACAGACCAAGTGTGCGAATGTGAGTAGATAGCATTATTATTTTTTGTTGATTTCACGGTTCACCTAAACATTTGGCTTCTGAATTTTGGGTTTTAATTATAATTCATTTATTTTCTTTTTAACTTGTACATGTAGGAGCAGCTTTGACTATTCTGAATCTTCATCGATTACAGTTCTCCCAATCTCAGCTTCCAGCTCATCCATTCCAAAGGCTTTTGTTGTAGACAAGCCCATGTTCAGCCAGATAAGTTGCTTTTAAAACCTGGTTTGCTTTGTGCTGGTTTGGTTTGCCTTTTTAATCATTATGGGTCTGCAGATTATGATTTTATCTGGATTTGCATGTTAGTTGTTCTTTTTTGTTTCTATTTGTATGTTTTCTCTCTTTTTTTGGTTCTTTTTACTGTTTGATGGTTTGTTCTGCTTTTTTTGTTGCTTGGATTAGTTGCAGTTCTGATTCTAATGGTTCTGTTTCTCCTTCTCAGCCTCTTCCTTTACAATAGAGGAGTCTGTCTTGCTACCAAGGTTCTTAGTTGCTTCCGAGGTCTATTTTGCAACTTTGTTCCTGTTCATGTTGGTTTTTAAGTGTTCTCTGTCCTGTGGATATCAACTTCTTCTTTTTCTATTTGTTTTCCAGCTCTTATTTTTGGGTTGTTTCATGTTTCGCTCCTATTGGTTGGTTGTTCTGATTCTCATCTTTTTTTCTCCTTCCTTCTCAGCCTTGAGCTTTTGGTGGGAGGAGGCTGTGTTGTTACAAGGATCATTGGTGCATTTTGGAGGTCTGTTTTCCCATTACTTTTAAGCTATGCTTCCTTGCTTATGCTGGTAGCTCTGTCTGTGCTTTGGTTATGCTTTATTCTTGGCTCATGGGTTTTGAGTTACATGCTGCTTTGATGTTGTTTTTCTGTCCCATTATCCTGCATGATTAGTTTACATTGGTTTGTTTTGGTTGTGTTGATGGTTGGGTCAGATTTGAGCTGCTATGCATTTTTGTTCTTTGTTTTTTTTTTTTCTGGTTTTGTTTCATTTTCGTTTGCATCTTGGTTATAGCATTTATGTGGGCACGGCATTGTGTTGGATTGTTCTTTGGACTGGGGTTATTGACTTCATTCGTGTTTTTTTTATTCATGGTTTTTCTTTGCTTGCTGAGTTTAACCTTGCTTCTGTTGCTGAATTTTTTACCAGGTTTCAGGTTGTTTACTTCAAGTTTCTTTCACCAGTTAGTTGTTGTTTCATCTTTTGATGTTTGGTTGTTATTTCTTCTTTGCTTTTTCCTCTCATTTGCTACACTTCTATTCTGTGCTTTTTCATTATGTTGTTTCACTTTTTTTTTGGTTGCCCAGTCTCTTTAGAGCTTTAGTTGAGATGAGCTTTCCGTAGTTCCTTTTCTGATGGTTTTTTACCCTCTTTTAGGTCCTAACCTCTCACTAGGAGAGGCTTAGCATTTTAAAGGGTTTCGATTGTTGTTGGTTGGCTTTGGAGTGTCTCTTATTGCTGTCCTCCCCCCCCCCCNCCCCCCCTTTTTTTTCCTTATTATAGTAGGGGTTTTTGTCTTGGGGTTGATAGTCCAGGTCAAAAACATTTTCTGGTTTGTTTCCAACTTTGTTTTAATCATTTTTTTTTCAGGTTGGTAGTGTATTTTAAACTGTTATTCATCTCCTTTATTTATGATATCTGTGCTGCTGGTTGTGTATCTTGCTTTCTTCCTCAAACAGGCTCATTTTTTTCCTTGCTTGGTCTGGTTTTTTGGTTCATGATTTGAATCCCTTATTTAGTGCATTTTCCTCTTTTCTTCTGTTTTCTTGGATGGTTGCTTTCCCTTTGCCTGTCTTTGTTTGGTTCTCAGGCTTTTCTTGCTCAGATACAAACAAAGGAATAGCTTCTCACAATGGAAACGACATGTGCTGATTGTCTGATGGATTGTGTATTGATTTTCCTGGAGATTTCCTTCTGTCAGACAAGTTTTTTTTTTCATCCCGTAGTGGTTGTAGGATTGCCTTTTGCTCTTTATAATCTTCTTGCAATCCTTTCCGGTCTTTTGTATTACTGCAGTCCTCTAATAAATGCTCCTTTTTTGTTTGTCTTCTCATTCTCTGCCTTTGTACTGCGTTTTGATGTTGCATCTTCTCTTCTTCTTTTTTTCCTGCTTTTTGATAACTTGAGTTCTTCACTGTTTACTTCCAATATGCCTTTTTTATGCCAGTTTTTCTTTATTTATGCTGGGTGTTTTTTACTTCTAGTACCCCCCCCTCTCTTCTCTAACATTTCAGCCTTCTGATGATGCAGTTACAATCGATTTTAGAACGTTCATCTTTGGTCGCCACTTCTGTCAATAGCAAACCTGCTCTCAATTGACAGGCTGGCTGTCGTGTGCTTGGACAGTGTAAGTTTGGCAGAATGCAGAGAGGAATTCAGATTCTACTTGTTGCTTTAAGTTGGTCAGCTATAGATGGATAGATACAAAGTGGGGCGGGTCAAACGATAGATTAGCCATCGGTACACGCACATGGTGCCCTTATGTTTTAGCGGTAGGAAAAATGTCATAAAGCATGAAACCGTTCTATAATGATTAATTTAAAGCAGTTCTTTGTTTTCGGTCAAGCCAAAGATAACGCTATTGCAGATACTTATTTTGGAGATATCCATATAAGCGTAAATGGTGCTTTGTTTGTCATGGTTTCAGATTACGTGAAATGCAGCCCATTAAAGCAGCATGACCTATTTCTCTTTCTAACTTTGTGTTCCGTTCTTCTGTGGTTGGATTTGCTATTCCAGGTTGGCCATGATGGTGCTTGCCTTCTCTTCCGTAGATCACTTTTCTTTCCATTATCATCAGAACTCTGTTTTACGTTTGGATGCAGGAACAATTAGCGTTGAGCCACACGGCTTTGCAGTCTACGGACTTTCATGGAGGGCTGGGTTTTTTTTTCACCCTGCCCTTTGAGAAGCCTTTCTCAAGACCTCTGCTGCTGCTTCGTCTCAAGCATGCACACACCATCATCTTGGCAATCCTTTTCCCTTTTCCCTTTGTGCTAATAAGACTATCTGTGCGACCTAAGAACATGCCATGTCATTTAAGAGCCATTGTTGCTGTCGTTTGAAGTTAGATCTTCCTGGAACGTTGCCAAGTCCTTGCATTTCTTGCTGTTAATGCATGCCTTTTCGGCTTCTGAACTTGCAATCCTAGACATTGTCGATTAGGCATCCTTTTTGGTAGTCCGATCAGCGTTTATTCATGATTCATTCCATGGGGAAGGCGAGACCCAAACACGAATTAGTGTATAAAACTAAATAAAACAGAATAATCTAATAAATCTTAATTCAATTGAAAAACTAAGATTCTAATTTTACAATTATATAATATTTCTATATAATAAATACAGAGAATAATCATTCCCCCCTGTCCTTTCTTCGCCGTACTTTCTCTGTTTTCCTACTCTGATGCAAGTTTTCAACGCTAGCGCATTAGTTTTACAACGCAGATCCGAGGGTCGGCAATTGATGCAGGTTTTTTCAACTTTTCCACCGCCACTACTGGGTGGAGCAGACATTCTGCTCGTTGTCTTTTTGAGATCTTCACATCTTATTAGCCAAGGTCATTCTATGCATGCACACATGGACATGACTGCATCGGATCTGCATAATTATATTGACATGCTATTATATATCATGATCCCTTTCGATATTCTATTTTCTTCTCCTATCAACTTGCGAGACGAACCTCCTCAAATTTAAATATTCGATCACCTGGTTGTTGACATGAAATTGAAGCTCAAACCTCTTCCTCCCCGCCGCCTCGGCATTATCAATTGATCCGTCATTTATCCAAATTATCAAATAAAAAGTTCATAACATGCATAGATCTCTTTCTACACATAAATGATCAACATCCACAACATGGCTGCTATTGCTTAACTGATTTTCCAAAAGGAACATATCACAACTTAATGGGGACAAAAGTTGCTTTTTACCACACATAATTAGACAACAAATATTATGACTAATAGAGAAGTGGAAAATTGGGAACAAAGGCCATACACTCATCAATCAGAGATATCAGGCCACACCTGAAAGAGCAGCAGGGAAGACAGATTAGGTTAGATCACAGGTTAGACCATGCCACCAATCACATAAACACAAAGAAGAGCGCGACAAAGAAAGCTTTAAATTAATACACAGAGATAACAACTGGCAGGTTGCTTATTCTCTACTTTCTAGTCATGCCATGCAAAATCTCCTTTGCCTTCTCTTAAGCTTCTTCCCCTCCTGTAGTCAATTTCTGCATCAGAGCTCGATAATCCCAAATGATATTTCCTGCTGGTTTTAGATGATGCCATCTTTGAGAATATGTCATCATCGGTCACAACATTACTGGGTGTACTTGATCCAGAGACATTCCCAGGTTGCCATCTTGATTTAGGGTCTGAGTTTACTAAGAAAAAAAAATCCCTGTGAGAGCATATCTAAAAAATTGGATGTCTTCTATATGGTGAGGTAAATTCAAGTATGCACAACAACAATCCACATAAAAGTTCAAAGACGTGAGGAGATGGAGGGTGCTCTATTTGTCAAACCATTTTTATTTTTTTTTGTAAAGTGAAAACACATACCCGCACGCAGAGGTTGTTGAGAAAAGTAAAATGTACAAAGATTGCAACATTTTAGGTTATCTGTCAAGAAAAAGCTATCTCAAGTTGAGCGAGCCAACAGCCTTTGACTGATAACGTCCCGATATTGTAGAGAACATCCCTTGCCATGCTCTCTTTCTTATCCACCAAAAATCATAAACTTCCCAATCTTTCCAAGCATCAAGAGCTTTTGCCACCACGTTTAAAAGTTTAGAACATCAAATTGAACATAGGAAAAAGGTTTGACTGTTGAGAAAACATAGATTAAAAGTTACTTTGGGAACCTAGATTGCGTCATTGTTCAATGTCACTCTTCTGAGATTCTTTTTTTCTTTTCTTTTCTTTGCCCATAATTTCAGAACAAGAAACAAAGAAATGCAGATAAAGTTAAAGAATTCACCTTCATATCTATCAGACGTGACAGGCACTTCACAGCATACTACCCGGTCAGCAAGATCTGATTTCAATTTAGGGCTATTCTGTTTTGGCAAGTTTGCATTTGCTTTTTGACTCTCATTCAGAAATGAAGCTTCCATACTTTCTTCCATGGTAGGTTTAGCTGAAGTAAAAGGAGTCATGCTAAATGTGTCCTCCATTACATCAGAAATCTCTACATATTGAGGAGTAGTGATTATCTCATCAGCACTGAACCCAAACGATGCTCTGTAAGCTTCTAATTCTTCTGCATCTTGCTTGGGACTTTTATTATGCCTGTTCTGGTGTCCATTTCCACTAGCAGGGTAAACATCCGAATCCTTGGAAACACTTAACCTCCCACCAGTATTTGGATTCTGTTCCAGATAAAATCGTGCAAATGTAGCAGGACAGAAGAAATTTGAATCATGTGACACCATGGAGGCACCAGTAGTCTCGTGCCCAAAAAGCCTGCCAGATCCACTCCTTGAATATTTTCCATTTTGGGGAGAAACTGAAGGACCCCACTCCCGGGGAAAACCACGTTCAGGAAAAGACGCTGATAAACAGTCACCTGAAGTCCTAGAAATTGGTGATAGGAGACTGCTGGCAGGACTTCCAGGATAGAGAGAATATGTTGATTGAAGATCAGATGCAACAATGTAATTGTTCTTTTCAGCACCTTTGAGATCCCTAGATGATGTGAGGAATTGAGCAAAAGGAACGTCTGGGGAAGAGGGCGTGGTTAAGTGAGCCATCTCTGGTGGGGGTGTAAGAGGAGCAGTAGACGGCTCTGTCGTGAAGGTTGAGAAAACGGGAGGAGAAACCAGTTGTGTTTCGTGAGCATAAGGTCCAGTGGCAAACATTGTGGATGAAGGACCCCCAGGTGAGCTGGCAGATAATGAAAGGAAGCAGCTAGGAGACTGAGCAGTAGATGGGAGAGCAGAATTTGTAAATGACGCTGGTGAAGACGGAGGAGCTAGAAGTGATGGAGCTAGTGCTGTAGCTTGATTGGTTAGCCCAACAGGTTGAGGTCCATTTGGCTGGGCTGCTGATGCATTGCCCTCAGGAATTCGAGATGCAGGCACAATACGCTTTCCACCTTTTTGCACGCTGAAACAAGACAATGCTCCCCAGCATCCTCCCCATCTCTTGGGCTGCTCAATATAGCGAAACAATTACAAGTAGATGACAAATTGCTCATGAAAAAGGAAAATACAATCCAACTGTTAGAAAATTAGTGAAAAGAAATCAAGAGCTAGAGTGTGTAATTTAGATTTTACAAGGAAAATTCAAACGATTATAGAAACAGAATCACCCTGTGCATACATTCATAGCATTTAATACTAAATGGACACAAAAAAATTATAGCGTGATCCAATTCTGTTAATGCATTATTATCCAGAAAAATAAAAGTTGATCTGGAACACAATAAAAGCAATTACTAGATAAGAGGATTCATATAATCAGATCTGTGCTGCTTCTTTTTTCTTTTGATTTATATGAATTTCAATTTCCAATTTATTTCCTCACTTAAGAAGTAATAATAAATAAATGATTAAGATAATATTACAGATCTATCTGTCCATCCATCTGAGGAAGGGAGGAAGAGATTGAAACAAAAGGAAGGCCGCAGAAGGCAAATAAGATGGGTAAGAGGCATCAGATCCAGATCTGGAGGACATTCATGTACTTATGTATGTATCTACTAGAAATAGAAATTGAAAGATAAACGTACCTGTTCCTGCTGCTGCTGAGGGAATCTGTTCTGCTCCGACCCCATAACCGAGTCTGATAGATTGATAACCCACACTCACTCGCTACTACTGCTTGCAGCCTTGTCTTGAACTCTACACAACACAGTACTACTACTTCTTCTTCAAGCTGCCATAGATTTGCTTTTTTAGCGCCCTGCCGTGCCCAGTCCAGCTCTCTTTACCTTTCCATTATGGCCCAAACATCCCACTTTCTCGCTTGGCATTGCATTGGCTCATGTTCTCATCTTAAAAACAAACGCCAACTTGAATTTGGATCAGGTTTCGATTTTCAAACGCCAACAGGTATCTACTAATCATTTGTCACTCAACACTCCCTCACAAAGTCAGAAACTCTGCGAATTTGGGTCATAAAACTGGAAGCATGCAAATTTTATCAATCCAGCTCACAACGGTCCTTTGCTGTCAGTAAATCTTTGAGCCCTGTAGCATGGTTTCTGCTTTGCTTGATCTTTAGTTTTCCTCTTCTTTTATACTAGATTTTGGCTTCGACACTAACCAGAGGCTTCTCAAAATTTTCACTACGAGGATGGATGGATTACAATAAATAATGCGGCGTCACAGCTTAAAGACTACAGTTGTGGAAACAATTAAGAGAGGCCAGATTTGCACATCTGCCATCATAGAGGCAATCACTTGCATACACCGGTCTACCGAAGGCTACGAACCAAACCCCCCAACGCACCACACTTTTCTCCTCATTTCTTTCTTTCTTCTTTTTAACAAATCAAAAAACTGGATGCCACCCGGTTAATTCACCCGCCTCTTTTTTATGAAAGTGAAAAGGACGACCGAGTAGAACAAGGCATTTTTACGTGTTCTGCTCCAATTGGTAACTTCAAGACCATGTTGTTTCAGTGGTACAAAAGCCATCACCACTATCGAACACACAGTATCGAACTCATGTTATCGAATGTCAAGAGAAACTTCCAATTCTCATATCAATCCTAAATAACCCAACTTCCAATTTGTAGCTTATAATAGTTAATTATATAAATGGTTACTTTCTTAATAAATTTTTTGCCCATTATTCAGTTCATCTGCCTACACGGAATCTTTCAAAAATCCAATAGAAACATGATTCGTGCTTGGAAGCCAGCGACAACACAGCGCGTCTTTTATGGCCGCAAGGCTCATTGTTTATTAACCACACCCTCCTCCTTTGTCCGGGCTTGGGACCGGCTGTGGTGTGCATTACAAACCATGAAACATCACAGGCGGAGTTACTCTTATGCAACTGAAATAGGCAACATACTCTAGATGATCAAACAGATTAAAGTATTTTAAAATCTCTCTTCTTATCAATAAATGGCACGCATACCAAACTGACGTTCAAACCAAATCACTCCATTTGGTGAAAGTACAATCCACCAACCTTCCTTCGCTTTGTTAGAGCGCTTATTTCCTAGTGCAGTGAGGCAAAGAAAATGGTCATTTCAATCTGTGGTAACACGACTTCTCTGAACTTCTCTCTGCATTTAAATACTAACTCCTACGTTAAAACCTGACCGTTGATTGTGACTGTACGGTCTTATTGACCACCCCCACCCAAAAATAATAATAAAAAAAAAAACCTGCAGCCAATCCCAACACGTTTGGATTGAGATTTGAGTGAATTGAGTTCGGTTTAAAAAATAATAAAAGACAAATTAAACAACCCCCGCTCTTTTTCATTGATTTATTATAAAATGTACGTGTATATATAGCAAGTTTCACCGTGATTCAAGTGTTCTGAAATTTGCAATTGCCATTTTGTCGGTACCTTCCATATCTGCACAAAACCAATACAGTGGGCAACGGCGTTAGCATTTATACAAAGAGGGAAGCAGACATGACATACCAGGGGGCATAAGGAAACCTCCGCCCCACCTCATCGGCGACAATGAATCTTAACCTGATGCACTCCTGCAGCCAAAAAGAAATCGAAGGAAAAAGATGAACAATTAAACAGTCGCACCAATTAAATGCCCAAGATAAGCTGTTGTGTGAAGCTATCATATACCCAAGGCTCAAATAGAAAATCAAACAACCAAATTAACGTGGTATGTTGGTCATTAACATTCCTAAGGGATTGGGCTTTGGCACACTCCCCCCAGCTTTTAACCGCCTGCTTTCTCTTCAAATTCTGACCAACAAATCCTAAAGAATCCTTTTCCTTTGTTTCAGCCACTTTCAGCCCTATGAGATGTGCCATTACCTGGTCAATATTATGGACTCTCATCAAGGCGTGACTTTAAAATATTTAGCTGTTGTAATCTAAAAGCTAGACTGCTAGAATGGCGTCAGTTTTTATTTCACAACTTCGCTAACCAAAGCATAGGATCATCATAGGCTTTAGCCAGTGCCAAAGAAATGGCCATCACATTGAATTTAAAATACCGGTGAAACAACACTGTTGCAAAAAAGTTTTAGCAAAATAGCTGATTCCAAAATGCAATATATGAAGTCAGCAATTGAAAAACACAACATTAAATAAATATTGTATTTTGGAGGATTTAATTTCATGACAGGATAAATTATCGCACTTCAAAACCGCAACATCCATGATTGTCATGATTAGGCTATTTCACCGATTCTTCTTCAAAATATACTATTCTACCAATATTTTATTTTACTTTGCTAATTTAAAAAAATCCAAAGAAATCACAATGAAAGTAAGACTAAAAACCGTTCCATCATGCAGCAGAATTCATGTCAGCCCCAAAAATGGCTGGCTCATAAGTATTGAAATGACAGCAAAAATGTTGAGATCCATGGCCTTGTAAAAGTTTTTTACCAACTGCTTCACAGCTAGCCCATAATTACCGAGTCCCTCCTGTAGTCAATATTAGGTTTAATAGGTGTAAGCACCACATGCTCCAAAATTCTTCAATTCCTCTAACTTAATTTTGAGACACAAAAACATGTTAAGAGTTGCAAGGGTGAAGTAGCCATCACCAACTATCACTATCAACAGAATCAAAAACTAAATTTATTAATAAGTTCCATCACATATATTAGTTTTTCCCTGTACTGAATAAATAAGGAAATAATGCATGTCTGTACAACAAATCAATACTCCAAAAATGTTATGTGCAAAAACAATAAATTGATTTGGAGTTTCTAAGAGGAGAAACTCATCTGCAGCAGAGAGAGATCTACAAGAATGCACAGGTCATTAATTCATCTTCGAAGAGTAGGGAGAAAATCCAACATAGAATGATCATCACAATCACATCGTGCAGCTTTTATCAATGCCTAGATTCACAGCCTGGAACAACATAATAATTGCATTAATGATTTGAAAGCAAAAAAATGGTCCTCCAATCAATTGCTAAACCAAACAAAAAATTAACCGATTCGCAGTGTCAACTGGTGATGTAGAGATGATAGAACTCAACATGCCTTAGTAATTCATTGCTACAGAAAAAAAAATGCTTGAAAGTGATATTATTGGACAGTGAACTTCATTTGTTAAGTGGTTATTACAGGTGACACTTCTCCCAACAGATCCCACCACTGGGAAAATAGTAAGCAAGTAGGGAGTTTCTACAGGAGACCCACTATGAAAAAAGCCCATTAAAGATTATCTATGCCCAACTAGAGGCCCACTTTTTAATTCATCGGCAGACTGGATACATTATTTTGGGTAGTGAAGAAAATTCACACTTCTCTTCAAGGTTACCCCCCACCTCCCTTGTCCCAAAAACGCATCCACCCACCTCCACACTGATATATATAACTGATAGTCCATTTAATTTAGCGAACCACACTCTCTCCTTATATTTCCAAGTACATCACCAGAACTGTAATCTACTGGATTCAAGATTACTGCTCAGGTTAAGACACGGACTCACTAATCACAGATATGAAATGTGTTATAATTATATCAGTTATTACAAAAATGGCAGAGGCATTTTTAACATGAGATTGTCTGAGACACTCTAGCACAAAGTTGACAGCTTCATACATAGGTGAACTTCAGCTTTCAGTTCTTTTTATTTATAAAGAAAACATTGTCTGGAAACAAATTATGGTAGCATGAAGCAAATAAAATAGCATTAATGAGCAAACAAGTCAAATGTTTAATCCATTTACAAAGCTATAATCATATTCCAGGTTTTGATTCAAAGCAGATACAAGAATAAAAGAATGTGGGTATAAATGTATGCTACATCGTAAAAACACCTCTGAATTATAGGTTGTTATGATTAACACCACCTTATTATTATTATTATTTAAGAGGCCGAGCTATAAGATGTTTACCCCTTCTATAGATTCCATCCAATTTAGCCATCAAAAGTCACATGCAGCATGTTTTTCTAAACAATCACAAAGAAGTCATAAAAAACAATAGAGGGTTGATTCTTGATGATAATTCATCATACTGTAAGACACAGTTTTATCATAATATTGGTCGAGGTTGATTCATTAACGATTTTTTAAAGATATTTTGAGATTTTATAAGAAAACATGTGCAACCCGAGTTATTCAACCGGAAAAAATGGGTAGGAGTGTCAGTCAAAACAGCCAACAATTCAGAGAATAAAATCAGCAAAAACAAAAAAAATGATAATTCAAGAGTGTCAACCAAAAAGAGCTGTGTGAAACACCAATTAACCGATAAATGTATGTATATATGTGTTTGCACCATCCCATGCTCATGTTAATAGTGTTCATAGGTATATCTCCAAACCTTTTACTTTTTTCCTTTTGCCATTGGGAAATGTGCACATAGGCAACCCTTCCCGGTTGCTTGTCCTGAAATCTGGACTTCATCCTCTAATAGCACTTGGAACCAAGGGATATACCATTGTGCCTTAATGAAATGCATAAAACATTGTCTTGTTTTCACGCTAGCTTTAAGAATTTTCACATATCAACTTCCCATCTCTAAGCTAGATTCACACGATACACACTCCAGGTATTACATGTAACATTCTAAGCTATTATAGATCCCAACATTAGTTCATTAAACAGACAAAGATGCCAAGGAAAAATGGTAAAGTGGTTGATAAGTGATGGAAGCATTATAAAATATTCAACACTAAGTGATCAGTGATTAGAAACATACAATTGAAGATAAACCGTGCCAATGTTCACTGCTGCTGGTCTGCACCCATCTCATCAGAACACCAAACGAATCTTTCAAGCAGAGTTTATGAACAAACCCAGCTCTTCCAAAGGCATCAAACTACAAGAAAAAAAAACGAATTGCTAAATTCTCTGTTGCTAGAAGATAAAACAAAACAGCTAAATCAAATTTCCACATTCCAGTTTCGAAAGGAAAATTAGTAAATTAAGAAATCATTCCAGGTGAAGGGACAAAAAGGAGGAGAAGCTAAATCAAATCAATTTAGTTGAAAGAAATATATATGCATTGAAAATAAATAACATACCTATCTATATTCTGGTCCTGTCAGCCATAAAAGGTGAGAGACAACTCTAAAATACAGCCTACAAAATATTGAACATAAACTATAAGAGATAGGAAGGCAATGAACAAAATTCATGTCTTGTCACAATAAATAATAAAAATGACACTCACCATAATTGGCATCTCAGAATACTTCCTAATTCAATGATCCACGACACCTAAACAAAAAAAATTTGTTGAATTTGATGCAGGATCAAACAAAAACAGTGCAAACAAGATAACAAAAGATAAAATTCATCCACAGCCACTTACTTCCTAGAACCACAGTTGCAAGGTATCTTTTTATCCTCCAGAGGAAATTTGTAATTGTAAGTAATTTCTTCACCAGCAGCTATATAACGTTTTGCATAAATGAAAATTTTTTTATGACCTTCAACACTTATAACCTTGGTGTAGCAGTTTGGCTATAAAAGAAAGTCAATTCAATTATAAGAACCAAGAAATAACATCAATTTCAGTAAATGGAATCATTTGCATGATAATCTATGTACCTACCTCGCAAGAATGGTTTATAAATCTTGCAATCCCACCACGTTTTGTGGCATCAACCTACACAATTTAGGAAGGGCATACAAATGTAACATGCTTGTGCTCACAGCTTATAACAAACATCATAAAATAAAATGCAATGGTGATAAAAGCAGGTCACAGTTGCCCTCCAATCCCAGTATCAACTCTGTGGTTTGCATACAAGTATATAATTCAATAGAAGGACCACATAGCAGCAATAAATTGAAGCACAGTTTTGCTACAGTAAAATAACACCAAAAATGCCTTGCAAAGAGACCATCCAACACCAATCAAGATTTCAAATTTGCGATCAACAGTGGAGATTAAAAAATAAGGAAGGAAATGGTGAAAAGGTTCTGGGCATCCATATGTACAGAGTTGAGACACCAGAAAAACAAACCCACCCTAAACACAAGCCCAGACAGCAGTCCATGTATATGAGCACTGATGGGGAGAAAAACAAAGCTAAAGGAAAACTCTGGGGTTGAGCAGATTAGGGATAAGGGGAAAGAGGGCCTTAAACAAAATAATGAACTAGAAATGTGGTAGCAAAAAATGCAGACATGACATAACATTGATCTACTCACCACATAACCATCATCAAGTCTAAAGAGATAACTGCTGCCAATTCCCATCTTCTCGTAAAGTCTTTCACGTATATCAGATATCTGTGTAAAGTATAAACACAATAAAAGGGCATCAATGAAATGAGAAAAACATAGCAAAAGAGAATGAAAAATTAAAAGCTTGTAGCAATAGGGGAAAGGTTTAGGAATTACAGCTATATAATGTAACACTGCAACCAGCACATAAACTTACTTGTGGACGAATCAGTTCACCGACATATTCAATAACAAAGTCCTCAGCCTCAATTGATTCTAGAGCAACAAGACCCCAGTCATGTATCTTGCTTCGCTGGAAACATAAACGCTTTTTTCTTGCCTAAAAAGAAATGTGCAATAATTATTATTTCACAAAACATAAAATTAGCAGTTCCTAGACAAGCTTCATTTTTCAATCACCTTCAACTGTGTTGCTTTCAAAAGGTCAACACCTTCTGCAGCAGCAAGAAGATTGCGAAGCTTCACCCTGTTAGTCCTCGCAGAAAGGACCTTGCCATTTGACAGCTGAGATGCATATGCCTCTGAACCTGAATACTTGGCATGAATGCACCGCACTCCCCTTACACGAGCTCTTTCAGCAGGACTAGCTTTAACTGACCATGCATGCCATTCCCAACCATTAATTGAAGACCGTGCACAACCATCAGATCTAGGGCAGGGAATTAACATCCTGGATTTACTTGACTTTGTCTTGTGTGCTGTAAACTGTCCAGTTGCTGTTTGCTTATTAGCACCATTTTCTACTTGAAGAATCTTCATAGGATGTGACACAGATCCACCATTTACCGTGCTTTTCCTTTTCAACTTCGAAACCTTGGTTGCTGTGCATAAGAAAACATGATCAGACTTTGTCTTCCGTGCCATAACCTGTCCAGTTGCTGCGTGCTTGTTAGCACCAATTTCTACTTTAAGAATCTTCATTGGGTGTGACACAGATCCACCATCTACTGTGCTTTTCCTTTTTGAATTTGACACCTTTGTTGCTGTACACATGAAAACTCAATCAACAAGAAATAAAGAAATAAAAGGTTTTATGCTCACCAAAACAACATCACATCATTTCTTACAGTTTAAAGTCTTCTTAGAACATTCACTGGTCCCTGATTTCTTAATTCCAGCATCAAGGCCATTGCAGTCAATAAGCCCGACCATATCCCTAGAAGTCTTTATGGAATCTTTGGCTTCTTTATCATCTGGATATTAAAGAGTAAATAGGTAATGGAAAAATTACATGACTTCATGGTTATAACATTTACAAAGAAATAGAAAATTATAAGAAAAAAGCAATACCATTAACTGCTCGTGCAGTCTTCATTACTTTCCGACGACTAATATTTTTGGGCAATGATCGATCCTTTTTTAAGGTGCTTTTGACAGTGGCTTTCAAAGGCCTAGCATTAACAGATGATTCAGCAATAGTGGCTTTCAAAGGCCTAGCATCAACAGATGATTCAGCAATAGTGGCTTTCAAAGGCTTAGCATCAACAGATGAAGCCTGGCCCTTCTTCTTAGGAGTCTTTACATTTTGAATCACTACATTCTCAGAAACATTGCTGAGAACATCCTGCTTTCTTGACTTCTCTACAGGCTGTTTCAGTGATCCAGAATCAACTGTAGTAGTAGAATGAGAAGATGAGCCCAACTTCTTTCCCGCCAACTTTCTCTTCCGATGATATGTGTATTTACCTGAAACCAATGACAGTACTGAAGAATCTGGGCTGTGAAATTTGTTCGACCCGTCTGTGAATTTGAATGCTCCTTCCTAAAATTTTTACAACAGAATCAAGCATTAATTCAAACATTAAAATGCAATCAACAACTATGTGTAGATGTAAAACTGAATTATTCACCTAATGAAAGAAAAGTTAAAATTAATAAATCCATACCTCATGGATACCAGGTTCAGTATGCTTTTCTGAAGAACAGCATAATCTAGGAGATCGATGAAGAATTTCATCAACAAAGATTGATTTCCAAACACTAAGCACATCATCATGCAGCTTCTGCATGCACATTGCAATGGTGACACAGGCTCCAACCTTGGGAGTCAATTCAAGTGATTTTGAAGATCGGAATTTATTTATAGCGGAAGGGAATAGAGCAGTATCTTTGAATCCAGGTGGTGGTGGCCCGTCAATGTTTCCATCATCAATTGCATTGACAACAGATGGACGTAATCTTTCAAAAGCAATTGCCAGAAAATTGGATATTTCATTCTCAGATTGAAATGGAAAAAAAGATTTTTGCACTTGTAGTGAGCTTTGAGGGTTGCTGGAAAACCTTATCTCAGCAGGAATTTGGTTTAAATCAATCATCTGCTCATCTTTCATTTCTATAGAACCATACTCACTTGCCTGGATGGATGGAATAGAAAAGTCATCAATTTCCTGCAGCAGAAGAAAGGAGCATAACCAATAGAGATAAAGCTGCAAATTGACAGCCACAGTCAACTTCCTTTTATTTTCTTTAGCAGCAATGGGAAAAGGTAAAGAAAGCACAATAATCTTACAATTACCTCATTTAATCTCTTATCCTCTGAAAAATCAACTAATTTCTTCACTTTCTCTTTCACAAGCATTTCAACATACTCCAACAAAGACACCTTTGTGGACTTATGCAGCTCATATGCTACGCTTTCTAAGATGCATTTCATGTCATCATCTGGACAATCTTTAAACGATAGGCTATTCTGTTCGCAAGGCTCCTGCCCCACATGTGCACATGAAGATGTAATGGATGATGGCACACTATGATCTGATTTAGTTTTGTGAAGCTCAAAACCAGGAGGGCAGTCGACACTGCCAGCAGGAGATTCTTGGCCAGAAAAACACTGTAAAACCATTTAAAACTCTAATTCAGAAATTTTCTGTACATGGAACAAGGAAAAAAGAACTCTGAATAAACTCCCTACATACAGTTTCACTGGGTAATTCTTCAATCTTCATGCACAAATATGGATGATGGAACCAAAGTTTGCTCTTTCTCCAGGACATTGTATACTCTGCTATGGTATCATAAAAGACAGCATTCCACATAACCTCCATGCAATAATCAGAAAGACATCTACAAATAACAGCATAAGACCCCCAGAAATCATCAGCATTTCCAACACATTTTGTACTTCTGGGTAATTGCATGGACAGCTCATCAGCACATGTCTGATGAGAGATATAATTGCAGGCAGCAGCTTCACACTCGGGAGTAGAAAAAATCATCTTCTCACTGGCAGATTGAAACTAAAAAAAATATGAAGATGTTAGTGAGATTAAGGTATGAAGAGGCACGAAGAAATTCAAGCATGTGTAAAATCCCTAGAATTTCTAAGCAATACCATTTTACCATCCACAGAACAAGTTTTGGCAGCCTGATTATCAAGCATGAGATATCTCTCTGCTCTCTTTGTGCGAACAAACTCTGAAATGACATTGCAAATTATCTCATCTAATGCAAATCTACGAGCAGCTTTCAATATTCCAGAGTGCAATTGACAGGAAACTTCTTCAGAAATTACAGATATGAAACTCTGAGATGAGCCAGTTTCAGTGTTGGCATTGGTCATGGAGAAAGATTCAGGTTTATCCAATCTCCAAGCATTCATAATAGATAGCAGAGGAAGGGGTCTAAACTTATTCTGAGCATGATATATCTGCCAAATGAGATGCATGGTGAAGGTTAAAATACAAGTAAAAGTATGTTATGTGGTGAGAAGCACAGTTCAACAGTCTGAGGCAACTGGTTACCATTGATGAATCTTTAAGATACCCGTACTGATAACAAGAATAAAGCTCCAGAAGAGAATGGGGCCCACGCTTCCTCCCATCACCATCCTTGAATAACCAACAGGAATCTTCACCTGACTGGAAAAAAAAAAGAATCGGAGGCATTTTCAGATGTGGAAGTGAGCTGAAAAGGAACAGGGAGGGAAAGATATAGGAGAGAGGTATGACCCCACAACCATCTGGAAAAAACAAAAGCATTGCAGTACCACAAGTGAAATTGGTGTGACATAGTCGGCTGCTTCAGAGTTGGAGATTGGTTGGTTGGAGCTGTAAGTATGGTTATGAACACGGGAATCAGATATGGATTCTATATCTGGATGAGCAGAGACAGGAGCAGCATACTGAACGCCTTCTTGCCTATGTGCTGCCAAATCTGTAGAGTGATTTGCAGGCATAGTTGTGCCTGAAGTACCCAAACAAAGATACATAAAACCAGTGGAAACATGATCAGGAAAGTGCTTGAAGTAGTTGAGAGGCACGGGATTGATCAATATCCCATTTGCAATGGGATACACAGGAAGATCCTCAGGGAGGAAACCAGTAGATAATCCCTCGTAAAGCTGTTGCTGGATGTAAGGACCACACATTTGTCCATTTTCGTTAAGGTACATCCATCCACTAACAAAAGCCGGTGGTGAGCGGCCAGAACAATTCTCTCCCCCGTATGAAGCCCCGCCAGTATTCGGCATACCTTCACTATTTCCATTGGACTTGCAACTCATCTCTGGTATGGAACTAGAACTAAATATTTTCATCATCAATGAAGCAGCAACAAGGCAGAGAGGTTGGAGCAGCATTAAGTAGCGTAGACAGGGTTAGATAAAGAAAATCAAGAAAGAGAAAAAAAGAAAGAGATTGGAAGAGGTAGGAGAGAATTGTAATACCCATCGAATGAGCATTCTTCTGCGCTACTCATCACCATGAATGTGTCGTCATCACAGTTACCAGTGGAGATATATGCATCTTGTTGTTCTTGGTGCTGAAATTCTGAAATCTTCAACCTCTTTCTAGAGGAGAAAGAAATATAATCATCATCTTCCTGAAAGCAGGGTGTTGAGGAGACCATGTTCTCCGTTGACCTCCCCTCGCCTGGATTAGGAAAAAAAACTAATCAGTTTAGACAATACAAATTGATCCAAAAAAAAGAACGAAAACGGATCAATGATCAGCGATCCAGCGTGCAATTAAAAATTAATTAGGGTTTAAAACTGAAATTGTACACGGAGAACGACCGAAAGAACACGAAAAGTATTGTGTGCTCTGACGATCGTAATTCTTGATCTTCGTGAAAAACAAAATCATCTCCTAACGTAATCTAATAATGACCGAAAGAATCGTCGACACACGAAAGATAAATAATCTAATTAAGCTTAAGCCCGCGGGAGGTTTACCTCGTGGTGCTGCCGTGGCTCCAAGGCGATTAGGGTTAAGCGACCGGGTGATAAAGAGGATCTTCTCGATCACACACGCCGGCTTTACGATCTAGCAACAGCAGCCAGCCTTTTATTTACTTATTTTTTCTTTATTAGTGTTATTATCACAGACTTTGCATCAGTCCAGCTCCAACTTCCGTATTTATCTTTCTTTATTGGCGTCGTCAAGCCATGGTTTTTTATTTTTTATTTTTTCTCTTTTCTTTAAGAATTACTAGTTTGATAGCCCTCGAGGACATTGCAGTCCCCTGAAATTTTATTTTAATTATTTTATTTGAAAATAAATAAATTTTAAAATATCAAAAAAAAAAATAAAATAATACAAGAAATTGAGAAGATTCGCTCAAAGCAAGTTCAGACACGCATGCTATACTAACTAAAATAAAACTAGTCATGTCACCGGCTCTCCTCTGAGAATTTTTTATAGCTACATGTATGTGTGTTTGTTTTAACATATTTATATAATTTAAAAAAATTAAAAATATATATATGTGTAATTAAATAAATTAAAAATTATGTATATTAATTAATAAATAAATAAATAATCATTAATTAAAAATCAAAATAAACTTTGAAAAATAAAGAAAAAGTTGTAAATTAAGATATTTATTTTTGAAAAATGAAATATGTTTCTAGTTAGGTTTGTTGAATTTGTTTATTGAAATATTTTTTTATTCAATTAAATAACAATAGAAATAGAGAAATAAATTGAATTAATTGAATAAAATAAAAATAACAATACCATGAAAGGTTGCATATATTAAAAATATCATCTAAGAATAATTTTTTATTTTCAAAATTAAGGTTTGTTCATATAAAAGATAAAAAAATATATAAATAAATCAAAAATACTTTTCAAGTTTAAATACATAATTAAAAAATAATTTTTATTTGAAATAGATTTTTCCAAATGAAATGAAAAGGAAAGAGGACATTAATTTAAATATAAATTAAAAAGATAGAGAAAAAAAGAAAAAAAATCATTAATTAAAAAAGAAAAAAGAAAATGCATTAATGGGTGTCATGGCTCGGGCAACTAAGCAATTAATTATTATTATTATTATTTTGGCAACCAAGAACACCCTAAATATTTTTGAAAAAAAACTTGAACTACATGCTACTAGCTGAGGCAAATAATGCATCGTATGATTTGCCTAGATTCATTGGCTTAAAATTAAGCCTTGATAAATTTTTCACTTGGAAAATCTATTTTTCAACCTTCTTTTAACCTAAAATACAAATAAAAACACTATAGAAGCTATAATAAACCTATCTCTTGTATTAAAAAACCACTCTAAAAAATAAAATCAACCCAAAATAATAAAAAAATATCAACAACACTTTTTTCTCTTTATTACTAAAATACAATGACCTCTCTCAACTAGAAACTAAAAAATAACAAAAATAAATATTTATAGCAAAACTAAACTGGAAAAATATTAAGATGCTAAAATTATATAATTTGCTCAATTTTCAAAGTTCAAGGGCCAAAGTGATGGCGCGCAACCCATGTTTGGTGTCGTCCTTTTCATCTCAATCTCTTTTCTTTTAATTTTATCATTTCATAAGAAATCAAAAGCAATCAGTCTCTATATAGAACTACAGTATTAAGATAAAAAAAAGTTCTAAAATCAAATTAAAAAAAAAATTGCACAACTCGTCCACAATAATGTGTAAAAATATTATTAGTCTTACATAATGATGGCCCATGCTTTTTACCGTTATACTTAATAATATTATAAAATCATTCGTTTAAAAAGATACATGTTTTGGCTTTATTAATATATTGTTTGCTTTTTATTGTCCTTGAAAAAATTTAATTTTTTTATCCAAATTATTTTTTTATAATTTTAAAGTGTTCATGTTAAAAATAAATTTTAAAAAAATAAAAAAAATATTATTTTAATGTATTTCCAAACCAAACACTTTGTAAAATAATCACCATTATAATCTTATATACTGTACAAATAAAACCCCTTCAATGTAACTAAAAACCATCGCTCGATGAATACCTTAATTTCTTTTGTTTAAGGTACGATATTTGAGAATTAGGCCAGTTCTTATTTGCACGACATATTATAAAAAACTAGTTATGTGATCCATGTTTCATTACGGGTCAAATAATCAAAAAAATTTAAAAGAGCTCCTGAACAAAATAAAAATAAAAAGATAATGTTTTGTCTATTTTTTTAGTTTCTAGTTTTTTAACCCGTCATATCACTTTGTTTTGTATTTAAAAAATACCAAAAAAATAAATAAAGGGTTTAAGGTAGGATAAAAAATACATTTGAAAAGAAAAAAATCCCTTTTAAATTTTCGTCGAATCACTCGAGTTCTGGGTTAACCTGATAAGTCGACTGGTTTACTTTAGGTCAATTATAAACTTAGATTTTGAATTAAATAGATCCACCCAACACTACTGGGCTTGGCCTTTTAGCAGGACCTAAAACATTGAGTTATGCTTTGGGCATAGCCTAGGTTATTGGTCCTAGTTAGAAAAAAATTCAAAGATGTTAAGTTATAATGGTAAAAAAATTGAATTGGGTGTTAGGTCATTATGGTAGGCAGGGCTCAAAGCTATTGCATCCTAGTAGCAGTAGGATCTAATTAGGTGTTAGGTTATAGTAGTGGGAAAACAATGCCCAAAGCTATTAAGTCCTGGTTCTAAAGCCCAGTGTTGTTAGGCCTTGGTGAGATGGGAGATGTGTTTTTATCGTCATGGAATCCTAGCTATTGAGTGGTGATGTGTGGAAGTTTGTTATTGTTATTATTGTTTTAGACCCTGCACTTGATAAGACCCAACACCCTCTTAAGTTCATTATTAGTAAGGTCCAATGTTATATTAGGTCCTGCACACGTTAAGATACAAAGCAATGCTGACCAAGAGTTATTGCAAGTCATGCACCCGACAAAACCAAACACTTACATGGATCTTGTACTCGGTGAAAATCAGAGCTATAAAATACTAAAAAAATGGAATCCATTCTTCGATATAATCCACTAAAAAAAAAAGGTTTATAATGTAGTTTTTTCCATTGCATTAAAGTTACATGGTGTCTATTTTTTGTTGATAAGGGATATTAAATAGGCTTTCCTTGGTATCATGTTCACCAAAAATAAAATTTCTTATATAATACCAAAAATTTATAAAATATATAATGCGAGTAAAAAAATTATCAACTTCAACTTTAATATGACAATATTAAAAAATTATCTACCCAGCCAAACAAAATCTTAATATTTTTACAAAAATATATAAAAGCATGGAAAAAAATATTATTTTAAAGAAAAAATATTAAAATATTAAAATTTCACAATTCCAAAATTTAAAAAAAAAGAAATTACAAAAAACTAAAAAGAAAATTAATTTGAATTAAAGAAAAAAATCATTTTTTTTAAATAAATAACTTTTTAAACAAAAAATAAAAAATGATACAATTAATTTGAAGTAAAGAAAAAAATATTAAACAAATATTAATTTGAAGTAAAGTAAAAAATAAATAAAAATCCAATTTCTTAAGTCTCGTCTCTTAACTAGACACAATATCAATATATGTTTTTTTTAAATATATTTAAAAAGTAAAACAAAAACATGAAGAAAATATTATTTTGAAGTAAATAGAAAATTTAAAAAATTTAAAATTTATTTTAAAATAAAAAATATAACAAAAATATTAATTTGAAGAAAAGAAAAAAACTTAAAAATTGTTAATTCTTTTCAAATAACTTTCAAAATGCAAGATCAAATATAATTTAATTAGGAAATTCAACCCAGCTTAAAACGAAAAAAAATATCATCACCTAACCTTTGTATAATATGAAAAAAATCTCTTCAATTTATTTTAAAAAGTAAAATTAAATTAGAAAAGACAACGACAATGAAATTTAATTGGGTATGGTTGATAGGTCTATAAGCTAGTCATGTGATGCAACCAAATTATTTTATAGTTTCACTCACATTTAACTAGTGTTTTGCCTATGTTTTATGTATAAAGTGTCTTTATATTATTTGTTTTATTTTTTGAAGATATTTTTGTATGAAAGATGCAAAAAAAAAATTAGAGGTAATTGGTAAATTTGACCTTCAATCGATGTTTATGCAGAGTATGAGTTCTAGATGTTGAGATGAAGTGATTCCAGTGGAATTAAAAGGCTAACATCCGTATCTTTTTGAAAATTTAAAACAAGAAAAATAGAATAAGAAAAAGCATGGAAAACATAGATTTCAAAGTCAAATCTCGCAATTTGTTAGTGTTGACCTTCGACAATTCAAAATTAAATATTTGGAGTTGCACATGTCCAATTGATACAAACTTAATTTTGTTGGATTCATAACTTAAAAACCTATTAACATTCTAAATTTTAGGTAAAACCGGTTTCATACGAGGGCTGTGTGATTTTTCAAAAATGACAGCTGAATTCTACCAAACAATGGTGGGTTGTTAGCGACAGCAAAATATTGTCAAAAGAAGATGCACCAACAATTGACAAAAGATTGCCACCATTGTTGATAAGTGCATGAAGAGCTGCATTGAAGCCTATAAATAAAGGCATTATTTGAAGAAAAAAATATAGCCAAGAAAGGAGGGGAGTGCAGTAGAATCAAAGAAAGGAGGCAACAACCAGAAGTGAAGAAACACAAACTTTCCTCTTTACATACCAAAAATAATGATTTCTTTTATCTTTAGGAGTAGTTTTTCAATAGATATGCAAGACTAAACTTATTTTCTTGGTTGCAAGGACTCAAAAACATTCAAACTTCAAGAACTATAAGATTTATTCTTCCATTTATTTTTAGTTTGTATTATGAATGCGTATGCTTGTTTTTCTATGCATATTTTCTATTATTATTATTGATAATTGCTAGAGTAGACTCTAAGTTATTATTGTGAATAATCTATTGCTAAGTTTGATATCAAAACTGAAGTTATGGTATATAAACTTGTGAAGCAATTAAGCTTGATAATTGTGGCAAAACTAGGTTATTAAACTTAGAGAAAATAGTCAATCAAAGCAACACAAGCAGACAACTTGGTTATTAAGATTAATATATTTATGTAGATTTTAAGGCTGCCAATGGATTAAATTATTAGTACGGATACTGTGATTATATATTGGTTATGGTTAGTTATACGACAGATCCATTAATTAACCAGCGTTAAGAAAAAATAAAAATTTAAAATATAAACTGGAGTTTCATTTTAAAGATCAGTTCTGATTTCTATAGGTGGATGTATGCTCAACACAAACAGACAACTTGGCTGTTAAGATTAATATATTTATGTAGATCTTAAGGCTGTCATTGGATTAAATCATTAGTATGAACACTGTGATTATATGTTGGTTATGGTTAGTTATACGACAGATCCATTAATTAACCAGTGTTAAGAAAACATAAAAATTTAAAATATAAATTGGAGTTTCATTTCAAAGATCAGTTCTGATTTCTATAAGTAGATGTATGATTGCGATCAAGGTTTGTTTTCTTGATAAATTTTAGCTTTAATTAATTTTGTTTGCTAGTTTAATTTATGTCATAGTTTAGATCATTACAAAAAAAAACCCCCAATTACATAACGTATATCATAAAAATCTGAACTAAACTTTTCTTGTGGAATCAACCCCTTGCTTGTTGATTAGTATTTAAAAGTGCATTTTTATCATGGTTTTATATCATCATTTTGCACTTGAAGTATCAACAACTCCTTAACTAAATATGTTTTATAATAATCTATCTAATAATATAAGATACCTTTAATTTATGGTATATGTTCATTTTAAATGCAGGTATATCACATAAATAAAAGGATTGATTGATGACTTTAAGAACTTCAATTGCAAAGGCAAAGAGATGATCAAACTTAGAAAAGAGATGTCGGTGCAATCCAAACCGGAACACTGTTTAGTAATTGGGTCATATCTGGAGCTATAGATCTCAGATTTAGGTTTACTTTATATGAATAGAAAGGTAAAACATAGACCTACAACTTTCATATGGAGCCCAAGATCTAAAAAGGTTATTTTCAAGTCTAAATTGTTGCAACAACAAAGAAGCCTGAATCTGCCCTCCAGCCCGAGCACTGTTCAGTATTTTGGTCATATCTGGAGTTCTAGAAGTTGAAATGAGCTAAATTTTTTACACAAGAAAGCTGAGACAATTTCCTAGAACTTCTATGTTTTCGAGTGACTCTAATTTTGACGTCATCAATGATGTTTTGAGCAGGCAAGAGAAGATAAGGATTGTCACCAAGTCAAGGGTTGGCCACCTACTCATCAATTAGTCATCAAATCAATAGTTCCTAATTTTGGCCTATAAAAGGAGGCATTTGCCATGCATTTAGGCATCTTGGTGTCCAGATCAAGATCATGCTCTTGTTTTCTCTCTTTGTGTTCTTTGTAATGTTTATGCTTTGTTTTCATTAATATTAAGTTTATGCCTTTCATTTCATTTCCTTTACTTAGTTAACTTTTATCTTATTTATGTTCTTATTTTATTTATCTATTTTTCTTTCTTTCATTATGTCTAGCTAGGTTAATTATGTCAAAGTGAAAAGGTTATATTAATGGTGTAAGAATAAGTATGGTATAAACTTAATATGGACTTTAATGTTTGATACTAACATGTTTTATATTTGTTATCTTGTTCACCCTTTAATACTTTGCTTGTTAAATGATTAATTTTGATTTATGTTGTATAACAATTGGTACAGCAAATGCTTGGCACTTTCATAGCCCATAATGTATGGTATAACCGACACTTGAGTTATGAAAGAAACTTGATTTATTGTTAACATAAGTTATAATCATGAATGCTTGATGAAATTTACAAGTATTAGCATTAATTGAATAAGATGACTAATGTAATCATGTTAACAATCTATAATCTGATTGGAACCTCCTTTATGTGTGGTTTCCAATTGAACAATAAAAGTTTATATTATACTTGTTTGACATACCATTAGCGGAACTTCTAACCTTGACATTTGTTATTATCATTGTTTAATCCTTATTTTAATATTTCATCTCAAAATTCTCATTTTTTTCTTCTTCTTTATTATTGTTATTGTTATTATTAGTAGTAGTATTAGTATTACTACTACTAGTATTATTAGTACTATTATTATTATTATTATTATTATTATTATTACTATTGTTGTTGCTATTGTTATTATTGTTGTTGTTGTATTATTGTTATTTATAATTTGTACAATAACCTCCCCATAGTTCGACTTCGGTCTTGTCAGGTTATTTATTACTTCTACACTCCTGTACTTGGGAGAAGACATTAATCTTTTAGTCATATCACTTGTGTGTTGCGCTTTAAACTAAGATAATTAATTTGTGCGACTGCAACATCGCAACATCGTCGTTATTATTCAATGGTCTTCAATTGATATTCAATGGTGATGTTATACTATAGTGAAGAAGATATATATTTACAATGTGCAGAGGCATAAAAAGGTATGAGGAATTGAATTCCCATATACGTGATAACATGGATTCCCAATTCGTCCAATAAAAGAAATCAACTATATGTTGTTTTTTTTACAATCTTTATATGTCGATATCCATGGAGTGGATTGCTTTGAATAACCCTACTAGAGGAATGGGCATTTTTGGTCTTTGCTTTTCCCGTGAACGATTCCGTTCTTTCTTTGTGTTCCACTCGAGCCATGGTTTTCAACCAAGCCCTTGAAGATTGCTTACGCCTCTAGATAGCTTTCAAAGCATGCAAACTTTCCTATATCAGCAAGACCCAACACACATTTAGGATCAACATTGGAAATATCTTAAAATATTTTTTAAAAAATATATTAAAATAATATTTTGTATATAAACACATCAAAATATTATCTTGAAGTAAAGAAAAAAAAATTTAAAATTTAAAATTTCTTGGGTCTTGCTTTGCAGTTATATACAATGTAAATATATTAAAAAAATTAAAGTAAAGAGAAATTTAAAATTGTCAAATTTCTTGGGTCTCGCTTTGCAGCCAAACACAATCTCAATATATATTTTTTTAAAAAAATAGTATGAATTAAATAAAAAAATTTAAAATTTTCAAATTCAATAGGTTTCACTTCACAACTAGACACTATGTCAATATATAATAAAAGAAAAAAATTGAAGTAAAGAAAGAAATTTAAAATTGTCAAATTTCATGGGTCTTGCTTCACAGCCGGATATAATCTCAATATATTTTTTAAAAAAATAAATTTATTTTAAAGTAAAGAAAAAAATTTAAAGTTGTTAGATTTTCTAGGTCTTGCTTTGCAACCAAACACAATCTCAATATATATATATATAATAACTATTTAAGACATAATACAAAAATATATTAAAAAAATTATTTAAAGTAAATCAAAAAATTAAAAATTTTCAAATTTCATGGGTTTGGCTCGTCAAGAGTTATTAAAAAAATTAAAAATTATATAAATTAACATTGTTAGGTTTTAAAAGCAAAACCTAATGTTTAAATGTTTTGACAGATACCGAGCTAGATCCAATAACTTTTGACAGATAAGGCGACACCTCCATCTACTAGGTTTTATATAGGGTAGGACCCAACACTATTGGGTAATAGTATTAGCAGGACCCAACGCTCCAATGATTTTAGTTAAGAATTGCAATTAAGAGCATGATCTTCTCTGTCACAGGCTGTTCGGTCTAGTTTACAATCTAGACCCAAAACACTTCTAAAATGTACTAATAGCATTGAGCCCTACCTCGCAGGTAGACTTCGTAGAGTATGTGACTGTGGACGACATAATAACACCACAATTAAACACTTTTTTTGGTCTTGTTGGGAGGCAGGATTCAACACTATTGGCATGTTTTGAAAATGTTTTTGTTCTATCTTGTCAACCAGACTCAACAACGATGGGTCCAGCTACCAGAGCCAGACCCGTAGCTTTTGATAAAGAAGAAAATGCCTTCGGTCACAATTCTTGAATAAAAACACAGTAAAAAAACATCTTCTGAGAAGTTTTAATATCATCCACAATGCAAAAAATATATGGTTAAAGTGTCAACGGTGTAACGTGCTTGTATCCATAGTAAATCTACAGCATTTATATAGTGTTTTCCCATTCATTTTAATATTGTTTTTCCATTTTTTAATATATAGCAAAGCAATTGTACAGGTTCATGGTTAAGTATTTTTTGATCCATAGTACATGCATGTACAGTAAATCTATAGTGATTTGCCTCTTGGTTTATAGTGGATTCATGTACAGTAAAAATCTCACGCGTAGTAAATCTAAAGTGTTTTTATAGTGTTTTTCCATTTGTTTTAATACAGAGCAAAGCAACTGTATGCATACATAGTTAATTATCTATTGGCTCATAGTACATATATGCATAGTAAGTCTATAGTTACTTGTCTATTGGTCAACAGTGTGTTCATGTATAATAGAAACCGCACGCACTTTAAATTCTATTAATTATCCATTGATAAATTTGAATAATGGATAAAAATTCATTTAAAAATTGTTTTAAAAACAATTTTTTTCAACAAAATATATTTTTATTTTTTCCATTCTGGAACATGATGCAATACTTGTAGAAAAAAAATATTTATACTTCAATGAGCTCCATAGTCTAAATCTCTTACCTGTATATAATTTTTAATTTGATACATGTTTTACTGTTTATTTTATGATTTCTGTACTTAAATTTTTAAACGTAAACAATGCACGTGAAATTATTTTGACATTTTAGCTAAAAACGAAAGTTTATTTTATAAAAATAATTGGAAAATTATTATTTGAATTTTTTTTTGAAATTTAGATTGAAAAATAATTTTTTTTATTTGTTAGTTAAACTTTAAAAGGAAATTTGGAATAGAAATGCTTGTTTGCACGGGCCAGGCTATGATCTATCTTAACGACCACAGTTACCAAGCGACAAGCCACGGGTCATGTTTTCCAAATGGGCCAAGGAAGTTGTCATCCAACATGACCCAACTGTAATCTATTGTTTCGTTTTTGACAAAAGCAAACTGTGTTTTTTTAAAAAATTAATTTATTTTGGATTGTTTTAATTTATTAATATTAAAAATTATTTTTTAAAAAAATAAAAAAATATTTTAATTTATTTTTAAATAAATTTCAATCATCACCGCTGACACAATTTCAAATAAACCCTAAATACTTTAAAGTGTAGTAATTTAACCCTATTTTTTAAGAAAAAAATCATTTATGCATACTATTTTAATTTATTTTTTAAATGAAAAAATTTAAAGTATAAATTAAAACAATTATGTAGGTATCTTAATAAATAAATAAGCAGAAAAATTATGTAAATAAATGAGAAAACAGTTGTTAATAATAACCGAAATAGAAGTTGATAAATTTAAGAGATGGAATCATGGTATTTAACTATACAAAACAAGATATTTATTGTATTTATTTATTAAAACCAATAAAAGATAAATTAATAATTTTAAAAACTTATGACATAAAAGATAAATACCAATAAAACTGATAAATAAATCTATGCCAAAAAAATATTATTTAAAACCAGGCACATTAGTAATATTATTTTAAAATAAATATTTTTTATTTTTAAAAATCAACTTCATCTTTATAAAACACAAAAAAAAATGAATTACCATAACACCTTGAAAAAAACACATTTAAAAAAACAACATAAAAAAATAAATGCAAAGCGATAAGATCATATGAAGTTGAATCTCCAATAAATCAAATATTAAAAAATAAAATTAATAAAAAAACTAATTATATAAAATGATTTAAAAATAAAAAGTAAAAAAAAAACATAAATTAGACAGCAACTACAAATTTGTTTGATATGCGCATTGTAATGGATCATAATTTTTCTTTTTAAAACAAAAACTTGAGCCTACATACTATTTTTATATGTTTTTTTAGATAATATAAATTATAAATGTAAATTAAAAAATTTGTCCAAAAATTTAATAATCATCTTTGTAAATAAAATAAAAAAATTATTAATGATAACTAAAAGAAAAATTAAAAAAATAAAAGATGAACATAAATCAAAATATTTGATCTCGCTAAACAAAATATATTACCTGTTTGTGTTTGCTAAATTTTTTTATTATAATCAATAAAAGATAATAAAAATAAAAATATATGTGAAACAAAGAGAATAAAAAAACAAAAAATATATATGTCCAGATATTAAGAGATATTATTTTAAAATAACTACTTTTTGCACAAAAAAAACCCTACTTTTATAAAGTAAAAAAAAATACACAAAACAAAACAATTTTTTTAAAAAACCTTTATCTAAAAACAATTTGTGAAATTCATGCTTTAAGTAACAAGGCAAAGATAAATTGATAAAAAAGAATACGAAGGTGACCATAATTATTTTTTAAAAACAACATAGAATGATAAAATTATAAAATATAATAAAGAAAAAAACAATTTTTAATCATGTTAACACTTAAAACTTATGACTCATGCTATTAAATTAGAAGTATTATAAATGAAAAAATCATGAAGTTCAATCCCAAATAAATTAAATATTGAAGGATGTATCTGGAAAAAATAATCAACCATGTAAAAATATTTAATTAAAAAATAAAGGTGAAAAACAAATAAAAAATAAATATGAGTGCATTTAAAAATCAAATTAAAGGGTTAAATTGAAAAGATAAAAATAATTAACAAATAAAAAAATCAAAAGAATGAGAGCTAAATTGAAAAAAAAAACAACATAAACTTTGATTAAAAAATGAAATTAAATATTAATAAAGCTAAACCAAAGATCCAAGGGTAACAATAACAAATCAAAACAATAAATACTAAATTGATGAAACCAATAATGTCCAATTATAATTTAAGGATTTAATTAAAAACATAAAAACTTTTCTAAAAGGGTTGAGGATAAAAATAAAAAATAAAAAACACGAGGACTTGAATTAGAAAAAAAAAGAGACAAATATGCATTTTAATTGGAAGATAGAGAAAAGATGGTAAAGGAAAGAAGAAATGACCACCAAGGTTAAATTACCAATTCACCATCGACATGCTTTACACTAGAAGAAATATTATGTGATGATATTTTTAATGACACGACTTAAAGCTATTTTTAAACAAACAATGGCATCGGATGCACAATTGAAAAAACATGTAAGCCATTGATGCGTGAAAAACATGCGGTATCAATTTTTTAAAATTTAATATTTACAAATAATATTAAATTACTTTTACTGTACAAATTAATATGCAAAGACAATAATAAATCATGTTTAATGTTTTAATAACCAATGAGTTAGCATAAAAAGATTAAAATACCTCTATCTCTGAACCTTCTTACTTTTAATCTATTGTAACAGTCCATATCAACGGCATTATTTGAAATTGCGGTGCAAATTACGTTTCATAAAAAATTATTTTTTATTAAAAATTAATATTTTTTATATATTTTGAATGTTTTAATTCACTAATTTCAAAAATAATTTTTAAAAAATAAAAAAATTATTTTGATACATTTTAACATAAAAAATATATTAAAAAATAACAATAATTACATTCTCAAACAAGCCCAAATATACTGATTTGATAAATACATCATGTTTTAATAGCTATCAAAAAAAAAACTCATTATTCTGACTTTGTCCATTTGTTTTGCAACTACTTTTTGTTAGATATTTGGTAATATACTAAATTGTGTTTTATAATATGAAACCCGGTAAAAAATTGAGTTTAAAATATTATTTTTGTAAAGTAATTTTTATATATTTTTTAACTGAATTTCGTAAAACTATATTTGTTTTTAGGTTTGAAAATCACTTTTTTAAAAATTTATTTTTTTTTAATTTTTTTTATTTCAAATTAATTTTTTTATATTTTCAGATTATTTTGATAAGTTGATATAAAAAATTATTTTTTAAAAATAAAAAAAATTATCTTAATATATTTTTAAATACAAAATATTTTTAAAAACAATCATAACCAAATTTTTATATATATATTTTTTTACTGCACATGAAACTCACTTATAACTACCTAAATATTTTATCAAATATATATCTAAATCCAACTAATCACCTTTTTTTTTATACTTATTTTTTAAAACTATAAGTCCATAACTACAAAATCTACGCAGAAACAAACGCACTCCCAATGGGGAGCACTGTAGCACTGTCCTATCGATAGCTGGAGCAGGAAGGGACTCGCGGGAAACGGGAAGAGGAGGGCTTCGACAGTGTTTTTGTCATCATTGGGTTTACGGTTAGAATTTGACAATCCTTTATCACCCCAACTGAAGAAAAATCCTCACTGTCCAGGGTTAGGTGTGGCGATCCTTTCTTCAAAGATGTTGGAGGTGGTGTTGAACGATTGTCCGGGAAAGAAATTGAGAGTGAAGTGCAACGACGATGACACCAGGCGACCTCAACGAGCTAGTGGCAGCATAGACCGGTACCCGAGCTGAGAAGATCCAGATCCGAAAGTGGCTTGTCCCGTTCTATAGTTGCAAGCCATGCGAAAACTTTTGTGTTATACACTTTTGCTGTTAATCGAATGCTGTTATACGAGGAAATCATGTGGTCATAGTCGAATGTTGTTATACACTTATGCTGTTAACAAATGTCATTAAGATTGATGCCATGTGAAAACTTTCCTGTACTGATAATTGATGCCAGAAATATGGGTGCTGACTCTTTTTTGTAGTAAAGTTATTTTTTTAAAAAATATTTTTTTTAAAAATTAAATTCTAGAAAAATATTTTTTTTTAAAATAAATTTCTAAAAAATAAAGTATTTTTTGATATTTGGTAGTGTTATGAAAAATAAATTGAAAAATACTTTCCAGTATTTGGTTATATTATAAAAAATGAACTGAAAAATAATTTATTAATATTTTATTTTTTTCAAGTTTATTAAAATAATAAAGAATAAATTTTACAAATTAAAAGGTTGAATAACAATGAAATTAAAAAAAAATCATAAATTATCTCAAATAAAATAAATAATAATCAAAATAATAAAGGTCAAATCTAAAAAAAGATGAAGAAATTAAAATAATAATAATTAACATTTCATAAAGTATTTCAAATAAAATAAATAACAATCAAAAAAATGAGGATCAAATTTGATAGAAAATTTTTTTAATAAAAAAATAATAAAAAAAACAAATAACAATTATAAAAATGAGGACCAAAGTTAAGTAAAAATTAAATTTTAAAAAATAAAATTAAAAAATAAATATTCAAAACAAAATATATATAACAATCAAAAGTTTGAGAATTAAATTTGATATAATCAGCAAATAATGATATTTTTAAATTTTTCACAACTTTCAAAAAGTGTTTTCTTCCCAAATTTTTCAGGAAAACACTTTTTTGAAAATCAAGTCAAATTTTCTTTTGATTAGAAAGTATTTTCCATTTACTAACTTTCCTAACAGCAAATAAACACAAGAAAGTTTGAAAAATGCTTTTTCAAAAACTGTTTTTTGAAAAACAAACACAAGAAAGTTTAGAAAGTGTTTTTCTAGAAATTATTTTTTGTAAAATAAATACCATTAATCAGAAAGTATTTTTCATTGATCGGAAAGTACTTTCTATTGATTGAAAAATGTTTTTTATTAATTAAAAAATATTTTTTAATCATCAACTTTTCTAATGAAAAATAAATATAAAAAAATTTAAAATATTATTTTTTAAAAAGCAAACATGTCCTCGCAATTCTTTTCTTCCTATGGCACTGTCGATTCTTTACTGTCAAAGTTAAATAGAAGTGTGTGTATATACGTGCGCGCGCGCGCGAGAGCGAGCGAGCTATGAAGGCTATAAATTGGTGTTTGTGCGGGAGTGGGACCAACCGTGTTTTCTTAGCCAAGCACTTATATACTTCGCAAGCTAGATATGACAATTACTAGTAAAAGGTCATTTGGTTGGGTTCAATTTGCTTGATTTATATCATGCTTGTATTGGTAGGTACTTCGCCTCATCTGCTTGCCATAACATTGGTCTTTATGTTACCCTTCTCAGCATATTTCCAGAGAACCAGAACACGTTGTTGTCACATGTCTTGCACTTGTGCTTTCTGATGTTCTTTGTGCATGCAAAATAAAACTATTGTTGTGTGAAACATACATGGCATGACATGCAATAATTATAGTGCGCCACCATAAGGCCATCATTTAGCTTTGTGCAAGTGTTTGTCATGGTGTTAGGAAAGAGATGCAAATTGTTTTGATTTTGTCTAAGCTAACTAATGATCCTCATTACTCGCAGAAGATGCATGAGTACATTGGTGTTAACGCAGTCTCAATGGTTTATAGAGTTGGGAGTGGATTTCGATTCAATTGTTTAGGTGTATGATTTTGCAATAAAGGTTTTACAGGTCTTGAATTTGCAGGAGGAATTCTGAGTATTGTAGGCGGAGCTACTTACATGAATGCTGGAGCTAATGGGCAGGTAATTCCATAGCTCTAATAAAAAACAACCTGTACATGCTTGTAAAGAGGTTGGCATTCGTTCTCTTACTGAATGAAGGCGGCTGTTGACAGTATCATGCATTTGTTTGTTTTGCGTAAGCTCTGTTAAGTATTAAGGAGGTCATTCGAATCATAGCTGGGGGAATGGCTATAACAATATCATGAATTTGTTTGTTTTGCATAAGCTCAAGGAGGTCATTCAAATGGCTGTAAGTTATTACAGCAACATCCTAAATAAGGTCATTTAGATGCTATCTTTATATGTTTTTGTAAAGAATAAATGTCAGCTTTTTACCGGAACAAGACCAAAGTGTTTCTACAGACTCTCAATATTTTTCATTAGCTCTAAATGGAATTAATATATCTCATCCCATTACCAGGTCCAGCTATCATTTGTTAGCTCCATGGAAGGGATTTAAGGCGCCGGATATCATCTATTAGTTTTTCCTCTCTTTAAATCTTTGATTTTGACGTTCCTTTTCTTCTCTAAATTTTTGCAGTTTATGTGCTCCAAGAACAAGAGGCATGTTGCCCGTTTCTTTTCTTGAAACGTCTAACACCATGTAGTAGGGAGCAAAAGCTTATGCTACAACGCACAATCATGAATTTGTGAATAGTTACGAGTCTTGCTTGTTCCCAGATGTAAAATCTTGCACTACCTTTTAATAGAGGTCATGGATGGAGTGACGACGAGGACATGTATAAACAATTCATTGATTTTTCAATGCCTTCATTACTAATAAAATCCAATGTAGCATGCACTTGTCTTTCCATTTGTTATGTGTTGCATTTGAATTTAATAAATGATAATGATTAATTGAATAAAAAAATAAAATAAAAAATAAAAATGATAATTTAACACCATCCTATTCCAATCTAAAAGCCAATCTAACGATATCATGAGTGTGCATGCTGCAATTTACTTGACGAATACTTTTGCGGAAGGAGGTCCTTGCTTTTATGTTTACGCTAACAGCTTTTATCTTCAAACTATGTTTTATGGTATGAAAGAACCTCACCTTCAGACTAGTTGCACAAAATTTTTGAATCATTCAAAAATAATTTACACCAAGCCCTTCAAACAACAATCAGATACAACGATCTAGCAGACTAATATGAAAGGACAATCTCCTTATTTTCAGAATTCATGCAGTGATTTCCACATGCTGACGCAGTTACAATCAGGCTTTTTTGAGTTCACTAGCAGAGTATTTCTAAATTTTAACTTCAAAACAAACAAGAATTTCCTTTGCAGAATATGTATGGCATGCATAGCCCACGCATGGTTATTTTAAACTAACCCCTGACGCTGTTTTAATTTTTCAGAAGTGTGTACATGCGTGCACGTGTGTTTCATGCATAGGCATTTAAAGCTGGAGTCAAGTTTTGTGAAGCCTTACCTTTGGAATCAACTAAGAATTAAGCGTGCAGATTACACAATACAAATCAATGCTTCCACGGGCCTTATAAATCAGGTAAATTTGTTACTCTTACTGCATTAGACAAACAGTCAATTGATCCATTGGAACTTTCAAAGCAATGCTCAAATCAAAGGCACTAAATTTCAAGGCAGTATCAGCCCCCAGCAAGACAAATCCAACCCATATCATAGAATCGACCTCAATTTTAACATGTATCTGATATGTAAGCTATGGTCAAACCACCCCAAGTTAACAAAATGTCTAGCCTACAGCTTTTGTTCAAACACAACTTTCTAATAGCATATACATAAATTCTAACACTTTGCATGGTGAATTTTGTTTCCTCCCTTGGTTGATTCACAATCTTCTCTGGAAACATGAAACTTACTGGTTTTGTAGTCTGATTAAGTGATTATAGCATGTAGCTGACATAAAAAAACAGGATAGAAGTGCGATCTTAAATAGAACCAACCTTGTAAAATATTCTCAACAACATGAAATTCAATCGCATAGGAAATGATTCTGTTTCGAAAACATACATCAAAGGACACAAGATAAAAAAGATAATTACAAAGAGCTATAAAATATAATTCAACATAAGGCTCTGTATTTATGGCTTACCAAAGTTGACAAGTCCTCACATGGCTAGATGTCAAAGAATAGGATGGATCTTGCTGCCAAACTTTTGATCACCAAAACTGTAATTGATGTTTGTCATCCATGGCTCAGGAAAATTCTAAAGAAAATATCAACATTATGATCAAAATCACAGAAGTCCCTTGCAATGCAATTTCTGAAACTGTTTCGAAATCACATGTTTTGGATGCTATTGGTTCTCCAATAGTTCTTGGTTTGGTCATCTTCAAATCAATTTCACTCTGCTTCTAGTCATTGTGATGCTGGGAAATGAGCGGAAGCTGCCAGTTCTGCTAATTGCTTCCTCCCAAGATTGGATACAAGCTCCACAGGGATGAACTGTTTAGGTATAAAAAATTCTTCTGCTTTAAAATTGTATGTTGGTTGAAGTTTTTTTGCTTCATCATTTGCTGCCTCAGCCTCCACAAGTAGGAGGTTAGCTTCTTTAGTGTCACCCAGCTCTAAAGCAGCAAATCTTTCTGCTGTGGCAGCACCAGAAATTAAAAGCAACCTCTGGAATCTAGCCATTGCAACCTCCTTTTCCTTGGATAATATCAGTCCCTCAGTAGTTTGCAATCTGTCAACAGTATCTTTAATATCTTCCTCAAGCTTCTTCAGCTCTGAAGTGGCCTTTTGCAAGTCAATCTGCAAACTATCCTTTTCAACACCCAATGACTTCGCCTCAGCAGCTATTCGTGCAGCTTCCTTGAAGTTTCTCGCAGCAGCAGCAACTTTCTTTTCTGCCTCCAGCTCTGGGACTCTTTTACCAATGAATAGACTTCTCTGTTTTAAGGATGATATATTTTGCTGGATGCTGGACTTAGTTGACGATAGCTCCTACAAATAGCACAGAAAAAGAGGGGGAGTTATAATAAATGATATTGTTTCAGTGAAAATTTTGAAACATAGAGTTAACTTAATTGGCAAATGATCGGCTTGGCCATGTCAATATCTGATCATGGAAAAATACTTCCTCCGGCTGAAGTTTACAAGAATGTAATTGAAAAGACTAACAAAAAGTGCAATGAAGTGCCGGCCAGGTGGAATCTATACATGTGGACAACCTCTTCTACTTAGAAAAACTAGAGTTAGACACATCAATATAACTTTTTGTGTGGATCCATAGCTTATGCACTCTTCTGATACATGAACATACTAACCTAGACAACTCTAAACCCAAGTAAACACCGATAAATTCCAAACTTTTCCCATCAGCTAAAATGATTCTGAAGATTATTCTTTGTTTGGCTCCCCAGGATAGATTCATGAACCAAACAATCTTGATATAGTTTTTTCCAGAGTAAAGAAGTCACTCTAAAAAGAGAATCTTTATTCTAACCACCTATATTATACTTGATAAACCATGCAAGACTAGTAGAGGGACCTTCTGTAATATTTCAACAACTTAGTCATATTCAATTTACAAAAAATAATGCATGAATATGGAAAGACAAGATTGTCACAGGTTGCTCGAGTAGAAAAGCCCAAGATTTATCTTTTGCAAGATAGACATGCTTGCACAGAAATTTAACACCTTTACAAAATAAATAAATAAATAAAGAGATCTACTTGTTTGCATGTGTTTTGGATGAAAGAAACAAAAACACATGAAATATTTGCAAAGTAAAACCCACCTGCAGGGAACCTCTTGCAGCAGAAACTTCCTGTTGGAGCTTCTGTACATCCAAGGTAAGCTCCTCCTCGTTCTTTGCCAGCCTCAACTTTTCTTCCCTGGATTTCAAAATGGACGACTTGAGACTTTTTCTGAGCACAACAACTTCTTGGTAGACTTTTGCTTCATCTTCTGAAACCTTGACTAATTCCCTTAGCTTAGCCCCACGTTCTTCCTCTTCAGTTAGGAACCTATCAATTTCCTTTCTTTTTGTCGATAATGCTTCACTCTGCAGATGCATCTGAGAAAGGCGTGATTGCAAGTCATCAAACTTTGCATTAATGCTTGACTGAATCTCCTTGAAATCAGAGACCACAGCAGCAATCCTCTCATCAACTGCTTTAATTCTAGTATCATTTTCATCTATCTCCATTTCCTTCTGTTTGACTAAATCGAGAAGATCGTCGAGTTCCTTAGTGAGCACGTCCTTTTTCTTACAGAGAATTTCTTTCTCATTCCTATCGTCCTCAACTGAATGCTGGATGGAATCATTGACCCGCGAGCGTGCTTCATTTATGAAATGTGACTCAATATCTAATTCGATTTTCTTGGCCTCCAAGACTTGGGAGGATGAAAACCAATGATCGATTTCTTTTGAAGAAAGTATCTGTGCATTCTTCAAGACTAAATCTGCATTATTTTCTGCATCCTAGGATAAAAGGAAGGGATGATTTAGGCATTATATGCAGGGGCAGTGATGATGATTTCCTTAAGGCAGTTCTATTAGGTGTTTTACATTTACATAGAATGGAATGGATAAAAAGAAATAGAGTCTTTTTTTAAAGTAACAGTAATGGGGTAGTGACCTTAGCGAAATGTTGAAGAAGAGAAGCGCATTCTTGCTCAGCAGCAATCTGGGAGTCAAGAGCATGATACATCTGAGAGTCGATGGTATCACAGTGAGCTTCAGCGTCTTTGAGAGCAAGGAGGAGAGTTTGTTTCTCCTTCTCAGCAGCAGCAAGGCTGTCGCTAATCCTTTCTGCGGTCTCGAAATCTTCGGCCTCACAAGCAACCTCCAACTGGTGTTCTAAGTGGGCGTGATTGGCAGATGCTAAATTGAGATCCTCAGCAGCTTTTCTTCTCCTTGAGATGGAATCCTTGCGGGCGGAAGAAACAGAGGCAATCAAGAGCCGAGCAGCGTCTAGCTTCTCAGAAATCTGGGACTTAAGGTGGTCAAATTGGGACAAGGTTTCATCATTCTTATTTTTGAATTGTGAATCTGAGAGGGAAGTATCAATAGGATTGGCGACAAAAGATGATGGGGATTGAGAGGCATCGTCTTCATTCTTATCAGCATCATGGCCATCATCATCATTGTGGTTGTTGAGATCGGGAGGATAGGTGCGATCTCTGGCATAGCCGATCCTGAAGGAAGCTCTCCTTTTCTTTCTAGAAGTAGAAGAAATCTGAGTAGTTGTATCGGTAGTAGGAGAAGGGGAAATTGGATCGGATTGGGACTGGGTTAGGGTTTGGAGGGAAGAGAAAAGGTTCTCATCGAGGGGCTCTGACAACAGTTGATGATGAGATGCTTCTTCTGCTCCTGCTTCTGCTAAAGTATTGTTGCCATTATTATTAACTGTATCATCAGATTGAGATTCTTCAGGACGCTTAAGAGGATCTTCAACAAGTTGGTGATGAAGTTGTTCATCATTGAATTGATGAGGTGTAAACAAGACCATTCCCTCAAACAGAGAATCCATGCCATCCTCCTCCTCCATCATCATCGCCTTTACTTCCCCAAAACTATTCAGAATTCCTTTCCTCTTTCTTAACCCAGTCTTCTCTTCACAGTCCACGCTACTCTCCTCTCCTCTCCTCTCCCCTACCGATATGTGTTTGGGCCGTGCGTTTCTTTCTTATCTCTTTCTTATTATTCGCTGTAAGATGTGGGCTCGGCCCTCTCTCGTGCAGTGTTCTAAGGGCTCATTTCCTCCTAAAATGTAACATTATGAATGGGCCCTTCTGGACCTGGCCCTTGCTTGATTAAAAGGCTTCCATGTGCAATGGCCTGATCTGGATGAAAAACCGAATGATGATCGACAAGGCATTCAAAGGATAAATCGTAGGGGGTTTGACTTGGACACACGGCATTCATAAAATAAAAAAAGTACACAGGACTGATATGTGTCTCCGGCGGAGCAGTGGAGGTGGTCTTATAATTTATGTTTTTTTCGTCGTTTTTTCTTATTTTACCGGGCGACCCAACAGAGAGTCAATGTATTCATGAACCGCTACGAATGGAATACAGAAGAAATGCTTTTCTTAAGAGGGAAAAAAAACTACAAATAACAATCATTGCAGTTTCAAATTAATTAAAGCATGCCATACCTTATGCATTACGCGGTTCCTAGCTGGACTTCACTTCCTTTCTGTTTACGTACGTACTAAACAAATTAATTAATACATGCGCATTTGCACATTATATGGGCTGGGTTGAGGTCCCCCTTTCCAGTTTCCCACCGAAGCTAATTAATTACCAGATCACCTCAGCTGGCTGAATACCATGTGTATTAAATTTGTTTATTATATTATATTATATTATATTATGATATTGACCATGCACTCATGATTCGCCTTCAATTTCCCAGGTCGTCTATAAATTGCCATCATCTCCTTGGGTTCCTTTCAACTGTCGTCGATTTCTTCTCCATCAATCAAAGTGAAGTGTACAGCATAGGATCGAAGGATTGAGCAAGAAATTAAGGGCAAGCAATCAATTTTCAGTCATCGAATCAAGCAAGATTGATTAAGATTACTTATAATGAGTGGAATCGTTAGAAAGCTATGGTGCTGCGGAGCTAAAGGGTTCCCGTCCGCGGACGACTCAGCTGAAGATCAGCTGGCACTACCCCCACCCGAGGGCCACGTTCGAGTGTGCGTTGGGAAAGACAATGTTCTGTGCCGGTTTGAGATGGAAGCCCATTTCTTAAACCATCCTCTATTTGAAGACCTGCTTCGTATATCTGAACAGGAGCATGGTTACGCTTACGATGGGGCTTTAAGGATTGCCTGCGAGATCCATCTCTTCCAATACCTTCTTCACCTTCTCAAGACTGGTAATCCCACAGCACATTACATGCAACTTCCTGATCTCATTTCCAACTTCCACTCCAGCGCCGCCCACCACAACTATCCTCCTCCTCCTCCGCTTCTAAATATCCCACCTTGCCAATATTCTCATTGATGATCGGTACATATATAAATATATATCGATAATATAATTCTTTCATTTTCCCATTCTTTTAATTTACATGTATTTTCTTCTCTAGACGGGCGAAGCCGGCCCGTGAGTTTTAGGGCCTTCTATTTTCATTGTAGGTCTGGTTCATACATACATATCCCTTCTAATTTGGAAATTAATTAGATAGCGAAGTACTTAATTAATTTATCAAACATTTCATGATTAACCTAAAAGGGAAATCATATATATATATATATATATATGATCCAATTTCTTTCTAATTATGGATTTATATATGTAAATTATTAGCCTTTTTTTACATTTACAAATATGAATCTATATAATTGGCAGCATGCAACATGGCTGTGGAGTGGTATTTTCCTATTTAGTTAATTTATCACTACATTTATTATAAAAAAATGAGCAAATATAAACAGGAATATCAAAGCATATTATGATTTCCTTCATCGGCATAATTTTCTTTTCATGTATCCATCAATAAGCACTAATAAAAAAATTTTATCGGTATAAATCAAAGAAATTATAATGAAAAAAATAATACAATGACACATAACTTCTACAAATGACATTATTGATAAAATTAACTCGATGATAAAATACATTTGTAAATATACTAATAAAAATTTTTTCTCTATATATACTAAGGGAATTACAAAAAATATTACAATGGGATTCATAAAAGTCAAATTGTATAGTAACATGATATTTTAACTGACAAAATAATCGAAAAAGTTATCAATAAAATAATTATGTCGGTCATGACATCGTTTATAATATTTAATTTATGATCTGACGATTGACTCTTCTCTCCTCTTCCCCTTTTCTCATTATTTGTTACAATTTTTTTTCCTGCAACAACCAACCACCCTCTTATTTTTTTTGTACTGGTAATTGAATTGCAATATATAGTGAGTAGAATATAATATTTTTATTCAAATGCTATTAGTATGACTAATAGATAAGTTAAAGTAGATCCCCATCATCATTTAGTTGAAATTAATTCAAAAGCTAAACTTCGCAATATTGATAATATTTCTGTTTTCACTAAATAATGCCAGCAAGTTTATTATACAGACACACACTCTTTCTTTGAGAAATGATTGTTCAAGAGTTAAATGATTATTGATAGTGAAAACACTTCGGTAGAAGGAATTGGATTATTTTATTCAAATGTTGCATTAGCAATTTTACTATGGATAAAAAGCTCAGATACCAAAATAATATCGCACAATTCTCGAAAGACATTTATATCATGGTGAAAAGACCACCTTACCTCCAAGCAAGAGCAAAAGGTAAAATGACCAAGAGAAAAATAGTAATTACACTATTATAATGAATAATAATATGTTTTATGGGGCACAATAACATTGCTAGGGGGATTAGTTTTTTGAGTAACTAAATAGATGGTTTGCGCTAAGCTGTTGGTCGAACCAAATTTTTTCATTGCTAAAAAAATAATATTCAGATGATCATAATCCAAGATAAATTATTAAATTTACTAAATTATTAAAATACAACTCAAGATTTGAGATTAAAACAACCTGTAGAGAGAAAAGCAAAAAAAAAATCATAAAGTTAAAGACTTAATAATATAATTTCAAGGATAAAAACAAAAACAAAAATAAAAATATAACTTTAAACATGAAAACCCAAGTCAACTCGGGCTCAGTTGACAAACCCACAACCTTTAATATGAAACTAGGATAAAAAAAAAAGAATTTCAAAAGTAGGACTCGACAAAAAAATAAAAAATCAATACAAAAACATAAAAAAAAACTGAGCCAAACCAGATAAATTTTACCAACCTGCTCTCAAAATAACCAAACAAAAAAAAAGTGAAAAAAAAATGATAAGGCTAGAGGGCAAGTAATTTAATATAAAAAGATAAAATTAAAAAAAATCATAAAAAATTGAGAGAAAAAACATTTAAGTTAATTCGATTTAACTCGACTAACTTGTCACGTGAGATTGAAATTAAAAAAATAAAATAGAATCACTAAAGAAGGACTTAACAAAAAAAACTGAATTTAAATAAAAAAATATTAAGAAGAAAATGCAAATTGACTCAAGTTAGGTTCACCAGCTTGTTTTCAAAATAACAAAACAATAAGAGATGCAAAAAAATAACAAAGCTCGAGGTTAAGTAATTCAATACAAAATATTAAAATTAAAAAAATTCATTAAAAAAAAACTTTCAAAAAAAGCATATAGCAAGAAAGACCAAAGTCAAATAAAAAGAACCGAGTAAAAAAATGCAAGTCAACTTTGGTTAACTTAGCTAACTCGCAATCAGGATAACCTAATAAAATAAATAAAAAAATCATATAGTTTAAATGTCAATAATTTAACATCAAGGAATGAAATTGTAAAAAACAATTGTTAAAAAATAAAGAAAAAAAATCTAAGTAAATCATGATTAACTTGATTAATCTATTAACTGAGATATGAGATCAAGATCAAACAACAAAAATGAAAATGGAACAAAAAATAGCAGGGGCTTAATAATAAAATATCAAGTTATAAATTCAAACAAAAATTCAATAAAAGATTACCCTCCTAGAAGGTAACCATAAAAATATAACAAATTAAAATATTCAATCGTAAAACAATGAAAAATTAAAAAGCATCTAGCAAGAAAGACCAAAGTCAAATAAAAAGAACCGAGTAAAAAAATGCAAGTCAACTTTGGTTAACTTAGCTAACTCGCAATCAGGATAACCTAATAAAATAAATAAAAAAATCATATAGTTTAAATGTCAATAATTTAACATCAAGGAATGAAATTGTAAAAAACAATTGTTAAAAAATAAAGAAAAAAAATCTAAGTAAATCATGATTAACTTGATTAATCTATTAACTGAGATATGAGATCAAGATCAAACAACAAAAATGAAAATGGAACAAAAAATAGCAGGGGCTTAATAATAAAATATCAAGTTATAAATTCAAACAAAAATTCAATAAAAGATTACCCTCCTAGAAGGTAACCATAAAAATATAACAAATTAAAATATTCAATCGTAAAACAATTAAAAATTAAAAAGCATCTAGCAAGAAAGACCAAAGTCAAATAAAAAGAACCGAGTAAAAAAATGCAAGTCAACTTTGGTTAACTTAGCTAACTCGCAATCAGGATAACCTAATAAAATAAATAAAAAAATCATATAGTTTAAATGTCAATAATTTAACATCAAGGAATGAAATTGTAAAAAACAATTGTTAAAAAATAAAGAAAAAAAATCTAAGTAAATCATGATTAACTTGATTAATCTATTAACTGAGATATGAGATCAAGATCAAACAACAAAAATGAAAATGGAACAAAAAATAGCAGGGGCTTAATAATAAAATATCAAATTATAAATTCAAACAAAAATTCAATAAAAGATTACCCTCCTAGAAGGTAACCATAAAAATATAACAAATTAAAATATTCAATCGTAAAACAATGAAAAATTAAAACAATAAAGATCAAATATGGTATAAAAACAAAATGAAAGAAAATAATCAAATGATAAATTGGAAAACTAAAAAACTAAATATACAAAAGTAATTGAAAGAATGAGAACCAAAATTAAACATAAAATCAAATGAAATTAAATGTTTAGGGCTAAAATTAAAAAAATCAGAAAAATAAAAAGAATAAAGCAATAAAAAATAAGAACAAAAAATGAATTAAGAAAATAAATGCAATAAAATTGAAAGACACAAAATTGAAAAAACATTAACAATCAAGAAAAGTATAAAATACATAAATAGAGCAATGAAAAGTAGATAAACCCAATTAGATTAAAAAATTAAATTTAATAAAATACTAAGGGATAAAATTAAATTTTTTAAAAAGCATAAAAAACCAAATAAACAATGATTAAAAGAAAGGTCAAAATCGATTAAATCATAAATGAAAGGATATAATTATTTTCTTGAAGGCTGAGTGTGATTTTATAGGGAATAAAAGAAAAAATAAATAAAAGAAAAAACAAAACTCACCATAAGCTAACCAAACTTTTGACATTAACTTATGCAACTTCACTAGAAAGAAAACATCTCATCACTTCTAATATTATCGTCGAAGTAGGTTTTCAATAACTAGAAGGAACTTCACACGTCGTCTGAATGGTACAAAGACCATTACATGTTAAACTTTTTTTTAATAATATTTAATAATATAAAATTATCAAACAATCCTTAACCAGACTAAAAAATAACACACAAAACCAAAAAAACAGGACCATGTTACCCTTGAAACTAACCTTATTTTTTTTTTTGGATTCCAAGGGTAGTTTTGAAATGTCATTGTTTTTTTTAAAGGAAAGATGTACAAGCTCACCTTGTATGTTTATTTTATTTTTCTAATATGAGATATGACTGTAACTTAACTGAGTAATATTTTTAGAAAAATTAAAAAGTTTTTCTATGAAAACTTTATATTTTTTTTTGTTTTAAAGATAAAATAATTATTTAATTATATCAAAAAAAAAATCCAAGTCAAATTGCCCTCTAATCAATTTTGAAATGACTAACACATTATTTTTTTTTTTAAAATAAGCATATTTATTTTTTCTCATAAGGGTAAAATCATAAAAACACTACTCCAAGGAATAAGAACGTGCGTCTGGGGGCACTATAAATCATAAAAGATGCATTTACCTTTTGTTTTAAAAGAAAAGCATTCTAATACTGTTTTCATCTTCATCCCTTTAACACGTATTTATATCCTTTATTTAATATTTTTATTTCTATCCCTTCAATAAATACTTTTGTATTTATTTTTATATACTAAAATACCAATCAATCGCAGTTTGATTGCACAACACTACATTGTACAATCAGCGAAAGCAACAAGGGAAACCCTTTTCACATGATTTCCCACGAATGCAGGAACCATGCCACGAGGCCCCGGACTTCCTGCCAGCTATGATCATGCAATTTCATTCCTTAAAGCTGATGTATCATCCATTACCATCACATGCTTATCCATCGTGCACATGGGCAAGATAGATACATACATGTGCACATGAGTGTATGACCCGTGTACCGATACTAGAACAGAGAAGCGTGCCGCCGCACGAAACATGCCCGGAAGACGCAAAGCAGAAGCCATACCAAAACCGTCTTTTATTTTTAAGGTGACTTAACGAATAATGATCATAGTTTCACAAAACATTTCAGGACTTCACTGCTGTGCACTTTGAGTATCGTACACTTTCACTCGCAAACCAGCAAAAAGTACCAGAAGAATTTACGATGCCGCACCGCAAAGAAACAAACATACAATGCAAAGAAGATAACCGACGTCCGAGTCACTTAAGATAACCGATTTAAACCACTTCATGAGAATCATGACCGTGGATTTGGTTGCAGATCCATGCATTCCTGAGCACTCTAGCAACGCAACAAGGATGCTAATGAATATTGGTCACAGTACAGGGATTTTGGAACTCCATCCATCCAAATGTTGTTTAGGATGGGAAGGAAAGGACAAAAACATCGCCTCCATTAATGGTAATACACTAATACATGATAATGAAATAGCTGGATTGAGCTCCAAATAGGTAAATACATCCACGAAAGTTTGACACGATATTTTTACTTTCTACGTCGCAATCTTTCGTTCAAGCTGTGGCAAAGAACAACCAGACACCACATCCGGCAAAAACATAAATGGTTTATATCGGAAGACATAATTCTATTGCTTACCAAGAGCTCTTTTACTAATATATATGAAGTTTACAGTTCATCACATCTTGGTTCCACTGCTAATCTCTTTCCACATACAAAAAAATAATTTAAATGAAAAACAATGATTAATAAAAGAACATATGGTTTACAAAGATAGAACACAATTTCTAAGATTATGTGTTGAGGATGGTCAGCCGATGGAGACCGGTCTTGCAATGCCATAAATGAGGCAAAGATGCCAACCATGCTGAAGTGAAAGAAACAAAAATACCTATATTCCCAGCCAATTGCAAGCAGGCCTACTCCTTGGACTCTGCAAGTTCCACATCCTTCAGAGGCATGCTTTCCACTCCCTCCTTCAGAAGTCTGATTTCCTCTTCTGTCAAACTGTTCTTTGTATATGTAGTCTTGGCATTCGACCTCTTTTCAGCCTCCACTGCCCAACTATAAACAACCATACCAAGAACTGCAATAAACATCCCCATAATGTTCTTGAAAGTCAACTCAGAGTCAAAAAGGAGCCACCCCAGTGTGAGAACGCAGATTGTTTTCATGTGACCTAAAACCTGGAAGGATGTAGCTGAAAATCTTCCAATGCAGAGGTACTGGCTCACATTGCAGAACACAGCTAGGGAGCATGAAAGAATTATAAACAACTGCAAAAATTCAAACTGCTTATTAGCTTAAAAAAGTAGGCAAGGGTTCCAGAGTACATATGATGCTGTGAAACACAAAGAAATCCATCGGCTAGAATAGGGATGGAATAAAGAATGAGCTTACAATGGCACCAGAAGATAACTTATAGTTTGTGATGAATTTTCCATTAAGGTAGTAATCAATGAATGGACCAAGAATAAGGAGGGAGACAGCTTGAATTGGTGCGGTCCTGCTCAGCAGCTCAAAAGATCCAATTGAGTACTTCTTCTGCAAGGAACCGATAGTCTGTTCCGCAAAGAAAAATGAAATGAATGAAAATTTGTCCCATAAACATTATCAAGATGTAACACTGTATTTTGGGACAATGTGGTTTGATATCGTGCTGATCAGACTACATTCCACACCTTCATTCAGTATCAGTACACTCAGTATCATGGCTCAAAAACAGTTAATATAGAAGGCTATGACTCTTGCACATCGTGCATATTTTCTTTTAGAACCTTAAGCAAAAAGATTTTTCCACCCTTGTTGAAGCTCTTCCTGTTAGCCCACAGTGCATTAGAGACAACCCATGCTTATTTGTTCATGAGAATGTGCCTGCTCCACTCTCTCACTTTATCATAACCGAAGCCACTTCATTAAACATATCTACAAATTAAAAGGTTTTGATTCCCTATTTACTAATCATGAGAATCCTTGACCTCTATCTCACACGCTAGTGCATTCCAGGAATTCATTTCCCACAAGAAGCATCTAGCTGTAGGCTAAATCAAAATCATTTACATGATCTAAAAAATATCGAAGTTCAAATGTCATGAATTTGTGCTTTTAAATGAGAGTGAATGAAGAACAGGATGGGAGTTATAGGGAAAAAGGAATCAAGGTATTTAATAATAAAGCGAAGGGAATGCTAAAAAAATACTCACAATCTGTTGCAAAGAGGTAGACAAAACAGCTAAACAGGCGCATATAAAACCTTTGGCATTAACTTTGACATCAGTGACAGTGCAAACACCAACACCTATGACCACAACAAGAACAGATAGCTTGACTTCCTTGGAGTATTGTTTACTGTGAAGGATCCACTCCATTACGCAAACCACTGGGATCATGCTGAGCTTAGAAATCTGAACCATGCACCAATTAATTGATTAATTTAGCAATGGTGAAGAAAGATAAATATACTAGTAATGGTAGATGTGTGAATATGCGAGGCTCTAGAGTGTTAAATAAAAAGATAAATGCAAAAAATCAAGCAGATCTGATTAGTTGTTGGGTTAAGAATAACAATAACAATAAAATTCAGTTAATTAAGTAACATACTTGGTAGAATCCGACAGAGTTAAGCATGAGACTCAAGTTCATGCCAGTGATGGAGACATTGGCAACAACGGAGAACCAGAGGAGCTCCCACAAAGGGACGTGCTTTGATACAGAGAGACCAGTAGCATTTGAAACGAGGCCGACAAGAGCCGTTACAGTAAAGTGGAAGCCCGTTAGGGTTGTGGCTGCAATGCAAAGAAAACGATTACTAATTGATTCAACAGATAAATCCAATCAATTGTTGATTATCACTATGATATTGAATGATGAGATCTAGAGATAGAGATAATTATAATAATACCAAAGCCAAAAGCATAACCATTGGCAGACATGAGCTGCTTATTGGCCATGATAATACCGACTGAGCTGATGATGTTCATTGCCCAGGCTCCCACATCCGACACGGCCGACTTCTTGTTCTCGCTCTCCATTATTTTATCCTTCTTTCTCAATTAATTTCGAGATTTTGAAATTCTAATAAACAGATCTCCCAATTCTCAAAACGAGAATAACAGGAGAGGAGAGGAGAGGATGGAGAGACCAAATAAAGGAAACAGCAGAGAAAAAGACGAGGCGATTTCGCTTTTGAATAGTCAAGAAGAGGAATTTAACAACCGCCAATAGAGAATGGACTATGCAATTAGTAGGAGGGGAGGAGATCTAGCATTGACTCAGTTCAATAATATTAAGGGAGGGAGGGAGGGAGAGGCAGGCAGGCTGGGTGCGTTATGTGTCCGTTTTAGATGCGGTGTTGGAGAAAGCAAACAAGTAATGGTTTTCTTCAGTTTTTTCACCTTTACGCACTCAGAAAGTCACCATCCGCAATCGACGCTTCCTCTCTCGCTCTTATTTAACTAAATCTTTAACTCCTATTTAATTAAACCATTAACTATTATTTATTATCTGTACGTAGTGGTATAGTATCGTTATTTCCAAGCTAGATCGGTCCATCGCTTCGGTTAGCTGCCCCCCCCCCCCCCCTTTTTTTTTAAAAAGAAATTAACTTTCATTAAACGGCATGCGCAAGATCATTACACATATACGCAGGGTTTTGATTCGAGTATACAAAACTGGGAACACCTTCTGCATTTTTTTTTTCTTTTTTTTAATAGACAATGGAGCACTGGCACTAGCACTAGCACTTCTTCTTACATGATACAAATCAAAATTATTCCCTTGATTAATTAACCCTCTGCAATATTCAAACACCATACCCATCTCAAAATCGTTAATACCAATATCATTTATTAACAATTTTTGCATCTGACTCAATAAGAACATTTGACAGCCCCTGAGAAATCATGAATTTGACAGCCCCTGAGAAATCATGAACTGCTGCACATTCTTTAGACACAATGCTTCAGCCAATGTTGGTGAAAAAGAACCTCTAATCTTCCAGCACCCACAATAAACCACAGCTCCCTCATTATTCCTGATTACAAAACCAGCACCCACGGCAACGCCTTGATCAAGAATGTCTGCATCAATGTTACATTTCATAAATCCTACAGGAGCCTTATCCCATTTCTGACTTTGCCCTTGCACATTAACTGAGTGTTGAACAATCTGCCTCACACACTTCCACGCTCCCTCCATGCAAATATTTAATCTTTGGAGGTACACAAAGACTTCAAATTCTTCTTCATGCTCCATGAACAGCTTCACCCAAATCTGGACACAAATTTCCATTGCCACGCGGTATGCTAATTTAACGTTAAACCTCCCATCCTTGCTAAAATGCCAAATTAACTTGTCTCCTACACTTCTAGATGATAATGGAATCCCTTGAATAGAAATAGCATCTCTTTTCTGAAAAAGTGAATCAATCATTTGAACGTCCCACCTAGAACCATTATCCACCATCAGATCATATACTTGCATAGTTTCAAGGCCCTTCACAACTTGTGTCTCAATAAACCTGTTATTATCATCTATCAACCAAGCATCATTCCATATACTCACCATATTACCCATACCAATCCGCCATCGACAGCTCCTCTTTATCAATTCTTGAGAGTTATGGATGCTCCACCGAACAAAACTAGGTTTATGTCCCTGGTGAGGATTCAAAAAGTCCCCTCTCGGGAAGTATCTTGCTTTGAGAATTCTAGCCACTAGGCTATCCAGATCGGCCATCAATTTCCATCCTAACTTACCAAGAAGAGCCAAGTTGAAGCAATGTATATTTCGAAACCCAATACCACTATCTTCCTTTCTTCTACGTAGTCTATTCCAACTCTGCCATATTATTCCTCGCGCCATCTCTTTTGTCACTACCCTATCAATATCTATTCATCATCCTTTGTAACTCAGCATATATAGTTGTCAGCAATAAAAATACACTCATACTATAAGTAGCCAAAGCTTGAGCCACCGAATTGATCACCACTGCTTTACCTGCTTTTGATAACAAACGTCCTCTCTATCCATGAATTCTCTTCCCCAAACGATCCCTCAATTAGGCAAAAATTGAATGTTTATTACGTCCAAATAGTGATGGTAACCCCAAGTACTTTCCATGGTTTAGAGGTGAAAAGACCTGAAGAATGCCTGAGATATGTTGCTGGCAGTCCACTTCGACATTGCTACTGTAGAAAATTCCCAATTTCTGAAAATTAACTGATTGTCCCAAAGCCAACTCATATTGATGCAACAGGTCCTTAACAACACAACCCTCTTGCGCATTAGCTGTAAAGAAAAAGAAACTATCATCGGCAAAAAGAAGATGAGAAACCGCAGGTGCTCGATGTACCTCGTTCCTCAGCCTTGCTAAACAAAGTGCACAGACCCTGACTACACAGAATAAAAAGGTATGGAGATAGAGGGTCCCCTGTCTAAACCCTGTATATGGCTAACGTTGCGGCGTGCGCGGTGTCGAACAACTGCGAGCATGCCTTATGAGCACGCTAGAAATAATTTCTAGATTTAATTGTGCAATTATAATTATTTAGAATTTTTAAGTAATATTATAATTATTAAAAAATTTATAGTATATGAAAATTAGGTAAGAAATATATAATATATAATATATTATTTAATTAACTGTTTAGATCATATTTTTATTTATTAGTTAGTGTTATCTAAGGTTTGAATTAAATTTCTTTTCATAAAAAAATTTCTAACTTGTTTGGTTAATTTTTAACCTTTCTAAAGATTAGTTTTTTTTATTTTTTAGATATAGTTATGTCCTAGCATTCCAAATAATAAAATAATTGTTATGAGTTTTTTTTTTATCTTGATTGAATCCTAATGGATAATTATAAATTAGTTATGATATTTTTTTTTGTATTTTAAAAAAAATATTTTAAAAATATAATTTTTATTTTTAAGAAAATATACATACAAAACCTTTAGGTTTTGACTGTATACACAAAAACATATATTTTTTTTTGTTTTTTTAGGAGGAAATTAATTTAAATTTTCTTGAATTTTTCATTTTTTAAGAAAATATTTGAAGAAAAACATGTATTTTAATATCAAATCTGTATTTTACAGTGTAAATATAAAACTCAATATTATGTAAAATTGTTAAAAAAATATGTGAAAAAATCAAAAATATTTTAAAATAATCATTGAATTTTTTTAAATTTTAGATATTTTGATATTATTATATAATATTATAGTATTATTATTATATAGGTTGGGCTGAACCCAAGTGGGTCATGTTAGGTTGATAGGCAATTTAATAGACCTAACCTCATTCTCTCTCTCTCTCTCTATCTCTCGCAAGACTCGACCTAAACCTCTAGGATGGCCTGAAACGAGTCCAACCCATCTTTACTTATATTGTCATTTACATACAACATGAATTCTACATGTAAATGGCTTTGAAGGGAGGTTTCATGAAGAATAAAAGGTGGGAGCCAGTCTGACTAGAGTCGAGAAGTTGTTAGTGGTGTTCCTAGTGAAGTTGGGAAGTTCATTGTGTGGCTGGTAGCGACAATAACAATGAAAGGAATGTAAGAAAACTGGATGGGAGAAGAGAGATAAAAAAAATGAGGAGATGATTATTTTTATTTTAACTTTGGCTTCTGATATCTTCATGCTTAATGCTTGGAATTCATCTATGTTTATAACGGGATGAGGAGGGATAGTTTCTCTCTTTAGAGGATAAATCTTGGCACTTGATTTAAATTGGAATGATCCCAACAATTGATTGAAGTTGTTATCATGACTTGAAAAAGTTGGTAACTAAAGGTTGTTTAAATTGTCCACTTTGAGGTAGTGCTCCAACTGCTGTGGTGTTAATCAACCAGAACGAAACATACCAGGGTGTAATCAAATATCAGGCCATCATATTGATGTATGTTGTGTCAAATCTAGTAAAGAAACAAAGCATTAAATGTCCCTGAAAAATAGCTAACCAAACAATGTTTTCAGGCAAAATAAGAAGAAGATGATGAATAAGAACCAACGACATGCCATCTAGTCCCTTTTTTTTGGCTATTCAAAACTGTGCTATTTTAGATTTTTTAGGGTTTTAATTTAAGGGTTTGACCAAAGTTCAATTTGGTCATTTTATTTTTAATTTTTTTTAATTGCACTCCTAATTGACTCTAAACTTCCAATTTTATACAATTTCTCCCTTGTTGAACTTCAATGCCAGCCCCAGATTTTAGCATTTTTTTCACTTTGATTCTTGATTTTGAATTTATATAAATTCACCATCAATTAATCATTAAACTTTCAAATCTTTTTATTTTCACCATTGATTAATTAGGCCCCAAAGTTCAACGTTTGTTTGAAACAATCATTGGTTGCAAATTTCTTCAATTTAACCGTTGATTTAAACTAATTGATTTTGTAAAAATTAAATTTGGTTATCTAAAATCTCATTTTTATAAATTAAGCCTAATTTTACTTTTTCACAAGGTAAGTTCCTAATAAAATTAATTTGATATATTTAAAGTATAATTAAGTTCTTGCGCCTAATTAAATTCTTTAATTAGAGCTAAAATTTAAATTCTTAATTTGACCCATGATTAAATCAAATTGGTTTATAAAAAATCCATTTATGTGACCTAGCTTAATTTTTATACATATTCATCCAAAAATTATTTAATTTAACCTTAAATATATTTTATCTCTCCAATTTTAATATAAAGAGGTATCATTACACTCCTAATTTGTCTTGCTCTTTAAAAAATTAATTATACTTCTTAACTTAATTTTTACATAAATTCATCAAAAAATTATTTAATTTGACATTGAATTTAAATTATATCTCCAGTTTTGGCATAAAAGGGTATGACGAGGCTCTTAATTTATCCAAAATTTCAACTTGATTTTTCTGTATATTTGGAATCCTCTCCAGTCTATTTTTGCTAAAATATTAATCTTTTTACTATTATTATTTATTTTTAATTGTTTTATAGGGAAAGAAAAATACAAGTAAAATTTAGAAAATAACTCCAAAATAAATAGTGACAACATAAGCTTGATCAGACCAACTTCACTACCATTGAAGCAAATAGTGGAAGAAACATTTGTTACACATAACATAATATAATTTACCCATGCCTCTGTAAATCCTAACCTTAACAGAACAACTTGCAAAATAATTCCAATGTATTTGATCAAACGCTTTACTAATATTTATTCTCAAAGTTGTATTCTTGCTAGTATGACTCTTCATGAAGTGAATTGTCTGAAACGTAATCACAAAATTATCTCTAATTACTCTTTCTAGAACAAAGACAGCTTGACATAGATAGATAATAAAAGACATTGTTAAGGATTATCTATAACGCAAAAGATAATAATTTGCTTCATGTAAATAAGTTTACTTGAAATCTCGCTTTCGCTACATATCTCATCCTCTACAAAGTCCTTGCTAACATACTTTTAGTTGAAATAAATTTTCAGTCTTTATATTTATATTAAATACAACTTGTATATTACTTCTATAACAAATTTCATGATAATAAAGAAACTATGTTCAACAACTTTCTATATGGTATCAGAGCAAACTTTCTCTAACGAGACTTCCTGACATAGCAGCAACTATAAATGTTGTCATCATAAATTCTGAGGCTCATGACAATGATGATACTCATCTTATTACCTTCAATGCCAGTTCTTAACTTCCCTTAAAACTAACACCCTCAAATTTTCCTTCCTAGTGTGTTCAATTCATGTCCATGCTCATATGTTATAACCTCTAAGGATATTTTTATGGAACCATTATTTGTCCATAAAAAACACTATATGATCCAAGTAATGGATCATCCTCTACAGGTGTTTCAAATCTTGGAGTCTAGCATTGGTTTTAGCAAGATAACTTGCTCCTTTATTTAATCTTTGCATTTGTTTTTGAACCAGTTCTGCCACTAATCGCTACTTTCTTTATTGCTCGTGATGCATGATTAAAAATATAACGATTGTATGCAAATCAATCACGAACTTGTGTCATGCAACTAAAAGAAGGATTGACCTTTATACAATGAGGAAGCCAGTTAGTTTCAGACTATCTTAACATTATCAAAAGACTGGTTGATAAACTCACTGTCATTAATATTCCTATCTATATAAATGACATTACTCTATACATATTTAATGGGATAAGAGCTAAATTTCATGATAAAGTAACCACAATACGAACCAGAGAGACATTTGTCACATTTGAAAAACTTCATAATGTATTAATTAGTCATGAAAACTACATAAAATGCATTTATACTTCCAACTCCAGAATGATTGTCATTGTCAATGCTGTTCAACACAGCCACTATTTCAAACCAACAAGATCTTCATATCCACTTACTGGTAAATATAAATTCAAGCAACGACGATACATTTCTAGAGAAAAATTCTGTCAACCTTCACTAATTTGTCAGCTATGCAACATTAAAGGGCACTCAACTAAGACATATCAAGTTACCTAGACCAAAATCTATAAACTATGTAACTACAAATGGCACACATTATAAAAAATAGCTCATGGACTCAATAGCCTTTCATCATATTACTTCTGATCTTACAAACCTCTCAATCCACTCTGAGTATGATAGAACAAATAAAGTAGTCATTGGTTATGGCTCAAGTTTGAAAATAACACATGTTGGCTCTATGTCATTAGGTTTACTATCAAAATCTTTTCTTCTGTATAATACTCTCTGTGTTCTGAGCATTTATAAGAATTTAGTTTCTGTTCATCACTTTACCCATTCCAATAATATCTACATTGAATTTCATCTTTTTTATTTTTTTATGAAGGATCGGAACACAAGGACAATAATTTTTTATGGTGAATGCTAGGATGGTGTTTATCCACTACCACAATTATCATAAATTAAGAAACCTTCGGCAATTGCACTTGTTTGTTAAAGAACTTCTTTTGACCTTCGACATATATGACTTGGTCACCCCTCTAATAAAATATATTATTTTATAACTAATCATTTCTCTTTTACTGTTTCACATCTCAAACAATCTTTATTGCTTGTTTGTTAAGCTTATTAATGCAATAAAAGTCATCAATTGTCTTTTTCCAAAACATCTGTTATAAGTATTCATCTTTTAAAATATATCTACACAAATATATAAGGGCCAACAACATCAAATTTTATTGATGGTTTTCGATGCTATATTTTATTTGTGGATCATTTCACAAAGTACTGCTAGTTATTTCCGATTCATCATAAAAATAATGTTCGATTCATATTTATTTAGTTAAAAGGATATGTTAAAAAAAAAACTTGGCTTTCAAATTAAGAATTTATACTTCGATAATACCAATGAGTATCAAAGTCTTTATCAGTTTCTATCATCTCAGTTTATAAACATGTTCACCACTACTCCACACATACCACAACAAAATGGGAAAACACCGACATCATCACATTGTTGAGACAGGTCTCACATTTCTTCATCGAACATATCTTTTAATGTCATACTGGACATATACTTTTCAAACTATGGTTTATCTTATTAACTGTATGTCAACACCTGTTCTAAAAAATAAAAGTCCTTTTGAAAGCCTTTTTGGTTGTTAACCAAATTATTAAAAACTTTATACTTTTAGGTGTCAATGTTTTTCATGGCTCAAACCTTACAATCATAACAAACTACGACCAAAATCCAAGCCGTGCATTTTCCTTGGTTATTGAAGCACTTAAAACATAAATAAATGCATGGATATTAATTCATTTCAGCTTTATATTTCAAAACATGTCATCTTTGATGAAACTATTTTTCCCCACACTTTCTTTACCATTATGTCACTATAAAAACCTGCAGGACATGCCATAATTGTTTCCACCATACTGGTAGTACCACCTCTAAGACAAATACCACCCAAGCACTCATTAGTAACAACTGCTACTCCTGTTGTTCCTCCATCTGTACCATTAATATAGATTTTAGTCCCCTTCTCTACACACAGCTACCATCCTCAAACCCCTTCACACAAAGGCATAATATGATAACAAGATTCATGAACAATATTTACAAACCAAAATAACTCTACCTAATAACAGAACACCCTTTCCCACAGTCTCTAGAGCGCATATGTGTCTCTCAAACCCTGTAAGATCACAAATGGTGACAAACTATATCTGAGGAATTTAATGCCTTGGTTAAATATAGAACCTGAGAACAGGTTCCATCTAATCCATCCATCATTTTTATTGGTTGTCAGTGACTCTTTCATATCAAACACAACGCTAGCACAATATCATAATACAAAACATGTCTGATGGCTAAAGGGTATCATCACATCTCGACCTTGACTATAATGAAACCTTCAGACCAATCATCAAACCAGACACAATCATGACGGTGTTATCCATTGTTGTTCAACATCGCTGGTGCATGCAACAACTAGATATCAAAAATCCTTTTCTTAATGGATAGTTAAAAAAAGATGTGTACATGATTCAGCCACCAGGATTTGTTGACTCCATATTACCCTTAAACATCTACAAACTACACAAATCTATATATGGTTTAAAACAGGCACCATATGCCTAGTATGAAAAATTTAGCTATTTTCTTTGGACATTGGGATTCCAGCAATTTAAGTCCAACCTTTCTCTATTTATCTACTCAAAGAATGGTATAACTTTATTTTTATTGGTATATATTGATGATGTGCTCCTCAAAGGTAATGATTCACAAGTTATGTTGGATATAATACGCCAACTTGGCATACATGTCTCCTTGAAGGATTTTGGTACCTTGAATTACTTTATTAGGGTGGATGCGCACCAAGCTCGCGAAAGGCTCTTTTTGTCTCAACAAAAATACATTAGAGATCTTCTAAAAAGAATTAACATGAAAGAGGTCATACCCACCCATACTCTGCTTTCTACCAAACCAACACTTTAATTAAATGATGGTCACCCTCTATAGACTAAAAGCAATATCGAAACGTCATAGGAGCCTTGTCGTACTTAGCTATCACTCGATCTAGTATTGTTTTTGCTGTAAAAAAGCTTGATCAATTCATGCATCAACATAGTCAACTTCACTAGACTTCAGCAAAATAGATGCTTTGGTATCTCGAAGGAACAATCACCCACAAGATATCACTCACTCCCTCTATTAATCCTTCTCTCTCTGGATACTTAGATGCAAATTAGGGTGTTGATATAGACAACAAACACACTACCTTTGTCGATCTAATATTTTTTTAGGAACTGTCCAATTTTATAAAGCATAAGGAAACAACATTTAGTCATTCAATCTTCTACAAAGGCTAAATATAAGGCTCTAGCCTTAATAACAACTTCAGAACTCATATGGATTCATACTCTACTCTATAAACTGGGAATTAAGTTGTCTAAGCGTCCCAGCATATATTATAATAGCATTGGTGTTATTCAACTAAGTCAAAATCTAGTCATGCACTCTTGCATGAAACACATTGTTATTGGCGTGCACTTTGTTCATGATTTGGTAAAGAAAGTGCACGATTTGATAAAGAAAGATGTTTTAGATGTCTTTCATATTAGTACACATGACCACTTGCCGACTTCCATACTAAACCTTTTCCTTGTGCTAAATTTCAAAATATAATTCATATGATAGGCTTAGACATTAGCACATCTATCTTTTTTTTTAGATTAACGTGGGTATCCGGATCAGCTTTCGCGCATCACGATTAATTTCACAGGCTCTTAATTAGCACATCTATCTTAAGAAAGCGTGTTGATGATTATCTACAGCAAAAAAAATAATCATCCACGACGGATAAATAAACTTACTTTGAATCTATCATTCTCTACATAGTTTTTTATTGACAAACCTTCAGTTGAAACAAACTTTGAATCTTTGTATTATATTAAATGCAACTTGTACATTATTTTTATAAAAAAGTTCACGATAATAAAGAAATTATGTTCAGCAACTTTCTATAGACATCGACCCTTTCAGCCGGTTTGATAACACCTTAGCAATCAACCTGTACAATACAATACATTACATAAAGAAATCGGCCTAAGCTCCTGCGTAGTTTGTGGACTTTCACACTTTGGTAAAAGCACTACCAACGTGTCAATTAATGTAGGAGGAAATTCCTTCTTCTCCAACCAGCTTCGACCAGCCTTACACACCTCTGGACCAATCAGTGACCAGAAACACTGATAGAATTTAGGATTCAACCCATCTGGACCCGGAGATTTCTGAGGTGCCATTTGGAAAATTGCAATACTAAATTCCTCATCTTTGAAGGGTGCTACAAGGTTCTCATTCATCCGAACACAACTCATGGCTGAACACAACTCATCATTGCAGCATCCTATTGAGGCATTTCGTCAAACAAGTTTGTGAAATAATCCTTGGCCACACCTTGCAGCCCTTCTGCATCCTCAACAACTGTACCTACACCATCCACAAGCGCGGAAATCACGTTTCTTCTTCTACTAGCTGTTGCCACCGAGTGAAAGTAAGTAGTATTCACATCCTCTTCTGTCACAGAACATCAAGCTTATTATTGGCAGTCACGAATCTCCACTTCAAAATTTCTTCCCAAACTCCTCCCCCACTGTGATACTCTATCAGTACAGATACAAAACTCATCCAGCAGCCCCATTCCCCTAAACAATACCATGAGCTGGTCATGACTTGACACAACTGGAGTTCTCTCACCCACGAATTATCAAATTTGAATCTGATATGTTTCATGTGAGACGGTTGCTTCCTAGCCACAACAGTGGACTTTGATCTGATGATGAGCACGTCAGATTGTGTAATTCAGCCCTATCAAAATAATCAAACCAAGAATCCGAACACATAGCCCGATCAATTCGTTCTGGATCCATTCAGCAGTACCTCGTCCCCGCTCCCACGTAAATGGATAGCCAATCAACGGCATGTCTGTCAGTTTGCAATCCTCCACAGCCTCTCGAAAGCCTTGAAACAAAGAATTTGGATGAAGAACACGACCCCTCCTTTCTTCCGCACACAACATATCATTATAATCCCCCATACAAACCCAAGGAAGGCTGATTGTCTACTGAGAGCCCTAAGCAAGTTCCAAGATTCCATTTTCCTATTTCGGTCTGGAAGGCCATAATAGCCTGTGAATCTCCATATAAAATTATTTGCTTCCACCACCAACAAGTCCATATGATTATTCGAATAACCCAGCAAAGAAACCGAAGAAGAGGACCTCCACAAGACAGCAAACCCACCACCTCTCCCCAACCTTTCTACCGCAAAGAACCCTTCATAATTAATCTCAAATTTTAGTTGTTAAATTCCACTAGCAACTACGAATGTTTCACAAGGAAAAATAACATCTGGCTTTTTTTAGAACACAAGCTCCTTGAGAGCACGAACTGCACGAGGGTTGCCAAGCCCTTGACATTTCAACTTAAAAAACTCATTGATCATGGCAGGCCTGCTTAACAGGCTCTGCTAATAACATAGGTACGCCATCTGGGCTGCTAATCTTATATGTGGAGAAAGATGGCCCAATCTTAAACTCATAACCTTCAAAACACATGTCTTCTGCTCAACTTTCTTGTAGGCCCACACGTCTCTTTTTCCTATCATCACTCAGTTGAAGGACCAACTCTTCTACATCATCTTGCATACCATTGTTTCCCAAGCCCAGCCCCTCATTTTCATAACGTAAGAGCTTATTTGTCGGTTCTTCAGATGTCCCGACGTTAATTGCCCTGGTTGCCGTTGCAGATAGAGCTTTTGTAACCATTCTTCCTTTATCAGAAACCACATGGGACTGCACATTAATTGAATGAGGCGTGACCGACATGAACCCAGCCCTTCTACTGCCCCCACGCAACCTCCGGCCACCATCCTCACCCGTGACTCATCTCGGAGCAGCTCGCAACCATGACCCCCATTCTTTCAGCACATCCTCTTCATGAAATTGAAATAATTTGTCACAAAACCGATCCGAGTGGCCAAGCAATCCACATATAAAACAGAATGTCGGCAATATCTCATATTTAAACTTAACAATGGACCAAGAATTCTGACCCATGCGAACCTTCTTCCATCTCTTTAAAGGTTGCCTAATAACCCTGATCCTCATATAATTCCTCCAAATTCCAGAACTATTATTCGCATCATAGTCCACGAAGGTTCCAATGCAATTCCCCAGTTGCTTGCCAATCCCAGCCGACATGTAACCTACTGGTAGATCATGCACTTGATCCAAAAGTCGATGTTGTGGATATAAATTTGGCCTGGGGCATCTCCTTCCTTCAAGCGGTGCAGTAACAGAAGATGATTATCAAATGTCCAAAGTGTCCCCTCCATTATCAAGGTTGATTATACCACATCTTGTTTTCTCATTTGTTCTCTTCTTTTTGACCGTTTGCTTCTTTTTAAGTGTAACTCTACCTTCTTTTTTTAATACACACAAATATAAAATCTACCTTCTTTCCCTTTTTAATCCTACTTTCTTTAAGGCTTAAATAATTAAAAAAAAAGGGGGGGGNAGGGGGGGGGGGGGGGCGGCATCAAATGCACCCTCGGCTACCGGGGCAGTTCACTTTTACCCTCAAATGATTTTTCCTATTAATTTTGTCTCCAAACAATTGAGATTTCTCAATTTTCTTTTGCTAGAAATCCATAATAATAATAAAATATATATTAAATTCTCTACAAATATATTTTGTATTAAAAAATTGGTACATTTTGAATGTTATCTATGATTAAATATGAGTAGAAAGACTTGTTGAGAATTTTTAAAAGTTGACAGAAAAAATTAATATAAAAACTTCTTTGGTTTTAGATTTAGATTAGCAATGAATAATTAATAACAATATCAGGTTAAATGTTATTAGCTTTCGCAAGATTTTTTGGTCAATGCTACAGAGAAAAAATTCACACGGAGCGTTCACTAATTAGATGAACTCCTGCCTGTTTTATTTTTTCCCATACAATGTACCCCGTGTGGTTGTATGGCTTTGTTCATTCTCCACCATACACAATACATTCCCTTTGTGATTCCAAACCTAACTTCGTCTTTGATCTGCCTTTCCTTCTTCTCTTCCCCTTTTCTTTTATCTTAAATAACTCGACGCTTTGAAATCTGGCTCTTTAAATGACTATATATAAAAGAAAATAACGAGAGGCTGCCTAAAATACTCCATGGCGACACCAACGCAGCAAGCCCTTTTCCGTTGCCACTAATCTGCGCACATGAAGCGAAGGAATTCTATCATTTTTTCACGAGACAATTTACGAATCAATAACAATTCATTAAGCATCTTGTGCATATGGTGACAAACCAAGCCCAGGCCGCGCACCTGCTGTACATCCATAAATACAGCAGCTATTGTTCAGCTGTCGTTGCGAAGAGAACCGCAATGCTAAACAAAAAATAGCAATATTTGGTTGGCACTGTTAGCCTCTTCCCTATAATTTATTTTATAAATATTTTTTTCTACAATTACATAATTTATCATTAACTATCCTGGCACGAGGACAGACAGAGAGGAGGATAACATGCACCAAGATTAGAGAACAATTTACGATCCTTTCTTTTCCTTTTCCTCTCATGCTTACCCAGTAATCTTGATTCTTTGAAAGATACCCTCCACCATTGCAAGGTCGACATGGCACCATACATAAATAACAGATAGCTCCACAGGTGATGATTTGTCACATATGCACACATAGATACCTCAAGAGATATGATCTCATTGAAATCACTTAGTGGATTTTGTCTTTTAAAAAAATTAAAACACTTGATGGTAAAAAATAGACGTTTTTTATGCTTATAAACAATAAAAATCCTCATCTCATAGCCAATGTAGGATTGGTACAATTATCATAACCCTCCAAACAAGAATTTTAGATAGTCGTGCATGACTGACGTTTCCACAAACAACGCCAATATGTCAAAACCTGCACGTAATAGACTTTTCAATAGGTCTCGAACCACATGTGAGTTCTGTACTTGTACACGACTAAACCCTTATCTCATAGCCGCCCTCATCTCATAGCCATTGCAAGACTGGCAATATCATCATATGACATTGTTTATAGAAACATCAGTCATTTATGACTACCCAAACCCCTCGTCTAAAGACTATGATAATATACACCCCACTCGCACATGGTCCCCTCCAAGAAATGTTGTTTCACAGGAACCATATAGTTGGTTTTGTGTTTATAAATGACTAAAACCGATTGATGTCATCATCATATGACATTGTGTGTGAGAACATCAGTTATGTGTGACTACCCAAACCCCTTGTACGGGAGCTACGATAACATGTGCCCACCCTTGCACATGGTAGGCCTTCTAAAATATATTATCCCACTAGAACCACATAGTTAAATTGGTGGCATCATCGCATGACGCTCATTATAAAAACATCAATCATATATAATTACCCAAATCCCTTGTCTAGAGGTTATGATGATATCATCAATCCATACCGACTAAAAAAACTCTCTCCTGAAGAGTTTTAGTCGTTTATAAGGTTTTTAGTCGTTTATAAGAACAAAAAACACCTCTCCTCAAGAAATGTATTTTAACATGACAACTTTACTATATGGTTCCAGTAGACTAGCAACAACAGGCAAACAAGATCAATCCTGTTTGCTTTATCCACTAGGCTAGTAACAATACATTAATCATCAAGAAGCAAATGAAAAGTGAAAACCTGAACATGAATGTACGTTTGTTAAACCATATAACATTCGAAGACATAAAAACTACAGAACAATAAAGCACACGCTGGTCATCTAGACAAAACATAAAGAAACACCATTTTCTACAACCACCTCTCATTTCCTCGTAATGTATTAATATTTTTCTTCCACACATAAATACACAAATCACACTATGCCCACCAAAGTGGAGGAGAATTGGGCTTTTCCATGAATACTAAACAAATGAAAATTCAAACCTTTCTCGGATAGATACACAACATCGGTATAGAAGCTTCTCGCACAAGAGATCATCATTTTCCGCCCTCAGCTACTGCCTGTAGAAGAATGTCTCTGTGCACCAGGAGGTGCCGTTGGCCTTGGGAAGTTGTAGTTAAACTCAGCACCATCAAAATGCGGAGCTTCCACATAGGGGCTCTAAGATGTCCAATATTTCCATGAGCACCACATTAAAGGAAAGGAGAGAGAAATCAGTAACATGAACAATAAACAGTGAGAACTATATAAGATGAACAAGGGTGCTTTTCTCAATTCCCCACCCTTCTCTTCCATTTTCTACTATGTAAACATGTCAGGGACTGTTCTGACATTCGTTGGAGATACATTGAACATAAAAGTCCATCACATTAATTATTCTCAGTTTTCACACTTTGGTTAGGCAATAGTAACCTTAAATATACCAAATTAACACCTTTTCACTGTCAGATGACTGTGGAGGTGGACGGGTTTGTTGTGTGCATGTGTGTCTCTGTAAAGTGAAAATTGCTATGCCTGTTTAATATTTTTCTATTTAGTTCTTTTTTCAAGTCAAAGGTCATCACATTGCTCACTGAAAGTCATGCCAAATAAGCTCTCCAAATATTGTCAGAAGAGCACAACCTCACACAGAGCTTAGCCTATCCAAGTCCCACCACCCCATCTCTGTGAAGGGAATCAGGCAAAAAGAAAAGTCAGAATGGTCTCTGTCAGCTTAACTTCCTTGTACCACCTTCATACAAATTAGCTCCTTGCAACACACACTTTCACATCTGTAGCAGCATTGTTTATGCTCATAGTTTTCCCACAACTTGTTTGGTGCTATCTATCCAGTTTCCAACAGGCAGACATCTGCCAACCTAGTTTGTTCTTAGCAGCCCCATTAATTATATAAAAAAATTCTCCCCTTTGTATTTTCGTTGGTTTTTCTTCCACTGCATGCAAGCAGAAACACACAACATAAAGAAAGCCAGCTGTATCTTCACTTTACTTCAAAACTTCTGCACCAACAGAAGGGGGCAGAAATATGAAAACGCTGATGCATGAAAGTGCCCTGCCTACTCAATCATGCCCCACACCAGATTCTGTAACCTTGCCTAAGTTTTCCAGAACTGCCTCAAAAATTGATAGTTGAAATGTGATAAAATCACATTGGCCATGAATCACACCAATCAAATACTGAAATGTTGAAATGCCTTGAAGCCTGAAAAAGAATGAGATACAGAAGTATGTGTGTGAACAGCTGGAGATGAGAAGTACCTGTGATGCCAATGTGCTATAAGATGCCTCTTCAGGACTTTTAGATTTTGGTGACGTATTAGGAGAAAAAGCATCAGAACTTGGTACTCTTCCATTCAGTTGATGCAGAGAACCACCTAGCACAGTTTCACCCTCACCTCCATTGGCCAATTTTACCCTCTATATTCACAAAATTCTTTCAAGTTTCAGACGCTTGAGGAATTAACTATTTTTATAAGAGAAAGTCCAAAACCATGGGTGAAAGTAATACCTGGAAGATTTTACCAAGAGTTTTCAAACCCTTGGCTCGTGCACGAAGCTCTTCTTTCTTGACACTGTTGTCTTGAAGAACCTGGTATAAACCATTAATAGATTACCACCAAATAAATTGAACCCATAATCTAACTCAGTTTTAGCCAACAACCATTAATATCTATGGACTAGCAAAACAACCATCTGACAAACACGGGAAAGAGTGGCCTCGATATCAGCTACGTTAAGCTTCCACAGGGAATCGGTCATCAACTGCTTGTGGGATAGGATGTATGCTTCAAGCTCTTCTTCTGTATAATTCCCTTCTGCACTGAGCTGCTTTTTCATTTCCTCTTGTAACTGGATCAGGGCAATGGCACCTGGTAACAACAGCCACAAAAGAAGCAAAAAGGGTAAAAGCCCAAACTTAGATAGCCTATAGAAGTATTTCCCATGCAGAAAACTGTTGTGCAACAAAGAGTTGAACTTTTTTTATTGACATAAAATACATTGAGCTATTTAACGCTATATACAGAAAATATGCACAAACACACACAGAAGTGTGTATGAAAAGAGATCAGACGCAGCCCAACACACTGGAAATATATCAGAATTTGATACAGGTTTTGACACCTATAAACTACCCCTGAATAACGGTCCAAAAGCCTGTATGGTTTGACCAAAATGCAGATCAAACAAGTAACAACCATACATGGTTTTGATCAAAGCTACAAGTGTCCACCAACCTGTTGCTGCTGTTACTTGGGATTTAATGAAGTGGCCTTTGTTTCTAAACCACTCAGCAATGAATGGCACACCCAGATATATCACTTTTTTCCCAAGCTCTTTTGCTGCTTGTCTTGCATAAATGTAACCAATTGTGTTCAACATATCAACACCATAAGCTGTAAAACAGAGAACAAAAACTTTTAAAAAAGTGTTACGCGTAATGTCAAAACACAAAAGATGAGAAGGATTGCAAAGGGCAGAAGTTAAAGTTCGGTTTCACCAGTCATTGACCAAACCATCTTTGGTAGTTTGAAAAAGAAAAGGAAAAAAAAAAGAGGGATTTTTTTCAGTTTCCTAGGATGAATTAAATAGACAGCATTAATTTTCTAAGAATTAAGTGCTGTTTACAAAAATTTTGTATCCTTCTAAAATGTTGTGTCTTATTATCTTCATAAGATGCTTGTGGTGCTTTTGTTTGTGCTTCATTGTTCTTCAGTCAAGGGTCATGAATCATGCTCCTGACAATTTTTATTCTCCTCTTAGTAAATTCCTTTAGTCCATAAGCAGACTCACAAAACAACTATTCAAATATGCCTCTTCTTTCCCTCAAAAGATTGAAGCCTGGCAAACTAAATCCACTTGCTTCTCTCTGCCACACAGTAACCCAACTTTAGTCAAGTGGTTAGATTTAAGTAATGATTGGGTTCTTTCTTTATTTTAATTTTTCCAGTTGGATAAAGTTCCCTACTGATGTAGATAAAACAACAATTTTACTGTTACTGAAAAATGTCTGCTTCAAAACTTTCAAGCAGACCTAATTTTTAGCCTATAAGCTTCAACGGCAATTAAAACATGTCCAAAATATTGAATCTTTTCTCTTGGAAATCACCAAAATCCTCACCTTTTCAACTGAACCTACCACATAAGCATCAGGAAATAATTATGTAATTTTCATAATTTTCATCCCTTTTGGAACAACCACACATTCCTCATACAATCAGCATATTAATCAATTAAACATCATTTTTTTACAATTATATCAGCTAGCAATTCACGCAATGGACATCATTGAGTTCAAAAGCCATAAAACATCACATGAAAAAAATGAAACTCGTCATGAGAGTGAAAATCTCTCCCATTTAAAATGGAAATGCTGCATTGGCTGTTTCATGTGCAGATCCCATATTTAGAAAAGGACCTTAGAGTTTAGTTCTCCCTAAAGATCAATTTAAAGCAAAAGAGATGGCCAATTCAGCTTTAAATAAAACCAGGCAGACACAGAACTTATTGTATTGCACTCCTTTCTTCATTTATTTTTTTTGTAATTCCATGTCCTTTAAACAATCATTTCCAGAGTGAAAATTAACCTGCATTTGAGAGCCTAGCTACTTCAGCCTCAGCATGATTAATGAACTCCTCTTTGTTGCCTTGGACATATTGATTAAGTCGATCTTTTAGTATTTCTGCAAGTTTTTCTTCCCTCTCCCTCTGAACAACCTGTTGAAAAATAAAATTGAAAAGTGCAACCCTTCATAACACAAATTCATCAGCAAATATTCAAGTAATAAAACAGAGCACATCTTCAATGCTCAGTCCAACTCAACCAAGCCTGGGCATAAATGCATGAAAACAAACTCTTACAGATAAAGTTTAGAGAAAGTGCTACATCTGAGGTTTTATGTTCAATATGAAAATTAATGACATATATTATACTTAGATTGTGTTTGGTATGGGGTTAAAAGTTTGGTGGGGGAATGTTAAGGGAGTAGAATTTAAAGAACAAGTGTTAAAGGTGTAAAAATATGTTAAGAGGTGAATTGTTAAGGACATTAGGTAGTAGTTGAAAAAAATAAGGGTAAAAATGAGTCCCAATATAAATCAAATCAAAATTAAATAATAATATTAGATTAAAATAGGGACCCCCCCAAAAAAAAAAATTCCTGTGCTCCTCCCCTTGGAAGGTTAACATCTAACCCTTTTCAGGGTTATATGTTACCCTCCTTGAAAATTCTCTCCCGCAAAGGTTAACATGTATAGGGGGTTAAGAATTACCCTTGCAATCCCCCCCTACCCCCATACCAAACATATCCTAAGTATAAAATGCTGCTGTGTGTTAGATTGAAGTCAGTGTACCTCAAGGTGTGCAACTGCAAAGTGCAAGCATCCATCCCAATCCCATTAACTTATCTACCTCGAAAATGCTTTTTCCCCCCATTTTTCATTTTTTAATGTTTTTTTTTGTTTAATTTTTCCTACAAAGATGCTAAAAAACCAGTATGTTGGGTTGCTTTAATCACAAGTAGAAGGTAACTTTATTCAGCCTCTGTGATGTACATCAACTTCTTTATTGTATAATTGCCACACACAGGGGGCATCTGCACTCTGACTTGGTTTGAGACATGATAGTTGCAGCAGAGGTTCTAACACTCTGCCCAAAAGCCCTCAGTTTTTGACAGTAGTATCAGCAAAGAGGAGTAGAACAAATTCCCAGCTGATCACAGGGTTGCAAACTCACTTCCCCATACTCTTTTTGTTGTATCATTTCTCTTCTTATCACTGTTTAAATCCTCAGCAGTAACGAGACTCATTTTAAAAGCAATAAGACACAAAAGAATCAGCACACACACACACACACACACAAAAATAAGGAAAAGAAGAGAAGTTCTAAAGAAATGTCTAGGGTTCAGTTGATAATAAATAATGGTATGCTATTGGATCTTACCCTCATTTTCTCTTGCAACTTTTTAGTATCCAATTGTTCCCCCTCTGTGAAAGTGTCTAGTGAAGCCATTGATGCCATAGCAAGTTGTCCTATATAGACCTCAAAAAGCTCACTACCGAAAAGCATCGCAAAAATTGCTGCAGGTTCAATGATTGCTTCGCTGGAGAGAATGAAGATGTAAATGTAAGAAGAAAAAAGATAAGAGGAATTTTTTTTCAAGCTCTATCTTATTTGAATATTCTATTTGAAACGCCTTGTGATCTTCCACTAATACTGCGCTTCAATATTACATTGAAATCTATGTGGAGCCAGACAATCCATCAGCCTTGAAATTCATTTTCCGACAGATTAAGAATAAGAAACTAACGTTGAGATTCCAGATTTTCCATGAGCATCATAAGCTTGCCGCTGGGCAGGATCACTTAATACTTGGTATGCCTCTCCCAACACCTGAATCCCAAAGAAAGAAATCTCAATAAGAGATGCCAATGTTTTCAGTACCCAAATACACATTGCTGTTCCTGCCGATCCTTCAATGCATGGATCTAACCCAAGAATGAAACATAGAATTTAATATAACAAGTATATTCAGATTTGATACCTGGAAACTTGTTTGAGATTTAAGAGTAAGGAAATTAGATTTTTTTAACCAACAGTCATTTGCCATGTGGCAACTAACCTTAACTTGACCCTAAAATATGATGAACAATTTAGGCTATGTGATGCAGTTCCAGAAAAATTCAAGAAACTTAAAGATGGAATCTCTTCAACCTTAAGGGAAAATTTGGTAACTTGGGATCCACAAAAACACTTAGTGGTTAACAATGAGAGTTGTTTTGGGGTTTTTTTTAATTTTGGATAATTAGTCTACGAACAGAACAGATGGGGGTGGCGGAGGGTAATACTACTTTTACAATTAAATTTTCCCTCCTAACCAGCAAGGTATGTGCATCCTCTCCTTTTCCCTCATATGCATCTGAAAAAAGGAGGCTACCCCTTTAATCCTCTTCCTTTCGGTCTTTACTTACTTTCTTCCCTTCCTTCTCTGCTTATTTAGATCTAATGTTCAAACTTAATACTACCTACCACTTTCTAAATGATTCATCATGTACTATCAGTTAATGCCAACAATAATCCTAGGCGGCAAGTAACAATGCGTGATACTGAATAAATAAGCTCGAAAGAGTGTAATGGGAAGGGGGAAATAATGAACATTTCCAACCCTTAAATTTCCCTTGTGGATTTCATGTGAAGAGTGTAAAACGCAATCCTAAATGACTCTCCTGTATAAAGAAGAACATGCCAGAGAGACTAAATGGATAGCTCATGAACCACTTCAAGACATATCCATCTGATTTGAGAGTATAAAATCTTTTCCAAGCAGTACTGCTAGCAAGGAAGCATGCAAATACGACTGTGATTGTTAACGATGACTTACTGTTAAAACAACGAAGTTAGAAACACCAAATAAAAAAAGAGGTATCAGTATTTCTATTTCAGAAAGGGAAAGGCTTGCCTGAAAATTATGCGCAGCAAGGGGATCGTTAGGGTTTTTATCAGGATGGACCCGCCGTGCCTGCAGAGGAAAATTAAACAAAAAAATTGTGGAAATGACTCTTAGTGAAGATTATAGCAGCTGTAGTCTCCACTAGAATAATATAATAGAATGAAATAGAGAAGTAAGCAATCAAAGCATTCTATGGGTTTATTTAATAAGAAGAAGCGTCATTATCATCGCAATGGATCCAGCCAGTTGAAATAAATGGATAAATGATGATGGATGGCGAGAAAACGAGATCTATCCGTTTCTACTGAGAAAGAAAGCAAGAGTAGTAAAGTAATTTCTTGAGATTGAAATATGGCAATTACCTTGATGTAATAAGCTTTCTTGATCTCACCCTCGGTGGCTGTGGGACTGACTCCAAGCACGTCGTAGTATTCTGTTTCCTTCACCATCTTATAATTTCTTCTCTTTCAATCCAGATCGCTTCGCTTCTCTTCCCTTCCCTGTCAATCGAAGATTACTTACTAACTAGTTGTGCTTTTTAATTTTACAATCTAAACTCTTGATAAATAAAAATTCTGTAAAGACTTTGCAGCGTGTTAAGCAGAGATGATTACAGTGCAGAGAAGATGGATAGGTTCTCTCCGCCCCGCTCCGCTCGTTCGTTGTAATGTCAGCTGGCAGTAAAAAAGAGAGTCGCGGAGGACGATGCTGCTGCTGGTGATGTGGCGTTGCTTTTGGTGTTGACTACTGCCTTCGGCGTTGTACCTTCTCCTCTTTTGCCAGCCTCCCAGCAACTTCCGCTTGTACTTTCTACTATTTCAAGTTTTCAGCTTGAAACTTTCAGATTTAGATGAATTAATTTATTATTTAAACAATTTCCCATGCAATTTCGCTTAATTACAATTAGACAAGTGCAATGATAAAAAATAATAATAATAACAATAATAATAACAAATGGATGCAGATCATTCACCCAACCATCCCAGATGAACATTGTTTTTATTTACTTGAAATAATTTTGATGGCAACAAATAATATATTTATCAAAAATATACATAGAGCATGAGAAAAACGTCGCAGCACTAAAGAGATTATTGTAGAATTGACGATTTTGCTTTTCATAAAATCAAACGATAAGACAGATCAAGGGTAAATTACAAGATTTATTTAAGTTTTTTTTGTTGACAAAAAATCAGATAATTGATAATTGGTCTCTGAGAGTTTTTTTTTTTGTGATTTCACCTTCTTTTTTTCCACAATGAATATCCTATGACAACCTTCGTTTCAAGATTTATTTAAGTTTTATATATATAATAGATTGACTGAGAGGTAAATTATTTTCTTACAATAAATAAAAAAATTAAAAAAAAAATTATTAGGCGTTGAGGGGGTCGTAACTCTCGGGAGACGCGGGCGCCGTCATACAGCAGCTAAGAAATTGCTTTTATTGTGTCTTTCTATTATTTGTAATGTTTTTTTCTTCACTGTGCATGTTTAGTCTTGGTGAACAAATTATCGCTAGATTTTTCTTCTTCTTCTTTTTTAATCTTTCTTCTCTCCGGGTTTTCACCGAACTTTTTTTAGAGCATACCCCTGTATTTAAGAGATGAGCTAAATTGATGTATCATAAGAGATTTGTTTTTTTTATTAATTCTTAAATGAGGTATTTAATTCTAAAAAAATTATTTGTTTTTTTATTTTTATCCTTCATTATTTTGTAAGTTTTTTTTAATTGTATTATTTTTTATTTGGTTTTTATTTTTTTCATATTTAATAAACTTTCAATTATTTTTAATTTCACTATTTAATAAAAAATTATTATTTTGCTTTTTTATATTTGACCCTCATTTTTTGTGATTTTTTTAATTCTTTTATGAAAATAATTTTTCTTTTCAAGTTACCCCCAATCCAAAATTATTCATCCTCTTTTTTTTTTCAAATGGTCATGTCCTTTTAATTTTTAATTTTTTATTATTTTTATAATGTTTTTAAAATATATTATTTAATATTTTATTTATAAAAATTTAGATTTTATAATTTTTTTAAGTTTTTTGCTTCCAATTAAATAACTCAAATCATGAGTTCACATTATTTTTCTATTTTTCGATCTTATTACAAATATTGTTTTATGATTTTTTTTTATTTTTTATAAAGTTATCTTGATTTTATAATATAAATTATGAGTTTAATGAGTTGATATAAGTGGACTTTTATTTTTTTTAATTATTATTATTTTTTATTTTTTTTTATGGTTGGTTTTTTAATTAATCTTTAATATTAAAAAATAAAAACTAAAAGGCAATAGTGATTTTTTGTGAAGCTGGACACAAGTTTCTATTCAGTGAAGTAGTGAAAATACAAGATAATACATTAGTTATTATAAAATTGATTAAAGATAAATTAATCAGGATATTTTTTTTAAAAAAAATAAAATAACTATTTTACCGTTTTTTAAAAAAGGTTAAGCTTTCGATGAGGGGCTCTTTGATTATTATTATTTTTTATAAATAATACAGTAAAGTTATAGCCATCCCCTTTTGAAGGAAAAAAATGAATATGCACAGGGTAGCTTTTTTGTTTTTATTTTTTAAAACATTGAGGTGTCAAGATTAACCTTAGATTAAAAGAGAGAGTTAGTTTCAAGGTTATTTTAGTTATTTTTTTATGATTTCTTTGTTATTTTTTAATTTAGTAGGGGATGTTTAGTAATTTTTAATTATTAAATATTATTAAAAAATTATTAATGCGTATAATCACATGACAATCCTTGGAGCATTTTTAATGGAGAAGCCAAATGGATAGCTAGAAATAAAAAATTAATATTTTGATTTTTTTTTGCTTGTTTTGCACACTTTAAGAGGAAAGTCAAATAAAATGCTAAAATGTCTTTTCTCTCCCACAAATATTATTTTTATATATCTCTTCAAAGAGTCAAAACCAATAAAATGGGACTACTAAAAAATTAGACCAATTAAATATAGATGTGTGGAAAAAAATAACATTAAACATATTAAAAAATAATAAAACACTTGTTTTTTTTTACTTCAATATAAATACTATTTGAATGATTTTTTTCTATTGAAATAGATATGATAAAATAAGTTATATTTATATTATTCAAGATATTATTTTGTTAATTTAACTTTTCAAGATAACATTTTGCATTGGAGATGTTTTTATGCTATTAATGTGGCACTCGAGAGCCTTTCTAATTTCCAAGATCTTGCTTTTGTAGTGGCATTGAAAGCGGCAAATCATCCTATTTACAGGAATTGTGTGCATGTTTATGCGAGAGGTTTGATTAGGCTATAGTGAAGTTTTTTTTTTTTTTTTTATCTCTCATACCTTTAAATTTCATGTCTAATCTTTTAAAAAATAATTTTTCCATCCAATTTGTAGTTTCATCAATTTTAACTTCCTTTTTTAATTACTATTTATTTGAGTTTTGATATTTTTTGAAGTTTAGCTTTTTTTATTTCTTCTTTGGGCATTTTATTGAATTTTTTTATTTAATTTGACCCTTTATTTTTTATTCCTTTTATGCATTTTATACCTTTCTTTATTATTTTTTTTACAATTTCATTCCTTAGTATTTTTTTGCATTTATTTTTAATTTATTTTTTGTCTTTATTTTTTTTATTGCTATAATCCTATCATTTCTTGATTTATCTTTTTTTTTTAATTTTATCTTCTCAATATTTTATTTTTATCTAGTTTTGGTCTTTATTCTTTCAATTACTTTTTTTATCATCTTTTTTAATTAAAAAAACTTAATAAATGATTTAAAACTAAATACATTGTAATTAAAAAAATAAAGATTAAATCTTATATAAAAATCAAGTGTAAAGGCAAATTAAATCAATAAATAATTCAAAATCTAATTAAAAAAATAAAGACCTAATTTTGTGTGTTGTCTAGCACATCCATCTCATCAACATAATAAAGATGGTGATATATATCGAACATTACCTTAAAATGCAATATTTGATACTGTTTAGGAGCCACACGTGCCATCCAAAAAACAAAGATAACGCTCATTTATTGATACACACCTAACACATGCCAATATTTTTTTAAGCAATAATAACTATATATAAATATTTAATTACCCTCAACTCTAATTAAAATTTATAACAAAAATCACATGAAAAGGCAAGTGAGGTTCTAGCCCAGCGGTGGGAGGGGCTTGTCCCCTTCCTCAGCACATGGGTTCGAACCTTACCATGCACGCCTGTCACCCCCGCGGTGCCTTACCTGTTCACTGGGCTTGCAGGATGTTCAGTGAACCGTGTGGATTAGTCGTGGTGCGCGTAAGCTGGCCCGGACACCCCACGTAAAAAAAAAAAAATCACATGAAAAGATAAAAACATGTAACTTTTTTTAAAAATATCCAAGGATAGTTTTATATTTCTACTGTTTTTTTTTAAAAAAAGAAAAGGTGGAGAAACTCTAAATACATGTATGTTTTTTCCCAAGTAACTGTTTTTTTTAAAAGATAAATGAATCCGACCCAAAAATTTAAATTCCATGTTTAAAGGATAAATTAATATTTATACTGTAGTAATGAAAAAAAAAAACTGAACAAATCATTTTGTCTCAATTATTTGTTTAATAACAAATATATCTCATAAAAAAACAATCTTATTCCACTTGTCCCTTTTTTTAACAGTTTTAATGTACAGTGATTTCTGTCTCGGTAAATCGAGGGATATTAGTTTTTCATGTAATATACATTTCAGCAAATAAAATGAAATTAACTCCAATTAATTCTGGTGTTAACATGGGGCGTGTATATAGATAGACTAGAGATAATTGACAGTTAGCTAGGAGGAAGTGGAGCAGAGAAGAGGGGGGAAGAAGAAGAAGAAGAGAGAGCGATGTCCTCCAATTCTAACGCAGTAGCGAACGGGTTAGCAGGAGCAGGAGGCGGTATTGTTGCTCAAATCATCACTTATCCCCTCCAAACAGTACTTTACTCCACTGCCGCTCACACGCACACACTCCTCCTCCCTGCTCTTACTGATCTTATCACCAGCAGCTCATCTCCCCTCTTTATATCTTCCTCAACTTCTCTTTCCTTTTTTTTTTTTTTAAAGTAAATAAATTAAATTTCAAATAAAGGAAAAAACTAAACTAAACTAAACTAAATAAATTATTGCCGTGACGTTAGGTGAATACGCGCCAGCAAACTGAGAGAATAGACAAGAAGAAGAAGCAACCTCAAACCCCTTCCAAACGCTCTGGCACAACCACAGGCACTCTTCTTCAAATCCTCCAGGTCAGATGTTCGGTTAGATTTCTTCTTCTGGTTCCTTAATTTATCGTTGTGACTTTGTTTTTTCTAAACAAAATTAATTAAATCCATTAATTATCCAGGTCGTTAGAAGCGAAGGTTGGGGTGGACTATACAGCGGCCTCAGGCCTTCTTTGCTTGGAACTGCCGCTTCTCAGGTCCACATTTCTTTCATTTCAATGCTATACCCAAATTGTCTAATGCTAGCCTTTTTTTTTTTTTTATGGTTACTACTGGTATATGCTTAACTCGTGCCATTTGTTCCATTTCTTTTTTTCACTCGTTCCACACACACATAGATAGTTTAGGAATTTCATATAACAGCATCAATTGAATACAATAGAAGCCTCATTCTTTCTTCTGCATCTATGAGCAAATTGAATGCTAGAACAGCTTCCTCACCACGGACAAGGAAGATTTACAAATTTGAAAAGGCAATGAAAACCAGCGGCAATAGAAACAGTTTTTTTTTTTGGGCGATATTCGGGGCAAACTAAATTAAACGAAAAAAAGTGGACTCAATCAGGTCATAATAAATTAATCGAAAAGAAGTAGACTCAATCAGGTCATACTAAAAGATGGAGTAGAGCTCTGAAGGTGACTCTTCTAAAACATCGAAGTTCCTATCTAAAGTATCCCTGGTTAACCCATAATTAGCCAACCAATCAGCTGCAGAGTTTGCTTCCCTGTAAACATGTGTAGTTTGTACCTTTCAATCTCTATCCAACAACCTCCTAATCTGCATGATAAAATTATATTCTTATCCATAGTAGCATTATTCTTGATTATAAGATTAATCACAACAACAGAATCTGACTCCAATATAACCTTTTTAAACCCTTTTGTCCATGCAAGCTCTAACCCAATATAAGTCGCCCACAATTCAGCAGTCACGGAAGAGCAGACCCCATTATTCCTAGCAAAACCCCTCAACCAGGTCCCCATACCATTTTGAATAGCTCCTCCTGCACTTGCCATCCCTTTACCTTTACTGCAACCATCCATATTGAGCTTGACCCAATCTTCTGTGGGATAAATCCAGCCTATCTGCCTTAAATCTCTGTTAGCGGTATCCAAAACAGTACCATACCAATTAACCTGCTTCACAGCAAAAATTCTTTGACATCTATCCTTTCAAGTAAACCACAGTGCATTGCCAAACTTTAAAGGCCAATCCGCATCATGAGAACCTCTGTTTCTCGAAGCAAGATTAGAAATCAACCAAGCATACCACTTCTGATTGTAAAAATACCCTCTCTCCTCAACCTTGACAAGAGATTACCAAACCTTACGTGCTTTAGGACAATCACGCAAAGCATGAAGCAAGGTCTCTACTCTTGTTAAACAATGACTGCAACATGGATTTGACGCAATTCTTCTTCTCCATTTCACTTCATTGGTCATTACAACGTAATGAGCCACAATCCAAAGAAACACTTCCAGATAATGCGCCATAAAGGATCCCGATTCCCGATCCATCATAACGCCGTCTCCCGCCTCCTACAATGCATTAGCTGATTTAATAGTGAAATTCATTCCCATTAGTGGAGTGTTTCCAAACCACTGAATCAACTTCCATATTCTGATCAGGAGGTATTTACCCATCAATGACCATCACTACTTGCATAGGAGTCAATGTGTAAAATTTCCCACTTCCATTGCTTTCTATTTCCAACCATATCAGCCACTGTGCAACCAACAATGTCCACTAGAACTTCACTATTAGATAAATTAATTAGATGGCCATAGCCCCTCTAACCAGTCATCCTTCAAAAACAAAACCTTCCCACAATTCCTTAAAGTTCAGCTCAAGCTTTGGAATACTTGAGGCCACACCTGACAAATTGCTTTCCACAACACAGAATCTTTATTCATAAAATCTCATCCACAAACTATTCTCCTGGAACACACCCCATACTAACTTCATTATAAATGCCCTATTCATCGTCTCCATGCTTCTAAAACCTAACCCACCCTCTTCTTTAGATTTGCACAACGTTTCCCAATTGACAAAATGTATCTTATCCCTACCCTTCCTATGGCCCCAAATAAACCTCCTACATATTTTTTCTATCTTATTTTAAGTATGCTTCGGAAGCATGGCAGCTTGCATAGGATAGAGAGGCATTTTAGAAAAAATAGATACGCATAATGTGATTCTGCCTGCCAGTGAGAGATTGTTGAACTTCCACCCTGCTAACTTCTTCTGCAAACTTTCAAGCAAATAACTGTAAGTTTGCTTAGTCACTCTCTGATGCAACAATGGAACCCCAAGGTACTTGCCCAAATCCTTGGAAACTTTGAAACCATTGTTCCTGCTAATAGAATTTGCCAAAGAGGTTGAAACATTCGTCGAAATGAGTATTTTGGTCCTTGCCACATTGATTCTTTGCCCTGATGCTTCACAGAAAACATTTAGACACTTTAAAATTATGTCCATTTGTTTTGTATTTACTTCTGCAAACAACATCATATCATCAACAAAACACAGGTGGGATACTACCAATCTATTCCTGCTAACCGTGAAAGGTTTCCATAATCCATCCTCCAACTCCCTGCTAATAAGCTGAGATGGTTTTTGCAAGCATAGAACAAAGATAGAAGGCAATGAGGGATCTCCTTGCCTTATACCACGGCTTGGAAAAAACTTTTGAGTAGCACTACCATTCCGCATCACACTAAGGGAAGCTGATTCTATACATTTCATAATAGTACCAATCATCTCATTCGGCAATCCAACTTCAATTAGCGTCTCTGTAATAAAACTCCAACTAAGCCTATCATAAGCCTTCTCAAGATCAACTTCTTCCCTTTCATCCCTTTCATACTGCGCATTGAGTGAATTATCTCCTTGGGTAACAATTATAGTATTTGTGACATGTCTCCCTGGCACAAAACTACGCTGAACTTCACTAATCAATTTTGGCATCATTAATTTCAACCTCCCAACAATCACAGTCATAACTTTAAATATCCCATTACAAAGGCCAATTGGTCGGAACTGGTGCAGATACTCAGGCATTTGTGTTAGCACCATCAACCCTTATTAATAAATGCCTAATAAGAACAAGTAAAGAGTATAGATTAATCATTTTTTTCCCTTTCATGTTGCCGGTTCTGATCTGATATCCTTCTTTCCATGTTGACAGGGCATTTACTACTACTTTTATCAAGTCTTCAAGAACAAGGCCGTGTCCATTGCAGCTGTACGCAAAGCCAGGGGACTGGGAGATGGTACTGTTGGCATGTTTTCTTGGCTTGTTGTGGCTGCCATTGCTGGGTGAATACTATACAATACTAATCCATTTAATTAAAATTTTCGTAATAACACGTTTCCTGAGGAGTTAGGAAGATCATGCCCAGAGTTGGAACAATTGAGAATAAATAGACATTTGTTTTCTTTGAAATGGCTTCTTTAGCAACAAAGAGATCAGTGATGCCTGCATCTCACTTGTGATGAAGATGTTTACTCATGATTAACATCATCACCGCACATTTATTTTTATCTTGCAGGTCCTTGAATGTCTTGCTGACAAACCCGATATGGGTTCTTGTAACACGGATGCAGGTGCCTTTATATATATGTACATGCATGCCATTTTTTTTTTTTGCCCACACTTTGGCCATCATCTTTAATGTTAGTCATCAAAATAAGACTTTCCACTGTCTTGTGCACAAAGACACTTACGCATGCACATAGTAAGGAAACAGGTGATATGAAAGATATGTAGGAGGGCAGGGTGATTGAGCCCTGTCAGTTTTTGAAACATACATATAACTTGCTTAGCTCAAGTTGTATGTTTTCAGGCATTGTATACATGGGATGGTATATCTTTTGCACACCTTTTTTTAAATAACAATAGTTGCAATCATAACATATGAGACAAAGATGAACATGAGTTTATAACTTTTAAATGTTTTTTGAATTATCCTGGGAATTTCCTGATATAACCTTTAACTATATATTCATTAATTATGTCCATCGAAGATTTTTCTGAAAGAATTATTTGGTTCTAGACACAAACTCAAGCAGAAAGAAAAATTATTGAGGGAAAGAAACAAGCTTTATTGAGCGAAGCTTCTGAAAGAAGCTCAATAGATTCAACTTTGCAAGAGAAGTTAGCTGAACTTGATTCCATAAAACCTCATCCGTATGGAACTTTACAAGCGGTAGGTTTCCACTCACCTTTCATTTCTTAATCCATCTTTATGTTTAATATTTATCACAACATATGCTTGATGCTTGCAAGTGCTTCTTCACAGCCTTTGTTTTATGAAGCATCACATATAACCTTGTCTAAGACTCGTAAATCATCCACTCATCTACTTGCTTTCTGTCTTTTTAACTTTTCTTTGCTCACAATAATCAACTATTTAAAACTTGATCTTGTTCTAGTATCATGGTTGGCTCGATGAAAGATAGGAAGAGGTAAAATTGATATTATATTACATAAGTGCAGATTACTAATGTGCCAATCTAAGACCTGTAATTAAATACTTTAATCATTTGCCACTTTTGAATTTGTTGGATAACCTGCAAAATGTTGGCGTTGTTTTGTTTCAAAATTGTGTTTACATAATTATGGCATGAATGGTTATGGTGCAAAACCAAGCCCATTCATGCGGGGTTTGTAATTTTTCCTATTCTGCCACCCTTGACCGTTGTGATTGTTTGCATGCAACAAATGCATCATAGTTATCTTAATAAGGGAGAAAATTTATTTATTTTAATTGGCTATGGATTGTCATTCTAGAAAAGATAACACTATAGTTGTGGTTATCAATGATAATAAGATCATTACTACTGGGATTATCACTTGAGCATTCACTGAAGTCTTTTAGGTTTATTTTTTTATTGACATCGATTCTGGTTTCTGTAACGTGTGTTCAAGGCACGTGAAGTTTATAGTGAAGCAGGAATCACTGGATTTTGGAAGGGCATCATCCCTACTCTCATTATGGTTAGCCTCGATTTGTTTGTGCATTATTAGGTGCACTTTTAAAGTTAATCTCCACTCCTCATTTGATCCTATTTTATGAATTCCAGGTGTGCAATCCATCAATCCAGTTCATGATTTATGAGAGTTCATCGAAGCATCTAAGGGCTAAACACTCTGCTAACAAGCAGGGGTATAAAAATGTGACTGCTCTGGAGGTATAGAACTACTTCAGACAATCTAGTTTGGTTATTTCAGTCATTTGTGAAATATTTAACCTTGGCACATATATAGTGAACATCCGCTTGTCATTTGGAAAGGTCTTTTTATTAGGAGCTTTGGCAAAATTGGGAGCAACTGTCTCAACATATCCCCTATTGGTTGTAAAGGTAAATTCTCCGCTGGCTTTTGTAATATTGGTGATCATCCCTATGGAAGTAACTGTTCTATTATGAATTGACTTGTTTGTAATAGTGGATGATTGCTTGCTGCGTTGGTCTTTTCAAATAAAATGGATTCATGATCTCGTCCTTGCAACTTTTTCTACTTTAGATTTCACAAGAAACTGCAGATTGTTTTCTCACTTGGGGTTATATAAGCAACTAATTTAACATGGACACAGAAGCTCACATGCATGTGACTATGCACAAAGTTCTGTATAATTATACTTGAAGTCTTTTCCTCTTTCTGTTCTCTTTGCAGTCGAGGCTTCAAGCAAAACAGGATATCGGTGGAAATAACCTCTTAAGATACTCAGGTTTGCTTTCAGACACACACAGGCATAATGGGAAAAAACTATTTTACTTCTAGAGTTCGTCGCTATCATCTCTATCCTCCGGACTGTTGCATTTGTTTCTTTTGTAATAACAATAGCATTTTTTTCTAAAATCAGTTTGATGTGCAATTTTTCTATGACTTAATCATTACAACACATTGATTGACCTATAAACACGAGGTTGAAACCTTGAAGGTTAAAACAAGTTGCGTAGACTTTTTCCTTGCAGTCTTTGGTTGCGCCAAACTTTCACATTATTTATTTTTTCCAGTAAATTTGTGTGAACGAACACTTTTTGTCATGCTAGCATGCATTCTGATGAAGTGGCAAGACTTGGAAAAGAGGCAACATTTCAAAAATTTTAGATAAGGTATGCCTTGGAGTTGAATGAGAAGGATATGCGATGCTCAGTGAGCTCAAATTTTGTGGAGTGAAATAAAAGGTGGTATTTATAGTATAGTAGAAGTGGTCTTCTCCAAGAAGAAAGTTGTGCTTGACTAACAGGAAGATGACCAGTGGAATTGGTAGAGGAGGGGCTTCTTGACTTTCTAGAAAAATCTGATCTGAGTTTAAATTCTCTTTAAAATATCTCATAAAACTAGACAATTTAAGGACTCTGCTAGAAATAACTCAAATTACTCCTATTTGGAGAAAAATAACTAGTAATTATGATAAAAATAAATGTTTGAGGCAAATAATAACTTTTACATGTATTTAACTAGTTAGTTTTGGACTGTCCAATCAGTTCTGGTACAACTAACAACCAGATTTGCTTCTCTCTGGTGACATGGTTAATTCACAGCTTACTCTTTAGGAGAGTAGAAGATCTATTAGTGATGCACGACAAAATTTGTATTCGGGCAATCAGACATATGGACTCCAGGGATTGACATTTGTAGATGTGCAAGATGCTTCTAGCTGTGGATCTGATTTGCAGAGGAATTAAAGGGGAAAGGGAAAAATCTCACTAGCTGCACACATCTAGATCACGTCCCTAAAATCTTATAATCCCAAACATAATAAAAATCCTTGAAGAATTTCCCTGAACTTTTTCAGGGGTAGAAATGACAGTTTGCTAAGATTTTATGCAATAGTTGAAAAACAAATTATGTGATTTCAGAATTGAATTCTAGGAGATTTACAGTTTTGTTTGTCATCTCACTATTATAATACTGGTTTTTGTCTTCTTTACTGGTATACATGCAGGAACTCTTGATGCGATAGTCAAAATGATCCGTTATGAAGGGTTGACTGGTTTTTACAAGGGGATGAGCACAAAGATAGTTCAGAGTGTGTTTGCAGCTTCTGTTCTTTTCATGATCAAAGAGGAGCTTGTTAAGGCTTACATGGTACTGGCTGATAAGAGCAAGAAATATCTGAAAATTTCTAAGAGTTGATGTTTGTTTATAGCTCATGAAAAGTCAATCACGGAACCTTATCATTGTTAAAGAACAAACACAAAAAAAGAAAGCTATAATTCTCAATCTGATTATTATTAGTGTATAGTATTAATCTAAATACAAATAAAGTATATATAAGTCAAACTGAAAATATTATTCTACCTTTAATAAATAAGAATATATAAATATTATTTAACATCTCCCTTCAAACTCACGATGCGATAATTACAAGTATCAAGAATTTGCCAACCAGAAAATAAAAATAAAAAATAAAATGCATCTTGTTAAAGAAATCTGCAATATGCAAGGAAGAAGGGATAAAAAGCAAATCAATTATGCCAAGCTTGAGATGATGATAAGTAAGATGACAATCAATGTTAATGTGCTTAGTTCGCTTAAAAAACACAAAATTATGAATAATCTAAATAGAACTCTGGTTTTCATAATATATAAAAGTAGGATGAGAAAAGAAAACTTCCATATCAACAACTAACCAATGTAACCAAGCAATCTCTTTGGTAGTAGATGCTATTACATGATATTCTGCTTTGGTGGATGATTGAGAAACAATAGATTGTATCACCTAAAAAGATATGGAATTTGGTAACAAACTTGCAATCTGTGGGATCACTACCATGATCAGCATCAGAGTATGCATGTAGCTCTAAAGAAGAAGTTGATGAAAATAAAAGACTCTGAAAAACTATACCCTAAAGATATCGTAAAATACAAAGAATAGCTACCCGGTGAACAGTATTAGGAAAAACAACAAACTGACTAACAATATGAACAGCATATGCAGTATCTGAACAAGTAATGGTGAGATATATTAAACTTCCAACAATAATACGGTATAAAGTAAGATCTATAAAAGATAAACCATCAAAAGAGAGTACCTTGCATTAACCTCAATATGAGTATCTACAGTCTTGTTATTAGTAAGTTTAGCCCACTCAAGAATATTTATAACATATTTTGATTGAGAAAGAAGGTAACCTCTTGATGAGTATCCTACCTCAATACGCAGGAAATATTGAAGATAACTTAAATCCTTCATTTCAAATCATCTGTCTTTAAAACTGAAATACCATCAATGTCATCACTAGTAATAATTATGTCATCAACATATAAAAACATAATGATACGACCTGCATCAGTGCATTTAATAAAAAAAGCAGAATCCTGATTGCTAGAAACAAAGCCAAGAGACATGATCATAATAGAGAATTTCTCAATCCAAGCACGGGGTGTTTGTTTGAGATTATATAATGCTTTCTTAAGCTTACAAATATATCCAGAGTCATGCGAAATACCAGGAGGGTGACACGACTAAAAGATTAATGTCTTCTCCCAAGTGCAGCAGTGTCGAAGTAATAAATAACTCGGCAAGACCGAGGTCGAACCACAAGGAGGTTAATTGTATAAATTATAAACAACAATAATAATAACAACAACAACTATAACAATAATAACAACAACTATAATAATAATAATATTAGTAGTAGTAGTAACAATAATAAAGAAAAGGAAGAAAAAGAAAAGTTGATGAGAACTTTGAGATGGAAAATTAACGTAAGGATTAAACAATGATAATAACAAATATCAAGGTTAGAGGTTCCACTAATGGTATGTCAAACAAGTATAGTATAAACTCTTATTGTTCAATTGGAATCCACATACAAAGGAGGTTCCAATCATATTATAGATTGTTAACATGATTACATTAGTCATCTTATTCAATTAATGCTAATACTTGTAAATTTCATCAAGCATTCATGATTATAACTTATGTTAACAACAAATCAAGTTCCTTTCATAACTCAAGTGTCGGTTGTACCATACAGTATGTGCTATGAAAGTGTCAAGCATTTGTTGTACCAAGTGTTATATAACATAAATCAAGATTAGTCATTTAACAAGAGTGAACAAGATAACAAATATAAAACATGTTAGTATCAAACATTAAAGTCCATATTACGTTTATATTATACTTATTCTTACACCATTAGTGTAACCTTTTCACCTTGACATAATAAACTTAGCTAGACATAATGAAAGAAAGAAAATAGATATAGAAAATAAGAACATAAATAAGATAAAAGTTAATAAAGCAAAGGAAAGGAAAAATGAAAAGCATAAACTTGATATTAATGAAAGTAAAATATAAGCAATAAAAAAAAATACAAGAGAGAAAACAAGAGCATGATCTTGATCTGAACACTAAGATGCTTAAATGCATGACAAATGCCTCCTTTTATAGGCCAAAATTGGGAACTATTGATTTGATGACTAATTGATGAGTAGGTGGCCAATCCTTGACTTGGTGGCAATCCTTATCTTCTCTTGTCTGCCTAAAACATCATTGATGATGTCAAAATTAGAGCCACTTAAAAACATGAAAGTTGTAGGAAATTGTCTCAGCTTTCTTGTGTAAAAATTTCAACTTATTTCAAGTTCTGGAACTCCAGATATGGCCAAAATACTGAATAGTGCTCGGGCTGGAGGACAAATTCGGGCTTCTTTGTTGTTGCAACAATTTAGACTTGAAAATGACCTTTTTAAATCTTGGGCTTCATATGAAAGTTGTAGGCCTATGTCTTACCTTTCTATCCATATAAAGTAGAATTAAATCTGAGATCTATAGCTCCAGATATGACCCAATTACCGAACAGTGTTTTGGTTTGGATTGCACCGACATCTCTTTTTTAAGTTTGACCATCTCTTTATCCTTTTAATTTCCGTTCTTAAATTCATCAATTAATTCTTTCATTTATGTGATAAACCTGCATTTAAAATGGATATTTACCATAAATTAAAGGTATTTTATATTATTAGATAGATTATTATAAAACGTATTTTAGTTAAGGAGTTATTGATAGTTCAAGTGCAAAATGATGATATAAAACCATGATAAAAATGCACTTTTAAATATTAATCAGAGGGGGTGCCATATGAACTTCTTCTTAAAGATCTCTATTAAAGAAGACTTTTTTAACATTAAGTTGAGAAGTATGTCATTAACGAATCAAAGTTACGATAATAAAAATACAAATAGTATTCATTTTTACAACCAGGACAAATATCTCCTTATAATTTATACCATACTGTTGAGAGTATCCTTTTACAACTAGTCTAGTTTTGTATCGCTCAATAAATCCATCAAAATTAGTTTTGATCTCATAAACCTAAAGACAACCAATAACACTCTTATAAGGAGGTAGAGGAACTAGATCCCAAGTATCTTTCTTATACAAAACAGAAAGTTTCTTATCCATAGCTTGTTGCTAAAGCAGATCAAGAATTACTTTTTTATAGGAAGAGGGCTTAAAGAGAAAATGAATATAAGCTAAAAAGAAAGTAAATGATGAAGAATAACAAGAATAAGCAAAATCTGGTAGTTTTGTGGACTTATGAATGTGAATGGATTGACGTAGAGGTGGATCCATAATTTCAAATGAAGTTTAAGAGGGCTGTAGATGAGAATGAAGCTTCAAGTATGCTAGAGAGTAAAGTACCAGTACCTGCAAAGTTATGAGTACAAATTAATCGAATATGGGAAAAACAATCATTACCAGAATCCTTAGAAAAAAGGATCTATACGAATAAGATTAAATTTAGTTAGGTTATGAGTAATAGATGGAATCAAAAAATCACTAGGAATAAAAGTAGACAACAACAGAGAACGAACAGTTCAACAATATATCTGTTTTCTTTCAGTAACATCATTTTGTTAAGGAGTAACTGCACATGAAGTCTGTTGGATGGTTTCATCTAAGGCAAGCAATTGACAATTTATTAAAGGTGTATTCCCCACCCAAATCATACCTAAAGCATTTGATCATAATAGAATATTGAGTTTTGATCAGAGATCGAAAAACTATATATATCTCAAAAAATTTAAAATGATGTTTCATTAAATAAACCCAAAAATAATGAGTATGATCATCAATAAAAGAAATATAATATCGAGACCCTTCTTTTATGGCAATAGAAGAAGGTCCCCATACATCACAATGAATCAAATCAAACGGTGAAGAAGAAATACAAATACTTTGATTAAAAGGTAAAGTGAAAAATTTTGTCAGTTTACATTTATTATAATAAAAAATATTACAAGATTTCAAATTTTATAAAGCTCCCGTGGATGCCAAAAATCTCAAACGAGAAGATGAAACAGGACCTAGATAGGAATGCTATAAATAAAAACTAAAAAATGAAAGACTCAAACGAAAAGAAGATAAATCAACAGTAGCAATAGTAAGGGCAACAACAACTAGCACTTTTAACTTATCCAAAATATATAGTCCATTCTCCCTATGACTTGTCTCAATCAGCTTCCGAGACTGCAGATCCTGTACACAACAAAAGGAACCAGAAAACATAATTAAATAATCACCATAATTATATATTTGACCAATAAATGCAAGATTCAATTTGAATTTTAGAATAAGATAAACATTAGAAAGAGACAAGTAAGGTGTGACGACATAACCAATACCTGCTAAGGGCATAGGAGTGCCATTAGCAGTTATAACATGAATAAAGGACAAAGTGGATATAAAGGTAAATGATGAGGAATCTGGAGACATATGATGAGAAGCGCCAGAATCCAAGACTCTTTTAAAGTGTGACAAACTTGAAAAACTATGAGGCAACTGACCTATGAAAGAAGAAGCAAAAATTGTTTGTGGCTGTATGGAGAGAAACTTTTAAAATTGCTCAACCAAAGTATTAGGATCAGTAATAGAGCTTAGGGAAGTTAGTGCTAAGGTATTATGGTGTGGTGATTTATAACATTGAGGTGGTATATAAGCATTAGATTGTAACTGATTGTCCAAACTTGATTCTGATGTTTCAATTTAGAATACTAAGCCTTTTAATGACCTTTTTGCTTAAAAAAACTACACTAATCAAAGCCAACCCTTGTGTAAGGCTTATTTTGATGATTAAAGAATTACTTAAAAGGTAATGCTGGTACAGAAGGATTTAAAGCAGAAAGAATTTTTTTTTCAGAGTAAGATCGAAAATATATTTTTTTAGCCAATAACTCACTGACAATAGAGTCAACATAAGGTAGTAAAGAATGATGCAAAACTGAACCTCTAAATGCTCCAAAATCATTATGCAGTGCTGTTAAAAATTGCACCAAACATTATTACTCTCTACGCTTAATATAGGCACTATATGCCTTTAATTTTACCGATTCTGTAAAAGCCAATTGATCTCAAAGATTTATCATAGCAGAATAAAACCCTTGGATACTTATATTCTTTTGATGAAGAGCTCGTATGTCATTATCTAATTAATACTGTTTTTTAAAATTTGATTGTGTGAATAACCTTTGCAGATGGTCTTAAACCTCTTTTGCCATCTTATACTTCGCTAACTATATACCTATCAAATGTTCAACAGAATTGTTGATTTAAGTAATGATCTTTACATTATTTTCTTCCCATGCATGTATCAAAACAATATCCCCCTCCTTAATATTCTTAGGTATCATATAAGTTTTACTAACATACCCCCACATCCTTTTATCCTTGAGGAAATTTCTCATTACATAACTCCAATACAATAGTTCTTCTCATCCAACCTCACACTCATAGACTGAAGCGAATCATCTCTTTTAGTAACTATAATCAACAATCATAAATAACTAAAATGCAAAAGCAGTAGAAAACAAGATACCAAATTACAAAAACTAAATAGAGATTACAGAAACTAAAAAAATATCTTCTCAAAATTATACAATTGCTCCAAAATATAAAACAAATTTATAAAAACTGAATGCAAATACCAAATTGCAAAAGCTGAAGGGAATAAGAAATACCAAAATAATTGTAGAAATTGATGAAATATCAAATTTTACAAAAGTGAAAGACAAAATATCACTCCAAAAAATTTACAAACCCCCAGCCAACTTATCGCAAAGTTGGATCTACGAAGTTGTGTTCAGGATTAAGCCTCGTTTCATAAAAACCAGCTTTGATACTATGTTAAATTAACTAAGAACAAACATAAAAAGGAGGCTATAATTCTCAATAATCTGTTTATTATGAGTGTATGGTCTTAACCTAAATACAACTAAAGTATATATAGGTCAAACTAAAAATACTATTCTATCCTTAATAAATAAAATTATATAAATATTATTTAATAATTATCAATATATAATGGTTAAAGACAACAACTCATACTTGGACCAATCACTCCCTGTGACATTATCAGTTTAAAACTCAAAAGTTAACATTTTGCTTCTATAATAATGGAATTTTGTATTTTTTTTAGTTTCAAAAAGAAAAAAATTATCCATACAAAAGATAATTTTTTATACATAAATGAATCATAAAAACTCTTTAAATTTAAATGCATAACTTCAAAATTAATAGTTGAAAAGAGACTCTCCAAATAAAATGAAAGAAAATATAAATAAAATAAAAAATAAAAAAATAACTAATTTCAATATAAATTTTAAAAAATTTGAGAAAAAAACTATAAAAAATGAGTAATTTAAATTTTTTTAGAAAAAATTGAAAAGAAAAATTTGAAAACCATATTAAAAAAATAAAAAAATTTACACAATCCATTCATAATAATATATAAAAGAATAAATAGTGGAGTGTTGGATGAAAGGCTAAAAACAAAATTCATCGTGGCATAAAAATAGATGAGGCGTTATTTTTTTTTAACATTTTTAATAAAATACTACTGTTTTATATCGTTAGATAGATAGAATAGATTAGGATGGCTGTTGTGATTTACGAGGGCGACACGAGGACGCAACAATTTGCGACCAGAAAAACAAACCAATATTATAATATACTCCCAGAATTAGAATAAAAATAAAAAATAAAAATCAAAGAGTTAGTAATGTTTGGGCAAGTTAATAAAAACGGAAACTGAGAAATTGAAGTGCATTGGCAGCTGAGAAAAGTGGACCTGAGTAGGATAGGCATAAAGCGCCAAAGCGATGATGAGCTTTGTTGCAGCCGGTAGCCAGTGCTTCTGCTCCTCATCCCTTGCCTTGGGTCCCCGTCCAACTTCAGCCTCAAGGCCAAAGACTAGAAGAGCAAGGGAAGCTCGAGCAGCTGTCGTGGAAGCGAGACCACCACCAGCTCCAGCTCGAGTGAGTCGTCCTGCAGTGCGAGATGCAAATTTAATAGTGGGAGGTGATCGAACGGAAGACCTGCAGGCGGAGGCAAGAGCCATGGCCCGTGCCGTCAACGCGTCCGTCTATAACCCCGAGGTTCTGGCCGTTCAATACGGCTCTAGGCCAATCAAGGCAAGCAAGATTATTCAGTTAATTTTTGTTATAAATAGACAAACAGTTAAACATGTGTTTTTATGATGAATATTGATCTGAGATTCGATTGAAAAAAAAAAAAGGTGTTGCGAAGAACTCTTGAGATACTGACAGCATTGGGTTCATTTGGGTTGAAACTATTGCTGGACAAAAGGAATGGCGTGTTCGATCAGAAGAAGCGTAAACGAGCAGCCGAACTCCGAAGAATTTTCACCCGTTTGGGTCCTACTTTTGTTAAATTAGGGCAGGGGTTGTCTACCAGGCCCGACATCTGCCCCTCTGAGTATTTAGAGGAGCTCGCTGAGCTTCAGGTATCCTCTTATTTGTCATAATATTAATAATAAATGGGGGTGCTGCCTTGCATCTTGCAAGTTACTATACCAGTCAAAAACATATACAATCAATCAATCATTAATATCAATTTTGAACTGAATGAACAGGATGCTTTGCCTACATTCCCAGACGCTGAAGCATTTTCGTGCATTGAGAGAGAATTGGGTCTCCCACTAGACTCGATTTTTTCATCCATTTCTCCTTCTCCAATTGCAGCTGCCAGTTTAGGCCAAGTTTACAAAGCTCAACTTACTTATTCTGGACAGACTGTTGCTGTCAAGGTGCAACGCCCTGGTATCGAAGAAGCTATTGGACTCGACTTTTACCTCATTAGAGGACTCGGCTTTTTCATCAACAAATATGTAGACATTATCACCAGTGATGTTGTTGCTCTCATTGACGAATTCGCACGCAGAGTTTATCAAGAGCTCAATTATGTGCAGGTTGTTTCTTTCATCATCCATACTAGTACTAGCACTGCATTGCATCACAACTTCGGGAATGCATGCCTCTGAAAGTTATAATGCCCTTATACTTGCTGGAAACACAAGAATCCCAGTCCCTCTGGTTTCTTTCTTCCTGGCATACTACTTGGGCCCACCACTTATATTTTCCATGACCTTTCTTAATTCAAAACTCTATTTCTTTCCTAGCTTCCTCTGCGACTTTCTTTCGGGTTTGAATTTTAATTTCAACAGGATTCTGCAGGAGGGGCAGAATGCAAGGAGGTTTAAGAAATTGTATGCTGACAGGGAAGACATCCTCGTTCCAGATATCTTCTGGGATTATACAAGTGGCAAGGTGTTGACAATGGAATGGGTTGATGGAGTCAAATTGAATGAACAAGATGCTATTGAGAGACAAGGTTTAAAGGTTCTGGATCTAGTCAACACAGGTATACAATGCAGCCTCAGACAGCTACTTGAGTATGGATACTTCCATGCAGATCCTCACCCTGGCAATCTCCTGGCAACACCTGAGGGAAAGCTTGCTTTTCTTGATTTTGGAATGATGAGTGAGACCCCAGAAGAAGCAAGATTTGCGATAATTGGTCATGTGGTTCACATGGTTAATAGGGATTACGAGGCCATGGCCCGTGATTACTATGCTCTAGATTTCTTGTCACGGGATGTGGATGTGTCTCCAATTGTTCCAGCACTGCGTAACTTCTTTGATGATGCACTCAGTTACACTGTGAGCGAACTAAACTTCAAAACTCTAGTGAATGGTCTGGGTGCTGTTTTTTATCAGTATCCGTTTAATGGTGAGTTATGTTTATTTTTAACATTTCCGTAGATAAATACAACATAATTATTTAATTGATCACAAAATAGCCAGTGAATGCAGTGCTTGTGTAATCTGATTGTCTGGCTTGTCAATTAACCTGCAGTTCCAGCTTATTACGCTTTGATATTGAGGTCACTCACTGTACTTGAAGGCCTAGCCCTTTATGCTGATCCTGATTTCAAGGTTCTGGCTGCTTCGTATCCATATTTTGCTAAAAGGCTTCTCACTGATCCAAATCCATACCTTAGAGATGCTCTTATTGAGTTGCTCTTTAAGGATGGTAGGTTTAGGTATGTACTCTGCTAATATTAAATTCTACGCTTCCATTTGAATCTGCTCATAGCAAGAACCTAAGTTTTTGCTCAATTTAGGTGGAATAGACTTGAAAACCTACTTGTCCAGGGAAGTAAGGATAGGGACTTCTCTGCAAATGATGCCTTGCAACCTGTTTTGAAGCTATTATTGGGCCCAGACGGCGAAGAGCTCCAAATTTTAGTTATTAAGGAGGCTGTCCGTGTCACTGAAGCTATAGTGATCAGTACAGTAGTTGATACATACAATTCTATCCCAAATGTTGTGAGGGCTTTAATCTTTAATGCCAATGTAACTGGACCTCTCACAGTGAGTGATTCTGAAATTGATAGCATGATGGCGCTTCGGGACCAGGTTTTCAGGATATGGGGGCTTCTGCGATCCTCTCAAGATTTTGATCCGGCCCTTTTGCAACCTATATTACAGGTAAATACAGTTGTTTTGTCATACTTAAGATTGTCTTACATTTGTATGGAGGTGCTACCTTTTCAGCAGGGCGTGATCCTGTTAATAACCTAGCTAGCTTAGGAAGTATAAGAATCTGATCAAGATATTTGCTAAGGCTGGTATCTAAGTAACTGGAGGTCTTTTGCACCAGTTTTTGCAAAAGCATTTTTCCTCCAGTACATCTTAAATTGGCAAGGCTACTTCTTAACTCTTTTCACCTCTTGGAATCTCACCCGAGGACAAACCCACCTTTCTGGTGCTATACATTTGTGTTGAGAATATAATTCTAGACAACGTTTAAACGGAGTGATTGATTCATCTGACCAATACAAACTAGTGCTAGATTAAGGATTGTTGATCTGAGTTGACTGTTCCATTGATTAATAGAAATGAAAACTTTGTGGACTAAAAGCCATTCATTCCTGAGATGAAAACTAAATAGGGAATTGTGCATGGGCAGGTGCTTCAACAGCCTGAGGCACGCAGCCTCGGGGAGCGTGTTATAGGTGGTATCACACAACGGCTTGCAGCACGATTATTACAACAAGTTCTTCGAGCACCGACCACAGTTTCTACTTCCATTTCATAAATTGTTTCTAACAATTGGGGTAAGCTCTATGCATGTAATTATATGCTTGGAATGGAAAATATTGATTGATACATTTCGACCATTCTTTGATGAAAAAACATATTTTAGGATCAGTTGAAATGAGTATGCAAAAGGAGAAAAGCCTGTATTCGTCACCACTTGTAAACTCCTGAAAGAGGGCACTTGGATATTCATGCTATCACAAATATCATATTTCAATGTAAAATTGTTCTCTCTTTCCTTCCTTTCATTGGAAAGAATTCAATCCTCTAAAATGCATGTAATAATCTCTAATTTACTGTCTTTAATCCCTAATTTGTAGTTTATAATAAATACAACAAATACAAGATATTTTGTTACAATTTGGTTGCCATATATTGTTGATATTCTTGCTATAATATACACTGACATCCCCCCTCAAATTGATGTTGGCCGATCAAGAAGCATCAATTTGTCAATTATGAGTTGATATCGAGGCCGAGATAAGGCCTTCATAAAGACATCAGCTGTCTGATGCTCGGTAGAAATATGAGGTAGTGTAAGAATATTATGATCAAGAACTTCACAAATGTAGTGACAATCAACTTCAATATGTTTAGTGCGTTCATGAAACACAGGATTAGTAGCAATCTGAATAGCACTTGTGTTATTAGCATGAAGAGGTGTATGATTGTGCTGAGGAAAACCAAGTTCACGTTGCAAACCTTGCAGCCACACGATTTCAGAACATGCGGAGGACATAACTTGATACTCAGATTCTGTGGAAGATTTTGAGATTCGGTCTTGCTTTTTGCTTTTCCAAGAAACATACACCACCCAGTAATAGACCGACATGTATCCATGCACCCTGCCCAATATGCATCACTATAACCTGTTAATTGTAATGAATTATTAGCAGGGAAAAAATAATCCTCGCCCAGATATGCCTTTAAGATAGCGAAGAATTCTTCGGACAACAGCTAAATGAGGTTGACGAGGAGCATATAAAAACTGTCTGACTTGGTGTACTGCAAAAGAAATATATGGTTGAGTAATGGTTAGATAATTCAAACTGTCCACCAATTGCCTGTATATGGAGGGATCAAGTAACAAGTAACCATCATTCTGATAAAGTTTTAAATTAATCTCGAGAGGTGTAAGAACACTATTTCTTGATTCAAAACTGTCCAAGAGAAGAATCTCTTGGGTGTATTTGTGTTGATGTAGAGAAATCCCATTAGACATAGAGTGCACGTAGACCAAGAAAATAGTGAAGGTGTCCCAGATCCTTCATATGAAATTCACTGTTAAGAGAACGCTGTAAATCCTCAATGAGTGGAATGTCAGATCCTGTAATGATAATATCATCCACATATACCAGAAGAGCAACAATACCAGTAGTAGTTTGCTGAAGAAACAAAGAGGAATTATATTGGCTATAAATAAATTTAAGTTTCAGAAGAGTAGTGTGAAATTTTTCAAACCATGCCCGTGGTGCCTGTTTTAGACCATACAGGGATTGTTTCAACCAACATACTTTATCAGATGAGTGAGTAAACATACCAAGAGGAGGAGTTATATAAATATTCTCTTTCAGATCTCCATGTAAAAATGCATTTTTTAAATCTATTTGATGAAGTGGCCATCTTTTGGAAGCAGCAATTGCTATAATGGTGCGTATGGTAGTCATTTTAGTCATAAGTGAAAATGTCTCCTTATAATTAATACCATATGCCTGATAATTGCCAAGAGCCACCAATCATGCTTTATATCGTTCCATAGACCCATCAAGTTGAAATTTAATAGTGTATACCCATTTACAGCCAATAGGTTTAATTCTGGTAGGACAAGAAACAAAATCCCATATGTGATTATCCTGAAGAGCCTGAAGTTCCTCATTCATGGCCTGTTGCCAACAATCTTGTGTAGAAGCCTGGGCATAAGTCTTAGGCACACAAGTACTATTAATAGTAGTTGTTGAGTATCCATACCTGTTTGGGGCACGTGAAACTCGAGTTGATTGTCTTAGTTGAGGGGAATGATCAAATGTTGGTTCCGTGTTTGGAAGGGGTAAAGTGGATGGTGGATGACGTCTCTAATATACAATTCTGGGCTTAAAATGTTCAAAGATATAAGATGGACTATCATCATCAAATGTGGGAAGCTAGATAGGAGTGCATTTTGTTGAGGGACAAGAAGGAATTTTTTTTTGATTTTCAAAGAAAATCACATTTCAAGAAATATGAATTTTATGAGCATTTGCATCATAACACACAAACCCTTTAGAAGAATTACTGTATCCTAGAAAAGCATAACGAGCAGCTTGGACTAAAAGTTTATTACGTTCAGTAAATGGTAAGTGAACAAAACAAACACACTCAAAAAACATGAAGGGAATCATACTCAGGAATAACACCAAATAAAATAGAGTATGGAGATGCAAAGTTTAGAACTTGAGAAGGCAAACAATTAATTAGATGAACAACTATTGATAAAGTTTCTACCTAAAATCGAGTAGGTACCGAAGAATCAATTAATAAGGTGCGAACAATATCTAAAACATGACGATTCTTATGCTCAACAACTCCACTTTGTTGAGGAGTGTAAGGACAAGATCTTTGAGAGAGAATCCTTTTGTTTTTGAGATATTCCTTAAATTCTTTAGACACCTATTCCCCTCTGGAGTTAGAACGAAGTATTTTAACATGAGCAGAAAATTAATTTTCAACAAATACAATGAAAGCATGAAATGTTGAGAATATATCAGCCTTAGATCAGAGAAAATATATCCAAGTGAAATGACTGAAATCATCAATAAACATGACAAAATATTTATACTGAGCATGAGAGATAATAAGACTTGCGCCCCATACATCAGTATGAATAATTTCAAAACATTTAGAAGCACGACTACCATGTGAAGGAAATGATAATGCTTTGCTTTTACCCAATTTGTAAGAACTACAATTCAAAAATTCTGTTGAAAAAGAATTTTTATTCCCCAAATATCCATGTTTCATAAGATGAGTGAATACATTAGAATTGGGATGCCCCAATTTCTTATGCCAAAAATGAGGATTATTAATAACAGTAGAATAAGCACAAGAATTAATACTAGAAATAAGAAATTGTATTGGAAATAAACGTCCCACTTTAGGCCCTTTTGTGATCACCTTCCCTGACACAAATTTTATATCATTTGACCAACAGAGAGTAAACTTGTGGATAATTTTGGTGACACAAAAATATTCTTGAAATAAGACCCCAAATTTCCAATCGACTAAATCGGCAAATTATCACCATTTGCTACTTGTATATGTTGATTACCTATGTATTTTCACACATTACACAACCCATTTTCATTGCTGGTCATGTGATTCGACGCTGCCGAATCTATTAACCATTGTTTATTATGTGCCAAATCCAAGGGAAAACTAAGTTTATTTTTCTTACTAGAAATCCCGAGTGTAGTGTAGAGAAGGCAAATATTATCATTTGCTACACCATTTCAAGAGTGAGAGTGCCTAACGAAGAGCTCATCGACGATGAAGATTTTGATGTTGATGGTGAGGACACAACTACGACAACTATAGAAGCGGCTTCCAATTTTGACTGCATAGTTTACCCTTGTCGATTCTGTGGTCGTAGACAACATTCCTTGATTACATGTCCCTCTTTCTTACAATAATTCAAGAATTTCTTGCTGTAATTTCTGGCAATGTGCCCTAATTTTTTGCAATTAAAACACTGCACACTCATATCCCTTTGTCGTCGCCTTGAGCCATGTAAGCCACATTCATCTATGTGACAGTGTCCTTAGTCAACTTGTGTTGAGTGGTGAGTCATTGTTCTTCCCATAACAGTTCCCCCAAACATTCATCCAAAGTAGGTACTGGACTTCGGTTGATCAAGCTAGCTCTCACGGCCTCAAATTCTGGCCGGAGCTTCATCAAGAACTGGACCCTTTGGCTTTTGGCATAAACAAGGTATAGTGCTTCTAAACTCTCCTTCGATATTTTAGAGTAAATTATGCTAGTATATTCACTTCATAGGTTTAGAAATCCAGCATAAAATTGCTCAATTGAGAGATTACCTTGTTTGTAATTGGCAATACTCATTTCGACTTGAAATTTTTGAGCTAAATTGTTCTAGGAATAAATGCGTTTGAACTAGTCCCAAATCTCTTTTTCTATGCCAAACGATCGAAGATCGTTGATCATATGGGGTTCAATAGACCCCAATATCCAAGATATAATTTTTGCATTCTTGGTAGTCCATATACTTAGCTCTTGTGGATCGGTTGGTACTGGTGAAGATCCATGAAGATGCCCCCATAATTCCTTCCCTTTAACAAACATACAAAACTGAAACTCTCAATTGACATAGTTTTTGCCATTGAATTGAGTAAGAAAAGCCTCCTCAGACATTCAAGGAACCCCAAAAAAATCACCAAATACAGATCACGAATTCAGTCTGTAGACTAAAAAGAAGAACAAAGATCTAGATCAAAATAATTGGCTCTGATACCATGTCACAAATATCAGATTTTAATTTAAAATTGTTCTCTCTTTCCTTTCTTTCTCTAGGAAGAATTCAATCCTCTAAAATACATGTAATAATTCCTAATTTACTATCTTTAATCCCTAATTTGAAGTCTATAATAAATATAATAAATACATGATATTTGCATTCTACAAACAAATATTGGGGTACATGGATGGAGGAGCACCATTAAACTACAAGCCCAACGGTGTTTTGATTTATTTTTTACCACTCTTCATTGATTCATGTGTTTTGAGATATCATAATTACCACTGATAATTCATTGGGTAATTGTAAAAAAATAAAAATTAAATTGCAAATGCATCTTTGTTGGAATGAAACCAAGTAGGTGCTAATCTTCACTCTAATGCTCTACGAATCTAATCTCCTACTAGGACTCGGTATTATTTTTAAAGTTCATTTCCTAGTTATTGTGGCACTTTTTATTGGTGTCAGACCTACTATAAATATAGAAGAATGATTTTATTTTTAAATGTTTCTCGTGGTTAAGAAATAAATATTAGTGTCATGTCTGGTTTTAAAAAATTGTGTTGTGTGAGAGCTGAGTTACATTTTGGCTCTTGAACCCAAATGAGCATGAATGAATCCATCAGCTCTTACCGATTCTTTCGAACTGCAAAAACTATATTTTATGCAAACAAATTTCATTCTTAGCGGAACGTCCTGCAAAAAGCGTAGATCCAACTTCTTTTGTTTATAATTTCACCTCTAACTACTTCGGTATAATAGGCGACTATCCATTCTCACTGGGTTGTTGAAGTTCACCGTGGTATATTCTGCAATAAGCATGACTCCGTACTAACTTTAGCAACGTAATTGAAAGACATCAGCCTCGTGAAAAATATCCTCTTCAAAGCTCAAAATAATTATTCCCGAAACCAGAACTACACTCAACACCATTAGAATGCGTTGGACTCTGCTGTGGAGTCTAGCTGAATATTGGGTACGAACAATTGGACCTGTTGCCTGTTGGTAGATCTCGCACCATTTTACAAGAGATGTAGAAGAGCTACAGTCACAGTAAGAGATGGTTGTTCTTCGATTATTGTAGAAAATAGACTCTGACATGAGTTCACATCATAAATGGCAGACCCGCTCTAGGAGACGATTAACAAAGCAGAGGTATCGTGTAGCCATACCTGCCAAAACGTGTCAAACAAAATAGTTTGCTAGAAAGTTGATTAAATAAAACGAAAAAGAAGCAGTAAAGCATGAATGTTATTATGAATATTTACAGATGAAATCTAAGACAAGTCTGAACTTGCTTTTACAAAGTATACATGAATGGAAGATCATTGAGCACAAATCCTAGCAAAAGGAAGAAAAGAAGAAACTCAAAACCTCAGTCATCTGCTACGTCCACAAAACTGCAAACACTGGGTAAATATAATTGCACACGTTGCACATTCCATTATGTGCAGTGGTACAAGGGACAAAGAAGAGAGGAGGATAAATGAAGAAAGCATTTTACTTAACCAAACGAATGCGGGCAAGCAGCAGCATGACTTCAGTCTTTCTTCTTAGCACGATAACAATGCTTTGCAAAATGCAAAAGGAAATGGTTCCAAATATATTAGTATAGAGAGTCACAGAACCTTTTTAAAAGAATCAATGTAGACAAGTGACTTTTCATAAATGAAAAATATTTATATAGGTCCTCGAACCTTGAACATCACCATTTTGGTATTTCTCCAACAACAATTTACAGAATCCATTACTATCAGAAGCAAAATGTTAACTTTTGAGTGTTCAACTCGTAATGTCCCAGGGAGTGATTGGTCCAGCATGTGGTGCTGTCTTTAGCCATCGTATATTTATAATAAGGTTATCTAATTGACTCATCATGAGCTATAAACAGACATCAACAATTCGAAAATATCAAAAGTTTCTTGATTTTAACAGCCAACAGACAAAAACAAGTATTATATCAGTGAGATGGCAAACAAAACTATACATCTCCTAGTATTTGATTCCTAAATCACAAATATTTTTCTTAACCATTGTATTGAAGCCAAATGTCATTTCTACCCATGAAAGAGTCTGGGGAAATTCTTAAAAGAATTCTATATTGTTTGGGGTTTAGGGTTTAGATATTATAATTTTTAGCTTTATAGGTTTTAGACCTTAGAATTTAGAAATTCGAATTTACAGTTTAGGAGTTTGAGTTTCAGATTTGAGGTTTAGGGTTTTTGGGGTTAAGTTTTTAAAGGTTTAGTGTTGAGGTTTAAGTTTTGGGGTTTTTAAGTTCGGGGATAAAGTTTTAGATTTTGATGTTAGGGGTTTAGGATTTTAAATTTTAGGGTTAGGGTTTATGGCTTAGAGATTAGGGTTCACGGTTTTGAGGTTTTAGATTTAATGTTTCAGGTTTAGGCTTTTGGGTTTCTAGTTTTAGCTTTAGGATTTGGAAGTTAGTGGTAAGGTTCCAGGGTTTAGGGGTTCAGGGTTCAAGGGTTTGGGGGTTTGGGGTTTCGAGGTTTATAGAGTTTAGGGCTTTTGGATTTTAGGCTAAGGGCTTAAGACTTAGAGTATGGGGTTTTTTAGGGTTTGGGTTTGAGGTTTAGGGTTTAGGGTTTAGAGTTTGGGGTTATAGGGTTATGGTTTTGGATTTAGAGTTTCAGGCTTTAGGGTTTAAGGTTTGGAGTTTGAAGTTTTGGGGTCTTAGAGTTTGGGGTTTAAGGTTTTAGGGTTTGGGGTTTGGTGTTTTAGGGTTTGAGGTTTGGGGTTTGAAGTTTTGGGGTTTTGGAGTTTGGGGTTTAAGGTTTTAAGGTTTGGTGTTTTGGAGTTTCGGGTTTGGTGTTTAGGGTTTTGGGTTCCAGGTTTAGGATTAGGGTCTGGGATTGGGGCTTGGGTTTAGGGGTTTGAGGTTTATGGTTTGGGGTTTAAGGTTTTAGGTTTGGGGTTTTGGTCTTCGAGTTTCTGATTTGGGGTTGGGGGTTTGGGGGTTTGGG
>SRLM01001518.1:0-204481 GCA_015708895.1 Populus ilicifolia | reverse complement strand
GGCAAGTTAGGCACCTACCATTTGACTATGACTTCAACCATGACTGCCACCAATCATGGCTGCCACCAAACATGGCTGCCACCGTCCATTTATGTCCACACACGTAACAGAACTTGTAGCATTAACTTTGCCGAACAAAATCAACATGGTTTTAAACTTTTAAAGCCAGAAAGGTTCAACAGATACATATGTAGAATGTCACATTGTCCGAAGGTGAGACTTGTTCCAACAGAAGACCCGACATACATTTTAGGCTGCTGGTTCAGTTAGCAAAGGGTAATTTATCATCTCCTGCTAGAATCCCATGGGAGGAGGCGTCTCTAAACAATCCCAAAAAAATGTCGTCGCCGTCAAAACAAAAAAAAAATGAAAGAAAGAAAGAAAAGAAAAGCAGAAAAAGGGCATTTCTCATCTGCAAAACGATTTCACATCTACGTACAGTCATCAAGAATTGGACTCTTCGCGTAAAACTATTGCATGCCCGATCATGACACCCTGCAATGTCCTGAAGGGATGACATCGGTGGTATAACAGTGAATGGCGGAACGGATGTATGTTACTGTGCCAAGGTCAATATATTCGTGTAAGATCAATTCTCTCTGCCCCACTAGCGAGAAATGCGCCATCTGATTAGGGCCAAGACTAGTGGCACTACCATCAGTAGTGCAGTCACAAAGCCAGAAGTACATTCAGTGACTGCCATCTGGTCAGTTTGGTGCCGTGAATAAAAAGATCAATTCAAATGTAGTTCAGTATAGCATTGGTGCAAAACGAAAAGTTCCCACTGCCACAACTAGGAAAAAGGCTCTCTGCCTACGCATCAACGGTCAAAGCAAATAAATGGCCTTGAAATTTGGTTTCTATAATGATTCCTGTCCTTTACAGTCAACAATCCTACTCTTGCCCTTTTCGCTGGTTTATGGCAATGAGGACCGTAAATGTTGCCGGTAGACAACCAAAAAGCTTGATCCAGAACAGACTCATGTCACCAGCAATGCAGTTGTCATAGTCTAAATTCTAATCGAAGTTGGCCAGAAATTACATATCCTGACGCTCCTGCTTCTCTGAACATGATCGCCTGAGAGGATATTATTAAGCAAACTGTAATGGCAATACTAGCAACATTTATGTCTACAGAAGGCAAGACAACTAGTAGAACGTGATAAACACAGCCTAATCTACAGAAAAAACATAATATTAACCCGTTGAGGCCCAGTTAAGAAAATAAGACTACTCACAACTCAGAGCCAAAAACACAAGTTCACGTTATCAACTTGAACAAAAGTTAATACAAGTGAATTTGATTAGACATACTGCTAGCTCAAAGGAGCAGAAATATTTTCCAGCATGCTTAGAAATAAATCCAAGTAATTAGATTATAAAGAGCAAGCTAAAATTCATGAAATCACAAAAGACTAGACATGGCTCCAATACAATCCAAGTCCATTGCATTCAGCAACAACTTCACTTCAGTAATCAATATTGTTGTCAACACAACTAGAGATAATATCAGCAGATACAATCTCAAGACCTAAAAACCTGTTTCAACATTTTAGATTGCGGGCACCAGATAGGAAAAGAGGCACTACAGATGACATCCGCTACTCATCATCTTTTCTTAAAACCATATTTCTTACGTTCATAGAACAGATCTGTTTTGGCACTCCCTAAATTAACAATTTTTGGACACCCATCCCTATCCTTCTCCTGCTGAGTGCACTCTTTGCAATAGTAGGCATCAGAGATTCCCACTCCTCCGCAAATAACACATCGACCTTGGAAGGATCCATAGTTGCACTCATCACAAACTCGCACAAGCGTGCAAGGACGTACATAGGAGTCACAGATAACACATTTTCCATCACACTTCTCACAAAGGCGTCCAATAGCAATTCCTGGCTGCTTCCGGCACATAATCAAATCAGGATGATGCTTAGCCATGATCTCTTCAAGATCTTAGAGTTACCGCGTGTACCTGTGACTACCACAATGTAAATGGACGTCAAAGCACGGGGTATATTGCATTTGGTAGAAAAGAAAATCGCCCTCATATTCATAACAAAAATAAACTATATATTCACAGAGAAAAAACGACAGCATCAAACAAATCATCCTCTTTCGTTGTTCTGAGGTTAACCGGAGAATTTCCACATCTCATATTAGCATATAAAATGCAAACTAAATCAAAAATAAAAAAGCAAAATGAATCAAATTTGAAATGGACATCCTAAAACAATAGACCCCATACCTATATACGCTAGCAGTCATGCTAACTTTTTAGCATCAGCTACAACCAGAGGCAACAGAATACATTCTATGACCTTAAAATACAAAAGCAGATCCAAGCTTTTCCGTTGCAGGAGCTATCAGGCTAGTGAAGCTAGTGCCAGTTTTCAGGTTCAAACTTAACTAAACTATCATTCTAATTAAATTGAACAAGCTAATGTTTGATTCAGGACATGAAGATTGGAACTCTCTGCTTTTCAAGAAAGAAGCTCAAGATGACATGTGCTAATTTGTGCTTCTAAGTTCTAATGGACATCAAAATCCTCTTTTATTATGACAACTAGCTCCTATGGAAACCCAAAAAATCCAAGCTTATAACTGAAACCAGCAAGTACCAAACCAGCTTATAAAGTAACAAAACCGAGCACACCAAATACTGAAACATCAAGAGTGACACAGAAAACCCACCAAAAGAAGCTTTAGATAAGCCAAAAATTTAAGTGTAAGAACATTGATGAGTAGGAAGACGCGTACCTGCTGGAATCGATTTGAGACTCTGTTGCTTCTCTTTCAGCAGAGAGAGGGAAACCTGGAGAAAGGCGCTTTCGATGGTTTTGCCAGGAGTCTTTCTGGATGGGCTCGTAAGAGAACAATCGAGGCACGACACGAGGTTAGGATTCTAAGAGCCCGTTTGATACGGTGTTATGATAGCGGATTTCCCAAAATATTTTTTTTTATTTCAAAATATGTAAAAATAATATATTTTTATTTTTTAAAAATTATTTGTAACATTAACATATTAAAAAAATATTTAAAAAGTAATTTAAAAAAAATCTTTGTAGAAACATTCCAAAACAAATAAACAAATCAATAACAGAACTCACCGAGTTATCATTGATGTCCACCCAAATAATAGTGTGGTATTGTAGTAATGATTTGTCGGCGAGTTTGAAGATGTAAACTACTAGTCGTTTGCAATTTGTTTAGAAAGAAACACTAGAGAGTTCAAGGATTCTAGAAATTTTGAAATTATTAGGTTTTCGTCTTGGCTCGATAAATATTTTCCTTCTCTAAAAAAATATAATAAATCTTATTACTATAATTTAAAATTAGTATATTTGAGGTTGGAGAGGAATTTGTTGTCATCTTTTAATTCTTTTCTTTGTATTTTATTTGTTTACTAGATTTGTAAATTATTTAGTACATTCAGATATTAGATTAATCGTTATATCGTGATAAGTGTAAGTTAATTTAAATAATTTAAATTATAAAAATAAAAAGTAATAATTAAAACTGGCATTTTCAAATTAATTCATTCCTTGTGTGCTTTTAGTTTGTGGTATATTAGTATTTATTTCGTGTGGAAAAAAAAAAAAGTTAAAATCTTCGTCTACGTATATAAAATTTAGCAGTGCATGAGCCCATGTTTGACCCTTTTTTAGCTCTGATTAATCTATTTATATTCGCTTAAAAAACAAATTATTTTCTTCATGCCTGTGTTCCTCTCATCTGTAAACTGTATTAGCGACTAGTGATGCATGATGCATTCCTCCTATAATTTTTGCTTGTTTTCCCATTTATATGGAACAATCTCCTCTCACTAACAATCTCCCCATCCCTATTTGTCATTGTGACTTGCCCTTGTTTTCTGAAAAAGCAAACAATATATACATAAATCAAGGCAAGAAATGCAACAAAGTGATCTTGTCATTGTGGATTGTTGCGGGCACTATGTGAGAAGCTACAAAATTATACTAAACACCTTGGATTAGAGATAAACCATCTGGAAGATTTGCTGGTTAGTAAATTGCACCTGGAGAAAAAGGATAAATGAAAAGGGCATCTGTTTTACTGTCCTTTCTTTGGATCCTGGGCACTCTAAAGCTATGCTTACAGAGTAAATTCTGGACGATGGAGAGAGGAAGAAGAAGGCACTGATTCTAAGCACCTGTGGTTTACAGAAATTGAAGAGGACATGACAATGACATCAGGATAGCTAGTCGACGGCCACGTTCAATGGACGAGTGATTAACTGGACATTATACTGTAAACCAAACCTTAAAAATCATTACTTTGGTCATTGGTTGGCTTCGAATGTGAAGCTCGACTGCAGAATGTTACCCCATGTTTTACAATTCAAATACCAACCAAATTAATCACGAATAAGATTCTTAAAAAAAAAATCATCTTATGTTAGCCAACAGAAGATCTCTTGGATATGAAAGTCGGCACAGGCAAGTAGTTTGACCCTGAAATCAGTGTTAGTCCTGCTGCCTAGAGTGCTCACTATTCCTCCACCGCAGGATACGGAATTGTTCTACAGCAACTTTTTAATAACCGAATGGACAAGCATCAGCAAACCTCTATTATCATCAGGTACCTCAACGATTACTCTGGGAGACTGTAAAGCTAAAGCGTGTCTTCACCTCAACAATGAGAAAATCAAATTTTCAACATCGGATATCTCGAATCATCTAGCCACTTCTAAGGACTTCCCTTCAAACAACCGAGAAAATGAGGAGCAGGTAAAATATATCAAAGCTTCCAACAGTTTGTAGCCAAAACTAAATTCACACCTCACACAATCCAAGTTCATTAGACCATAAACACTGGGTTTGAAGTAGTCAGACAATAAGAGGAGAATACTGGACATTGTTATGGGACAACCCAAGTCCATTAGATCAATAGTTTCACAATGACTGGCAGTGACATTTTGGGCTCGCCGAATTCTGGTGAACAATGGCTGACAAAAAACACTACAGGTGAAACCCATTGCTTATCATCTTTTCTTAAAACCATATTTCTTGCGTTCATAGAAAAGATCCGTCTTGGCGCTCCCTAAATTGACGATCTTGGGACATCCATCCCTATCTTTCTCCAACTGGGTGCACTCTTTGCAATAGTAAGCATCGGAGATTCCCACTCCTCCACAAATAACACATCGACCTTGGAAGGATCCATAATTGCACTCATCACAGATTCGCACAAGCGTGCAGGGGCGCACATAGGAGTCGCAGATTACACATTTCCCATCATCCTTTTCACAAAGTCGTCCAATGGCAATTCCAGGTTGCTTCCTGCACATAATCAAATCAGGATGATGCTTTGCCATGTTGCTTTCCACAAAGCCCTGGTTCCCACCACACCTGTAACCAGCCAAAAAAAAACAACACACTGAGAGCATTACAAAAACCTTGTCATTCACGATATTGCAAGAAACTATTCATCACAACTAAGAGCAAACCAACTCCTATGATGTTTCTGAGATAAACTAGGACTTTCTATTGAAAAATAATAAAAGAGCATGACGAGTTCCCACTTTACATACATCAAGTTTAGAAAATGCCCATCCTTGTGTGAATATTTTATTCTAAGATTTGATCCAACATGATATTGACTTTCCAGTTTTCCAATTCCATAACAACCAAATGCAGAAAATTAAAAGGCGGAATCAAAATTTAAGCAATCCAAAAGCCTAAAACCCAAAAAGAAAAGAAAAGAAAGGAATGAAAATGAATGATAAATCAAGGGTGAGAATGAGAGGTTGACCTGACCTTAGCTGTTGAATGAAATCGGAGACTTGGATTCAACAGATTGGAACGAAGAGAAGAAACGGACTCTACATGTATATATATAAATTATTAAATAAACGTATAGGCTTATACGAGAACAAAGTCGTTTCGAGAATCCAGTCCATTAGCACGGACATTGAGGCTTGTCCTAATATTGGGCTATCAATACATCCTAGCCCATACTCACAGCTCACTTACGGTCACGGTTCCAAAATCTTATCTCGAGAGTCAGGATTCGGATTGCAATTCCTAGTCCCAGTTTCTCGGTCTTCTGACCTTTGTGCTGCTGCTACTCCAAGTCTCATTCCTAGACTACAAGATATGGAACAGTTTTGTCTAACCTCTTCACCTTCAGACCAAACACTCGAATGGTTTGCTTTTTCAGAAACCATCCAAGTCAGAAATTTATTGAAGCCATGAGATTTATACCATTCACACTGCGTGATTCTTTTTGTTTAATCATAGACCATTATAAACCAGTCCTCCCACCGTTGCCTTCTATGATACTTGAACTACTTCTGCAACACCAGCTGTGCAGGTTCAGCTTGCCTCTCGACTAACCAAGGAAAAAGTAGGAGCGTGGAGCCCCAAAGAAAATCTACCATATTGACGAGATCAAAACTTGAATTATTTTTTTTATTAAAAAAAAAATTGACCCAAGTTTATCGTACACAATCCATAACCCAAGCTTTGCGATGAATCAACATTGACCTAAGTTAATCTGACATGAACAAGCTGATAGCTTAAAATCATGGCATCACAATCAATGATTCTTAAAATCATAATATCTGCATATCCACCAGTGGTAGGGCTCTCCAGTTCAGCCTCAAGTGTTCAACCTGTTTCTTATCTCCTTGATTCACCATTTCTCCTGCCATCTCTGATAACCATTCTAGATCCTAGTAATATAGCTAGACTTGGAGTTGAATTAGTCTTAGAAAAGCAATCCAGAAGTAGATAAGGAAAGAAAAAGGCAATGAACTCTGAATCTACCAGTATTATCATTAGAATAAAGACAATAATTTCATCCACCATAATACTTCAACTACATTCCTACAGAAAAATGGATAGATAGAAATGGAATTCTTAACAGATGCGCCTCTCGGTAAAACAGAGAAGGTATCTGCCTCAATTACATTACAAGGAAAATGAAGTTATGCAGACATCCACTGCTTTCATTCTGGATCAGGGGAACCACCAGGAACCAGCTGTATTGCAAACCAGATATTAGAAAATGATCCAAATCTAAAGAACTACATTTTTCTTTAATCTGCATATTTCTCACATCTGACCATAACAAAGTAAAACACATAGTTGGAAGTAGATATGCAGAAAGCTATTAGAAATCAGAGGTTCCATTCTATTTGCAGTAATTAATGTTTAGAGAGCACCTGAAGTTCTAGCAAACTTTGGCCTCTAAAACTTATTTGTGTATTGGGCTTTGCCCTATCAGTCTCATTGATAATGAAACCTTCATTCATCAAAAAAAAAGTAAAACACCTACTAGACATTGTGATTCCTTATTCCAGGATCCTAAAATTGCACGGTGATTACTCACCCAGATCACAAGACACAAGTACACAGAAAAGCACTCGATTATCGACAGATTATATTGTTTAAAGTTTTGCCGAATGGCCCAAACATCAAGCCAAAAAATTCATAATTTGCTTTACACATGAACAATGAGCAGAACTAATCTCTGATGGGCCTTGTAAAGATGCGTCATAGGTATGATTTACTTACAATGGCAATGTTATTTCCATTCAGCAATATCTGATCAAGCTTGGTAATCCGTCGCCCTTCAGCCGTGATTTCACTGTCATATCAATAAAGAAGCAGAAACAAGCAAAAGCATGTTTCAGCATTCGATCATAATGGTTGATGATATAGTCATTTTTCCAAAAAGAAAATAATCTAATCTCCAAACGAAGTAACTCCTCCAATGATTAGCAACAGTGAGAATTCACAGAAAATGTAAAGACAAAACAAAACAAAAAAAAACAACCATGAAACTGGATCGCTCAGCCACCCTCAAGCTATAAACATTACCCAAAGTAAAACATCAATCCCTTGATATCATGGTTGGCCACCCCACATACACTTTTGTTTCAAGATTTTGTTTCAACTTGAAATAATAACAGTAGTAGTAGTGTTTCGTAAAGAGCAAATGACTATTTGATAACCAAGTTTTACACCAACACATAAATATCTAGCTCAATATATTAACGATCAATCATCAACAATGAAGCCGGCAGTCTCAAAGAAGCTAGTCCAATAACCTGTCCTCGTAAAAGAGAGCAGTTAAAAACCCATGTCACTAAAATACTCAAATTAAAGTACGTGGGTTTATACTTGTATGTACTCGCTTAAAACCCTAAAATTTCAAGAAAATAAAAAACAAGCTGCGAGGAAAATCAGAGAAATAGTGTTTATTACTACATACTATTCAGTAACGTCCTCGAGGACCATGTTGACATAGACATCAAATCCCCTCAGAGTACCGACAAGCTCCTTGTCTCCTTTCATTATCACCCATATTTTCGACCCTATGCACCTGTCTATTAGCTCTGTTTTCAAGAGAGAGAGAACAAAACCAAAATCACCACTTTTTTTTTCCTGTTTGATGTTGTTATCAAGAAAGGAAAGGAAAGAAAAGAAGAGTGAGAAGAAAGAAATATGTAGCTGACCTGACGGGAGGAGCTGCGAGGGATTGGTGTTGGCCATTAGCACAGCTTCAGCGTTAAACAGTGAGGGCGATTGAGTGTGGGCAGCTTCATCAATTTAAAGTGCTGTTTATGTGTCCCCGGTAAGAGATGACATGTCGTTTTTTGGGAAACCTAAATTCAGTCCCAACCAATATTTTTCATTCCAAATTAAGTCCTAAACTTATAGATTTTTTCAATGTGATCCAAACTGTTCAAAAATAATCTCTACCAGGTGTTTCTTCTATCAATGTTCATCCATATTTTTATCAGAATGTCTTCGAATTTATGTCATTGTAGTGCGCTCAATAGATATATTACATTAAAAAAAATATTAGTGTTCAACTTTTTGGTTAAATTTTCTTCAAATCAAAATCATTTTAGTGCATAAAATATGCACATTACTTGCATTATTATATAAAAACTGTCAAAAGAGTCAATTGATAGACTTAAAAATCATTTGGAACCTAATCATAAAATTCATAGGTCTGGAATTCAATTGAAAATGGTTAAGAAAAATTGGGACTAAATTGAGGTATCCCCTTTCTTTTTATAAGAAAAATACAGAACTATTTTGGTTTATAAAAGACCGCACAGGAGATTAGCAGTTACTCTTGCTTGGGAAGCGAACAAGAAATAATTTCAGAAAAACAACTCAGAGAGATCAGAAGGTTTGTGTTTGGTGTAGCTAAGAAGGGTTTTGAACGAAAAGAATAGTTTATTTGAGATTACAATTTAGATGGTTAATCAGAAGCTCAATATATAGCAATGGAGTTCAAGAATAAATATCAAACCAATTATAAACGCGTGCGTTCAAGTTCAGATGTTTAAGCAAAGACGAACCGTCCCAGTCAAAAGAGCCTGCAGGAGCATACATTAAGATTTCATGTTCCTCTTGATTAACTTCCACAACTCCGAGCTTCCTGTCTCTGTAAGATGGTGGTCCCATGCTTGACAGAGTACAATATAGCACTTAAATTTTTTTGAAAGAATTTCAAAAGATAATAGTAATAATAATAATAATTAAAAAAAAAAAAGACTGGCGCTGTATTGTTTCAGATTCACTAGTTATATCGGAAGAGTCAAAGGAGAAATACTAAGCACTAGTAAAAACTGAATAAATTTGATCCAACTCTACAACATGATATTCTGCTAAGGTAACATTTAGAGAATTAAATTACTGGCCATTCCGCACACCAATCTTCCAATACATTTTCTTTTGCAAGTACTTAACCCATCATATGTTCTGCGACAATTCAGCTTCCTTGTATCAGATCAATGAATGACAGGCTTGAGTGGATGAGCTCTCAGACTAGACAAGTCAAGATGCGCATCTAGCTCTTCGTCAAGTTCCCCAACAACACCTCTGAAACAAACAAGCAGAGAACTTACACTGGGAAGTAGAAAGTTGGGGAACTGAAATGGTATCAGCCTTTCCAATACAGCAACACTATGAAAAAAAAAAAGAAGGAAAGAAAGAGAGAAATGGAAGATGGGATTTACATGTTGTCACCCCTTATTATGTACAAGCCCAACACTAGTTGTTGAACACCTTCCTGCAAAATCAATCGAGCAAATTATTGAAGTGGCGCTGAAAGGAAACAAAGATGTTTGCTATCTTTCACTCTTCAAAGCATAAAAACTACTCAGCACTGTATTAAACCACAGAAGAGGAACCTAAATATTGTAATTAGAATAAAAATTAGTTAGAATTACTAAAACATTCCATAAGAAAGTATGAAACAACACTGAACTTAGCCAGCTTAAACCAAAACTAATTCACATTACTTTAAGTTTCAGCAAATTCTTTCTTCTTTCATCACTAGGATTCAAATGGAAAACAGAATAAAATGAAATCTGAAGCCAGGTAAGGATACAAACCTTGGTGGAGTAAACACGCTCGTGAGATTCATCAAGGATAATATTTGTGGCCTGGTCAAAGCCTTTTAAGACTCCCTAAATCAAAAGGAGCCTCTTTACAATTAACATATTATAGCAAAAGATCACATGCATGTATTAGAAACATATAATAACGCACCACTATATTCCGGCCATCATTTGTGATAATTGAAATTGTTTCTGCACATGGGAAAAATGGCAATAGAATAATAAGAACACAGAATTAAAGAAAATATGCCCCACATGCATAGACAGTGTGTGCCAATTAAGCAATGACAAGTACATTCTGAAAACAACTGTTTCTAAAAACCTTGCTGTGAACCCAACTCAAGGCAAGGCATATGCCTCAAGGCTTAAGAAAAGTCTTCATTAGGCATGAGGCATTGCTGTTAATAATCCAAACCACACCGTAAGTCGCTCTCTAAATTGTGAAACCTCTGCTTATGAGCTGACTCAAACTCTTATCATAGCTTTTGGCATATGCCTCAAGGCTTAAGAATAGTCTTCATTAGGCATGAGGCATTGCTGTTCATAATCCAAACCACACCCTCTGTCGCTCTCTAAATTGTGAAACCTCTGCTTCTGAGCTGCCTCAAACTCTTATCATGGCTTTTGGCATATGTCTCAAGGCCTAAGAATAGTCTTCATTAGGCATCAGGCATTGCTGTTCAAAAGCCATGCCACACCAGCATTGCTGTTCAAAAGCCATGCCACACCCTAAGTCGCTCTCTAACTTGGGCAACCTCTGCTTATGAGCTGACTCAAACTTTTATCATTGCTTTTGGCATATGCCTCGAGGCTTAAGAATAGTCTTCATAAGGCATCAGGCATTTCTGTTCATAAGCCATGCCACACCGTAAGTCACTCTCTAAATTGTGAAACCTCTGATTATGAGCTGACCCAAACTCTTATCATGCCTTTTGTTATTTTTCATCTTTGACCCAGGTCAGTTGAAGCTAGTATTCTTCTATAATGCTTCATATGCTGTTTGCTTCTATAATATAATCTGTCATTTTATTACATTTCTAACTGCTTTGTAAGTTTTTTAGCATAATTTGCGAGCATACAACAATACCAAATGTTTTACCTCAAATCAATTCTTATACGACACCTGAAATGTTTATGCAGGAACACAATGCTTATGAAATGTTAACAATTGAAAGATGTAATTTCTAACCCAGCTCTTACATTAGATCTGAACAGCAAACCAAGCACATCAAAAAGGGAGTAAAACAACTGGTATCACACATTAGTCTAATATAAGGATCAAACCCAGAAGCAATAAAAAAGGTTTCTTACGATCTACGAGAGACTCGAGTCCTGTTCCAATAGACATTTTTCAAGTCCAAAAACTGCTGACTCCCTCGCAAGACTGGCTGTGAAAACTTTCTTTCTCTGTAACAAAAGCCCATTAGTTCCCAAAACTGTTACCCGCAGATAAAAAAAGCAAAGCTAAAATCCAAACTCTAAAATCAAAACATGTGAGAGCCCGGATAGTAAATCGTAACGCTACAACAGAAACACTGACGGGAAAACCCGAAAATCGAGACATTTAATATGAACCCAAAAATAATGCAAGTTTGAAAACCTAAAAAAAAAATGAAATCTAAAGTCAAGGGATTTTTACCTGTTCAAATCGATTTGTAAGCTTCTTGTTGTTTGGATTTCAACAGAAAAGGAGCGTTTTTAACTAAACCACGACGCGGAAGAAGCTTGAGAGACCCGGGAGAGATCCTCCACACCTTTGAGTTTGTAACACAGAGGAGGCACAGAAAGAGGGTTTTGATGGTTTAAGGGGATTTGAAAGATCTGGGCTGGATTTAGCACACAAAGACTGAGGCTTCACTTTTATTGATATGGACTGTCTTGTGCCTAGAATTGGGCCTAATCTAACCTTTCTTCCTTTTTCTCCCTTTGTTTTCGGCTGCATGATATCACATGTATTTTGTTTTGTTTTCGGCTTTAAAAGATTGTCTAGCCCTATTCAATTTCAAGAGTTAAATTATTATTTCAGTTTGGAATTATTTTGATGGTTTTTATTTGAATTTAAAATAAATTTCAATTTCTAAAAAATAAAGAAAAACAAATTAGAGGGGAGACCCTGTGTTTTACTATAGTAATTCTTATTAAAAACAATATTACAAAACTACTCTTAACAAGAAAAAAACCGTTGTTATTCTTCATCGTCTTAGTTGTTATTTTGTAATCCAAGGTTCGATCAATTTTCACATCTTAATTAATATTCAATACTCGGGAAGATAGCACTGTGAACATCTTGAGGAATTAATACCCTAGAAGAAAGAAAGAATGAATGCACCAGCAGAATCGAGGCGAGGAGATGTCCTTGATCAAGTCATAGTTGACATGGATAAAGAGGAGTTCCTGGTAGAGGATTTTACTGTCAGTCTGATCTCTGGAATCTTATTTGCTAGCTTTGAGTCGATTTCAACAGCCCTAGCACTAACCCTGAAGTTAATCGGAGATCATCCTTCAGTGTTAGAGGAGTTGACAGTAATTCTAGGAAATTCATATTAACAACCCTACCGATTAACTCTGTCAGGTTGAGCATGCAGTAATTCTGAATACGAGAGAAAATCTGGATTCTCCACTAACATGGATTGAGTATAACTCAATGACTTTTAACTTCGGGTCTGTTCTCTAATAATCTCATAATTTTAATTGAATTTGATTTATTACAATAATCTTCGAAAAGTTGGTTAATTGGTTGTGAAATTATGGGTTATCAATGAAACACCTTGGTTCGGAAACATCGCAAGATATATAGGCGAAAGGTAATATTATCCATACAACTTTTACACTTCAGGTCTGTTCTCTAATCCCACTGCATTCAAGGATCCACTTGAGTTCAACCCCTGGAGATGGAAGGTGTGTAATTCCACAATGAAATAAATTTAAATACAAGAGGGAACTCATCATTAAGACAATGTACATCTGTTAATGTTTAATGAAATGTCGGAATTGGATTCATTTTTTTTTTCTAAAGGTAGGAGAGAATGTGCAGGATCAGAGCTCACTAAATTGTTAATGGCAGATATCTTCCTTCAAACATTAGTCACTAAATACAAGTAATTACGTCTTAGTTATATGTGCTGATGCTCAGATTTGTTGCAAGTAGCTCGCTGATAGTTTTCTGGGTTCTGAGACGTGGAATATAATCAAGCGATGAAACATTGGTAGAAATCGTAGACGGCATCCGCATTTTCTCACCGAAGGGCAATTAATCATAGACATGTGTTATATTTTTATTCACTGTTGTCATTAATTATATATTCAATCAAGCTTTGGATGAACTCTTTACCTTGTTTTAATTAATTGAAGTAATTAAAGTAGTTGAATGACTCGTAGATCATCCTAATTTTATCGGAATATTTTTACTATGTTATTAACATTATTAAAATTATGTTAGTCATTGACTTAGATTTCCTTTTCTTTATGTGATGAGTGGATAATTCCAAGTTTAAAATTTGCTACTCGAATTACCACTTGCATTGTATGCTCCTGAATTAAATCTACTGTTAAATATTTTTGAATCATTTCTCTCACGATCGTTGATGCAGCAACAACATTTCTGGTTTTCAGCCTTGTTTCTGATACTGCAAGAAAATTCAAGCTAGTCCAATGCTCGGATGCTAGAGCTAAACTAGAAAATTAACATGAAGATGATAAAAATATTACAAGGATGGTAGTTAGAAATTGGTAAGTATAAGGATCCTTGTAATGAAAAGAAATAATCTATGGGCAAAATAGTTAAAGATTGTTGAAGCTATTTTTTTTTACTTCCAAACTAGATCTATTATTTATATTCAATCAAAGACAAACAATTTATATTAAAATTAAAGAGATTCATAAGAAAATCACAAGTGAAATATCTATTTCTTATGTACTTCTCCGCCAGATACTCCTCTAGTTAAGCTGCAACAACTTTTATTAATAAAATGTCTGTAAAGTGTATTCTAGGGCTTGGCCTAGCGGTGGAAGGGGCTTGTCTCCTTCCACTGCACCTGGGTTCGAGCCCTGGCGTGCACGCCTGTCACCCCCGCGGTGCCTTACATGCCTACTGGGTTTGCAGGGTATTCAGTGGGCCGTGGGGATTAGTCGTGGTGCGCGTAAGCTGGCCCGGACACCCCACGTAAATCAAAAAAAAATGTCTGTAAAGTTCAAAACTAAAATTGGATGAAAAGTTGCATTAAAATTGTTACATTCCCATTGTTGGGTGAAAAAACTTTTTATATCATCACATGTCTTGAAAATGCAACTCAAATGCTAGATGGAGTGTTAGTCATCATTTTATTTTTTCAAGACAAGCCTTTTTCTCGTGAGAAGAAAAAAAAACATTTAGAATCAAGGGTCCAAGGATTTTAGAAGGGATATGTAAAGATTTTATAAAAAAAATGATACTTTTTACATACAAAAGCTTTTCAAAATCTTGATGTATAATACCTAAAAATTTAAAGAGCTATTAATTGATTGACATTTATTGATATTTATTTGTTTGTTTAAAATTACTCTTCAAATGGATAAGGTTAAGACTCATTATCTCTAAGCTAAACTCAGATGCTCATAGATCTTGCAAGTTACCAAACTTATTACCACTATGCTCAATCAAGTGCCTGGCCTACATGTTTGTGAGTCTTGGTAAGTTTCCAGACTTATAGTCCCTGTGATTACTAAGTGTTGAGCTTAGATACCAATAGATTTGATGAGTTGTCAGAGCTATAATCCATGTACTTAGCTAGACATTGAGTCCAGATGTCCTTGATAGTTAAAAAATAATTTATTAGTGGTGGATAAAAAATATTTTATCCTGATAAGATTGTAGATTAGAAATATTTTATCATGATAGGATAAAATAACATTTTCTATACAAGAAAGTGAAGCATCCAAAGGGCTACAAAAGAAAAAAATAAAGATAATTGTGTTACGTTCAATTTTTTCTCTCTAGTGATAAAAGTCAATTTATCTTAAAAAAATTTAAAAAAAAATAATCAATCTCTTTTTGAATTAACAGTAATTATCAGAATGTTTCTAAATAGATAAAAATGGATTTTTTTTTGTAGATAATAATGATGATTTATTTGTGTTTTTCTTATTAAAGGGTTAGTCACATTGCTAAAACTAAAAAATTAATGATTTTTTTCCAAGTTGGGGCCCTCCTTTATACTCTTGTATGGATTTGTTTGATGCATGTTACTGATATTTTTCTGGATTTTGATTATGATACATGGAATATAATGAAGCATTAGTAGAATTGTGGGACTTGAAGATGACATCCATGTATATATATTATTTTCTCACCAAGGGGAAATTAATCATAGACATCATTATATTTTATTATTTAGTGTTGCGGTCAACTATATATTCAATCAAGCCCTAGATGAACTCTCGACTTCGTCTTAATTAATGAGGACATTGAGATATTAGGGATTAATTAAATCTAGTTGAATGAGTTGTAAATCATCCTAATTTTATTGGAATATTTTTTGAATATCTAGAAGAGTTACACTTTGAATGATTGGCGAAAAGAAGGGGTTGCTAATATATTATTAAAAAATCCAAGTTAAGCATCGAAGTTATAGCTAATATTTACCACAAATTTATCTACGCAACTGTTGAAAACTTAATTTGTATGGTGATATCTTTTGAATTATTAGAATTAAAAATTATTGTATCTTTATTGAGTTATTAATATTATCAAAATTATGTTAGTCATTAACATAAATTTCCTCTTTTTTTTATATATATGATGAATGGATGAATCCAAGTTTAAAGTTAATTTGTTGCTTGAGTTTCCATTTACATCGAATGCTCCTGTAATTAGTCAACTATTAGTATTCTCGAATCATTTCTCTCAAGATCATCGAGGCAGCCACGACATTCCAACAAATATTGCAAGAAAGTTCATGGCGGTCCAACACCAACACTCCGATGCTGGAGCCAAACTGAAAAATTAACATAAACATAGTAAAAATATTAAAAGAATAGTTGTTAAAAAGTGGTAAATATAAGGATCCTTGTAATCAAAAGAAATAATTTCAAGTTATTTTCACATGTATTTCAAACAATACTATTAAATTCAATTGCGTGGTTTGGTATTTTATTCCAAACATAAAAACTACAATAAGTCATCAATTAAATTCAAATCATTTATAAAATTTAATTTGATTTTACATGTGATTTTATTTCAAATAGTTTGTAAGAAAATCAGGAGGCCAATTTTTCACTTTCAAACTTGATCCATCACCTATATCCCATCAAAGACAAGCAATTTACGTCAAAATTAAAGAGATTAATAAGAAAATTAAGTTTCTTTTGTAATTAGTTACCTTTATTTTACCAGTTCTCAACATGCATGGAAACAAGTCACTTTTTAACATAAGTCGTTCGTTCACATTTTCTCTTGAATTTAAAACACAAGAGAAGAAGTAGATACATGAAATAACAAATATGTTTTTAAAATAAATTTACATGCATTTAAAATACAGTGTGTGTGCGTGCGCGTGTGTGTGTCCATATATATATATATATATATATATAGAAACATGTTTCTTCTAATTTACCGCGTCGTTCTTTTCACCTTCACTGCGAATTCAAAGCCCAACCCCACAAATTATTCTCCTCTTTCTTCAAAATCTGCTATTGTGTGGTTGTTCGGCCCTTCAAATGACACCAACAGCAACGATAAAAATTCAATGCCCACCACCGCCTGATCGATCCGCCAGCACCTTTTTGTCTTTCTTCTCGTTTTGTCATCGATTACAACCTTTCCCTCGATCGAACTTGTCGATCACTAATATCCCTTTCGATCATTTCATCGAGCAAGTTCGTTTACTTTTGATTCAATGAACGAAGGCAGTATCACAGAGACTTAGTGGATGCTCTTTGAACAAATATATACTATATTCCTAAATGCTTCTTCCTCATTCCTTTATAAAGGAATGGAACAAGTGCCAGGCACAAAACAATTGACTAGCGAGGGTTGTTTTAGTTTTTTATTAAGCATTTCTTAAAAACAATTATTTTAGCACCTTAAAGTTGATGTAAATCCTATTATTCTTCTTTTAATACATGATTAGAACGGATTAATCATATTAATTTGGCAGAATTGATTGTTGATTGCCCGGCACCGACAAGAACATCACGGGACGTGGCTAGGGAAGTCCCTCCCGTACATCCGCCTCTCTTCCTGCCGTTTTTACTCGAATGCCGTCATGGTGAAATTATTTCTCATATACCGGGGAAACTAGTGAAAGCTGATGCCCTGGTAATTGTAGCAAGTACAGTGTCCAGTCAGGACAATGCCCACGTGGGCAGCTGTGATATTCCTGTCATGGAGAGGACACTAGTCCTAGAATTCATTGATTTCCTCACCAACCTCCACTATATAATATTTTGGTTCAGGAGAAGATATACTTTTTTATGTACTCCAGATCCAAGTGGAATCAAAGACAAATTATTATTATTAATAATAGCATTTTATATGTGTACAGCTCTGGTAGGTAGAAATTAAAGACCTGGGAGGTAAGAAAATGCCTCCAGCGAACCTTGGATCCTACCCCCCTGAGTCTTGCCATGGAAGGAACGCAGCCAGAAACGTTGATCGAGACGATACCATCCAGCACAAAATGCAAGATTTTGACCCAGTAACTGTCTTAGATCTACAGTGCCTAGACCTGGATAAGCTAGGAGAGGTTTGCAAAGACTGGGGCCTGTTTCGTTCGGTCGACCATGATGGTCCTGTAACCCTTTTGAACCAACATCAAGACCTTGCCAGGAAGCTTCTCTCCCTTTCTTTTGAATCCAAACAAGAGCTGTTCACTAGCCCAAATTTCCTGCTTCTCAATCAACTTTCTCATCGGTTTCATGCTCGAGATCAGATGCTTGATACTTTCAGGTACACTTTCATTTCCATCTTGTCCCTTTTTTAATTTGCCGATCATTGCCAGCTTATTGATTATTGAGATTTGAACTTGGATGTATGATTTGTTCAGATCACTAATTGAAGATTATGATTCTCTAGGTTTGAGAAAATATGCATGTTATTAGATTCTAAAAAAATAAACCGACATGATTTTCGGCCTTCTAATACTGGTTATAAAACTCGAAACTGACAAGTCAATTTAATATTCAGTCTATCTAGAATTTGAATCGATTTAATTTATAAAAAAAATTAACTTAATCTAAACGAGTTGAAAATCTAAGTTAATCTTTATCCTATTCGTCTAGAAATAAAACTAGATAACCTTTTTTTATTTGTCAGAACAATTTTATTTTAATGTTATTTTTTAATTAAAGAATTATTAGTTCAAACTAACCATTCTAACCCACAATCTAATTTAGTTTCAGATCAATTTCTCGAGCTAAATTATATAACTATGCTTGTGATAGAGGTTAAAGTTTTAATTAATGATAATTAAAAACTTGAATGCTAGATTTTCAAAATCAAAAACTTTTGAAGGAAACACTTTTATGGAATAATGGCATGAATAATGTTAAAGATATGAAAGTGTTGTACTAACTAATTTGCGAGCTTAGCAAGTTGATAGGACAAGTTAGTGAACTAACGGATCTCGTTTATCCCAAAAAACAAATAGAAGAAAGAAAGAAAGAAAGAAACGGTTAATATAATGCTAGTAAGAAATCTTGAGAGAGCATGAATATCGAGCGTAAAGTTTTTTTAAAAAATTTAATTTTTTATTTTAAATTAATAATTTTTTATACTTTTAAATTATTTTAATGTAATGAAATAAAAAATATATATTATTTTAATAATTTTCTGAGTTAAAAACATTTTAAAAAACAACCATAATTATATTTTCAGATTATTTCATTTTAAATTTTGTAAGAAAAATTATATATAATTAAATGTCCTTCAATCATAGTAATTATTCTTGGTTACTTCAAGCTTAATAATTTTGATTTCAATGATAAGGGTAAAAGACCACCGTTCACGCATTCGTAACATTTTCCCCTCTCTTTCGGTGGTGCTCCGTGAATATAATAATAAAATACCATGGAGAGCAATTGTAGACAGATTCTCGTATATTTGTTGCGCTTTTACATGACAAATTATTACATAATTGGTGTGCCAGTATTTTTATTTTTCTATTTGATTGTTCTTTTTTTTTATCACTTGAGTATGTTAGCTTAATTTCTTACTCTTAATATTTAATTGCTTCTATTAGATTTCTATATATATATATATATGTTCATGTGATCATTCCATTGATATATAGGTGACATTGTCACATGTATATTTGTACTTTTTACTTGTTTAAATGGATGTGTGTGCTCTCTTTTTTTTTTTAATAGAGTGTTTAATTTTTATAATTTTATCAAATGAACACTAATGATTTAAAAAATATATATATTTGACGTCACTATAAAGACCACATTTAATCAAATTCAAAAAAATTAAAACAACAAAAGTAAATAACATTTAATCCAATTTAAACTTATTTTTTATGATATTTTTCAATATTAAAAAATGACTTATTTTTGAAAAATCTAGTTTCTTGAAAAGATTACTTTTCAACAAACAAGTGTGCTAATAATACAAACAAACCAGTGGTGTTTCTTGAAGTCTTGATTTTGACATCCAAGGGACCTTACGGTATTTTCAAGGGATTTACCAAATAAAAAGCCAAGAATAAAAAATATATTAACTTGACTCTTCAACACTTGTTTTACACGTTGAAAGAAAAATAATAAATAAAATATTATTTTTCTAACAAAAATATTATTCACACGTGTGTTTGCAAAAATATTAAAGCTTTACAAACTATTTATTTTAATAATATTTTTTTGCTTGGTGTTTTAGTTTAAATTTTTATAAATCTATGTTTTTTTAAGTTTGTTTTCAAAAAAATTATTGTAATTTTATAGCTCTTATTATTAATTTAGCAAATTTATTCAAGTTAATTTAAATTATTTTTAATTTTTTACTTAAATTCTTTGTAATTTTATTATTGAATACCGAGCATTTAAGTAATTTTTAAATTTATTAAATTAATCTGGTTATATTAAATTATTTAAATAATTATAGATAAAATATATTAAAATACAATTGTCTTTTTTAAATAACTTTTCACTGTTGAAGTTCACGTGAATGAGTTCATATTAATAAAACAAACTATGCTTGTACTATTAAAAGAAATCATACTATCAATTTGATACTCTGAAGGCCATAACTTGAGGATGATGGTATTGCCGGCTACCACGTCAGTGGTGAGAGGCCCAGGGAACACGTGTCGCAAACATACAAGGTGGACCCTCCTTATGAGGCATTCAATAAATCTCATTTTGCTCATAATTTCCTTTTACCTTGCAGCTCTGCTTATCCTTTTGGTTTGAAGGCCAAAGAAATCAAGCATGTCTGAGATACTGAACCTTAAATCCTACCCTCCCGTGTTTCGCCAACAGTACATCGGAATCCAACAAAACTCCGGCCTTGACGATACCACCAAACAGATTCAAGAAGTTGTTAACGGTGATGCCATTCCGGTATTAGACTTTCAGTGCCTAGACCTGGGCAAGCTTCAAGAGGCTTGCGAAGATTGGGGACTGTTTCGTTTGGTCAATCATGGGATTCCTCTAACCCTTATGAGCCAGCTTGGAGACCATTCCAGAAACTTTTTTTCTCTTACTTTTGAATCAAAACAAGAACTGTTCACTAACCCCATGTCGTATTTTTGGGGCACAACTGCCCTGACTCCAACCGGGGCAGCTCTCTCAATAGGACCACAAAACATCAACTGGGTTGAAGGTCTCAATATCCCACTGAGTCAACTCTCTCTGTTACAAAAAGAAAATGAAACGCTTGGTTCGTTCAGGTACAGTTTTCCAGCATTTTCTTTGTCATGTTTTCGTGGATTTTATGTGAACTTCAGAGACTTGTACAGTTCTTTTAGTCGGCAAGAATGACATAGAAGGGACATCTGCTGATTGGATTGTCTAGATCTTTTGTGAAACAGAAAGGATAGGAATACGGTCAGCATCGATAACTTTTTCATTATTAACGATTGAACTGTTTGATTAAAGTGATGGAAGCAACAATATTCATGGAGGATTTTATTTCTTATAATTATTAAACCACTGAGTATCTATTTCCATCATGTGTTTCTTCTGCCTATATTCATGGCACCTTATAGCAGAGTGCAATCCTGTGAATCATAAGGTGCCATGAGAGGCGCAGCAGCTACTGAATAATGGCACCTTCGTAAGAAAGTAAAATCCAATAAAATCCCCACTGTTTTTGGATTTTAGCTTAACATTAATAGTTGAGACAAGGAGCCAATTGTGCAGTTTTTGGCTGAGATTGGCTTTGCACATTTGGGAACTGATGAGATTGGCATGTGACTCAGAAGAATTCTGGCGGAAAAAAAAATAGTTATCGGCGATGATTTCTACATGGCTCATGCTTTTAGCTTCCAGATTTTTTTCTTTTAATTTTTTTTTTCAAACCAGTCTAAAGATATGATTTTTTTCCTTTCCATGATTTACCATCGCTTCCATGAAAATTATTTTAGTTTTTTTTAATTAAATTAAGTAAACATAAATATTTTCCTTCGATTAAAAAACATAAATGTCTTGCTTACATTTTATAATAAAAGAAAATGAAGAAATCATTATCTCATTCCACTACACCGCTCGCCGAAAGATTTTCCCCCTAGTGCACTTGACTTATCGATGTCTCAATGGCAGATTAGCCTGTCATATGCTACGAATGATTTTATATTTTTTAAGGCTAGTTGATTACTAGTTGTATTTATATATAGTTCTGTACGAAAAAATTCCTTTCTTATTTATAGTTATTACTCATGGTCTAGAATCGAATAGCACAGTCAAATGCTGGATTTATATTCCTTTACACATACAAAGGCAGCACAATGCTGTGTACTGATTGATGTCAAGTCCCAGCAAAAATGGAAAAATGTCCCATTGGCAGCTCTTGAAGAGTAGAAAGAACGAACAAGCATACATGATCATGTGGTTAATTAAAGCCAAATTATGCTATTCTCCACGTGATTTCTTGTTTAGGGTGGCTCCCAAAGATACCATCTGTTTTTCTTTGCTGTTCTTTCATCACATGTCTCTTCTTGCTCATGTAGTTGAAGAAGAACACCGTCTAATTATAAGAAAGAAATTCTCATTTTCGTTTGCTTTTACTTTTTTTAAATTCTGGCAGCTGTTCAAGTAAGAATCATAACCTTGGTGAAATCTGAGTATGCTTTATTCTCCCTAGTTTGTTTTTTCTTTTGATGTTAACTCCGTATTGTTGTTTTCTACGCTTCACTAGAGTTTTGTTGGAAGAGTATGGAGGGCACCTAGCCAGACTTGCAACAACCATGTTCGGAGCAATGGCCAAAAACCTCCATCTTGATCCCGAACTTTCAAAAACTTATATGTCAGAATCAACCGGATTCGTACGTGTTTACCGATACCCTCAATGCTCTATGGAAAATGAGGCGTGGGGCATAAATGTGCACACAGACAGCTCCGTTCTGTCAATAGTGAACCAAGACCAAGTGGGTGGACTTCAGGTTCTCAAAGATGATAACTGGCTACAAGTAAAACCCATTCCTGACACACTGGTTTTCAACCTTGGAGATATGATGCAGGTCCGTGTAACTTAAAATATTGAGCTCGATAAATTTTTATATATGTTAATTACTTCTTCTTCTTTTCTTACTAATGCTGTTAGATTAATAATGTTCCTAATTTATACTTCAAATCTGTTAATCAGGCTATAAGCGACGACAAATACAAGAGTGTGAAACATAGAGTGAAGGTGAGCAAAGAAAAGGAGAGATTCTCCATCTGCTACTTTGTCTTCCCCGCTGAAGGCAGCGTCATACAGAGCTCAAAGTACAGGCCTTTCACATACAGTGATTTCCAAGCACAAGTGCAACAAGACGTAAAGACACTAGGATTTAAAGTTGGGCTTGAGAGGTTCAAGCTTGCGGGTTGATTATTATTATTTTTTCTCGCAAGTCTCCTCCTATAAATTTATTTAGACAGGTCTGTTTTCCAATTACAAACAAATGTTGAAGATGACAAATAATTCTCGCTATCTGTTCCGCTTAGTGGAAAACCGTGTATAACCACATCAAAGGAGAACTAGATTTCGATTGTGATGGCATGGGTACGTACGGCGGGACACAAGAGGCCGGCAAGCTGAGACATCAATCTTTTCATGTGCTTTGACACTTGGTGGGCCCGTTCTTCTGTATTAAAAATAAATAAATAGAAGCCCAACTCTGGAAATCATGCATCTGAGATCATTTGGGCCAACCCAATTATTTGTGCTCTTCTAGTCCCAGATTGTCACTTCCCTTCGGAGCTGAGATCTTCCGTCTACCATTTTGTTAGCTATTTGAGATCCCAGATTAACAGTGGACTGCAAAACCCTAGTTTAGAAACCACTGTCTCACCTCTGGTGGTTTGTCGGAGCTTCTGTGTTTTTCCCCTGTTTCTTTAATTCAATCTATGTTCTTGCATTGCACGAGTTCCTGTCTCCTCGTTGTTTGTTATAGTTATGGAATTTTTATATGCAGTACATGCTATTCCTATCTCAGGACTTAGATGACCGCCGTTGGAGATCATAATATTGATATATTCTATAGCCTTTTCTTACTTTCTGAAATAGCTAGGAGGGTGATGTGATATTCCATGAACCCTGGTAGAGCTATTAAGTTGCCTTTTATGGATTAGATGCTCTGCTCGATTGGAGAGAAAAAGATGTCATTTTACGCTTTTGTGGATGGATTCGATCGATGGAGCTATTCACAATCGATAACGCGGGCATCTATTTCGTAGATTCTGCATGTCACGCCTTTTGTACAATTACTAGTGTCGTAGCCTTGTCTGGTGCTAAGAGTTAATTTTATATATATAAAAAAAATAAAATTAAAAAATATTAAATTTTTTTGTAAAGTTTTATTCAAAAATTTTAGATGTGATTATAATAAATTTGAATGACTCAATAGATCTAAATCTAATACTAAATCCAATAATTTTCAATATAGATCTGGCTGTAAGGTTATATTATAAAAGTATATTAATTAAATAAATTAATTTAAAAGAAAAAAAATCAATAGAAAAAAAAACTAATGAAGCAAAAAAAATCTGAATTAACTAGGTTAACCTGTCAAACCTTGGATTCGTGTCATGAAAGTTTAATAACTAAATAAAAAAAATTAACGGGTTACTCCAGAATTAACCGGGCTAACCCATCAAACCAAGTTACATGTCAAACCTGGGATCCTTGTCATAAAATTCTGATAACTAAATAGAAAAAAGGAGAAAATATTAACAACCTAAACTAAACGAAAAAAATTAATTAAAAAACAAACAAACAAAAGACATAAGCCTGTGACTATTAAGGAAAAAAATTTGAATCAACTGAGTTAACTTGTCAAATCAGGTTAACTCGTCAAACTTGGGATCCGTGTCATGAAAGTCTGATTACTAAATAAATAAAAAATCAATGGGTCAAACAAAAAAAAACAAACTAAACTAAATGAAATAAATTGATTAAATCAGGTTAACCCGTCAAATACGAGATCCATGTCATGAACTAAAAAAAAATTTCACATTAACAAATTAAATTAAACAAAAAAAATCATTAAAAGAAATAGAAAAAAATTAAACATTAACAACCTAAACCAAACAAAAAAAATAATTAAAAAAACAAAAAAAAAACAAAAAACAAAAGACATAAGCATATTACCAATAAGAAAAAAGAAAAATTTTTGAATTAACTGAGTTAACCTGTCAAATCAGGTTAACTCATCAAATCTAGGATTTGCATCATGAAAATTTGATAACTAAATAGAAGAAAAAAAATCAATGGGTCAAACAAAAAAAATTGATTAAAATGAAAAAAAAAACTGATCAAAAATTCAGGTTAACTCGTCAAACTCGAGATCTATGTAATAAAAATATGATAACTAAATAAAAAAAATTAACATTAATAAACTAAATTAAACAAAAAAATTCTTTTAAAAAAACTCATAGGCGAAACTAAAAAAAAAGAAAAGGTCAAGTGTTTCATGTACTGTGTGCACAGTGATACATTATATGTAAAAAATAGAAGAAACAAAAGTGAAAAAAAAAACTCATAGGCGAAACAAAAAAAAACATAAAAAAAGTGTTTCACCATGCAGTATGTGCCTAGTGATACATTATATGTCAAAAACAAAAAAAAGCGAAAGCAAAAGAAAAAAAAACCCTACTATTACAGTGAAAAACCCACATATTTTAGAGTATTCTATGATATCTTTTGATGATATTTTAAAACGTTTAAGTAGCACGAGGAATGTTTTATGACTTAGATAATTAATTAATCTTTTAATTTTAAAAATTTAATTAATTTTTTATAAATCATGATAGTTGGTATCCGGTATTTATAAAAGATTTTTTNAAAAAAATTAACATTAATAAACTAAATTAAACAAAAAAATTCTTTTAAAAAAACTCATAGGCGAAACTAAAAAAAAAGAAAAGGTCAAGTGTTTCATGTACTGTGTGCACAGTGATACATTATATGTAAAAAATAGAAGAAACAAAAGTGAAAAAAAAAACTCATAGGCGAAAAAAAAAAAAACATAAAAAAAGTGTTTCACCATGCAGTATGTGCCTAGTGATACATTATATGTCAAAAACAAAAAAAAGCGAAAGCAAAAGAAAAAAAAACCCTACTATTACAGTGAAAAACCCACATATTTTAGAGTATTCTATGATATCTTTTGATGATATTTTAAAACGTTTAAGTAGCACGAGGAATGTTTTATGACTTAGATAATTAATTAATCTTTTAATTTTAAAAATTTAATTAATTTTTTATAAATCATGATAGTTGGTATCCGGTATTTATAAAAGATTTTTTTTAATGGATTTTAAAACTCTTCAATATTTTAAAAAATATCTTTTTAGAAGAAAAAAGATTTAAAAAAACTCTAAATAAATTTTGAATTCTTTTATTAGATGATTCATATGGTTTTTAAAGACCACAAGTCTTTTTTTTTGTGTTTTGTGTATGTAAAAGAGAAGTTAAAATGTTATCTTGTTTTGATATCATTAGGAAAAGAAAATATTCGGAGCACATACATGAAAAAGGAACAAATATTTGTTATACATCACTAATAGAGATAAATATTTTTTATATATTATTAATAAAATAAATAATATAAATTTTTAGAAATTTTATACACTTAAAAATATAAAAAAAATAAATATCCTTGATCTTAATATTTTTTATAGCATGGGATGAGGGTCATTAAACTAAGTCCTAACATCCATCTCTTGTGAGGGGAGAGTAGTTCTCCCTGCAAGAGAAGTTTTTTTTATATTAAGGAGAAAAAAGCTACTTTGAACTCTCGAGGATAATTCACCTAACACTACAGGTGTGATAAAAATAGAGTTTGTTAATGGTCAACAAGCAAGAGACTAAACAACTTAAATGATTATTAAAATTTAAAGTTTTTTTTTAGTATAATTGTAGTTATTTTTTAAAGTATTTTTTATTTAAAAATATATCAAAATAATTTTTTTTACAAAATTATTTTTAATATAAATACATCAAAATGATCTAAAAACACTAAAAATATATTAATTTGAAGCAAATAAAAAAAATTATTTTTTTAAAAACACTTTTAAAAAATAAAAAGAAACAAGACTAGTATATTAGTCGACCAACTTTAAACTTTGCCCAAGTTTATTTTGAAATTAATTTTTTTTTTAACATCTATGTATTAAAGTATGCATTTCCACTTCAAGATTTATAAGGGAAATTTTTAGATATTACCAATTAGATATCTTTAAACCAATTACACCCTAATAAATAAATAATATTATCTATTTTTAATAAGTTTTTTAGACTCGTTAGAGTATTTTTAATGCAAAATATTATTTAAAAAAGTTAAATTAATAAAATAATTTTTTGAATATTATAAACATGGTTTTTTTACCACCTCTACTCCAATAGAAAAAAAACCATTTGAAGAGTTATTTATATTGGAGTTAAAAAAATAAGTGTTTTATTATTTTTTAACAAGTTTGATGTTATTTTTTTCACATGATTATATTTAATTAGTTTATTATTTTAGTGACCTGGTTTTGGTTTTTTTGAGGGATATATTAAAATGATATTTGTGAAAGAGAAAATGTATTTTAACATTTTATTTAGTATTTTCTTTAAAGTATACAAAATAAACATAAAATAATTAAAATAATATTTTTTAAATATTTAACTTTTCATTGAGCACAACCTTAGGTGGATGCTATTAGAATCAAGCTTGGAGACGGCCTTTGGAGCCTGTTATTTTGCAGTCGCTGACATTAACAATGACAATAACATGTGTTGATTTTTTATCTTTACGAACAGATCCACGTGAGCCATGAAAGGAACCATGGAGAAAAGGCCTGTTCATGTCAAGAAATTATAGCTCCACTTCCCGGGCACGTGCCCAGGGAACGTTAAAAGGAATGCACGCTGGAGGGGTCTTTTTAGGTACGACAAAGAAATGTGATTGATGCATGCAACAAACTGCCCTCAATTGATCCAACGGTTAATCTAGGAATAACGCTCGATGCAGCTGCCAGGATGTAAACGCCTGGTTGTTTTTTTATTTAAAAAATTATTTTGTTTTTTTTTCAATTAATACCTTTTAATTATTTTTAGATTATTTCAATATGTTAATATTAAAAATATTTTTTAAAAATAAAAATATATATTATTTTAATATATTTTCAAATAAAAACATTTTTAAAATAACTATTGATCACGGTCTTCAAACCATAACTAAGATGATTGCTACACTTGAGGATTTCAGTCGGACGGTGAATGCAGGGATTGCATATTTAAGAATACTCGGTGGTCTAGATCTAATATATAGTTGCTCCTTTCTATTTTCTGCTGTTAAATGTTGTCTTATTTCCTGTATGTCTGGATCTGCGTTTGTATAGGAATTTTAATAAATTGTATTTTTTCAGTTATTTTGTTTTTAAATTTAGATTGTTTTAATATATTAATATTAAGAATAATTTTTCAAAAAAATATTATTCTATATATTTTAAAACAAAACAAAAAAACCAAGAATGGGTACATGATCCTCGATGCAATAATTTATTATTCTGAATGAAATCCGTTGCTTGATTACATAGATAACTTCTTTGATTCAAACGTAAGAATCAAACAGTGGACCGTCTCGAAAAATAATAATTAAACAGCGGAGAATGCGAAGATACATAGAGATTGTTACAAACAAGGAGATTGAAATTAGCATTCCTGTACAGTTTTTCAGAAGTCCATGTTGTGATTGTTTGTTTTTTTAGCTCTCTAATTCCACCAATCTCAGGGTTAATTGTCGTTTTCAAACAAGAAATCAAAGCACTCGCTTTGTTTGTGTCTTAATCCCGAAATCACCATTCCTTATATATAACACACAAGAGTTTGGACTTGTATTATTATTATAAAAAACCTCAAAGGCAAGGTTCATTCTTCACCGTAGCGTGTAATTATTGTTTTTTCCTTTTAAAAATAAATAAATAAATGAGCTAAATATCAAGAGTAATACTGATACGATCTAAAAAAATTAAAAATAAAAAGATTTAAATTTTAGTATAATTATATTTATTATTTGATTTTATTCTATCAAACATAATTCTCAATTCAATAATTAAATTGAGAAAAAAATTTATCAGGAGTTTCCAAAGATATCTTCTTACATTGGATTAAAGTTTCTAATCAATCTAAATTTAGAAAATTATTGCGAAATAAATAAGTAAATATAATATAAATTATGTTAGTTATTGTTTTTAGACTCCTGAATTTTTTACTCAGAGATGATTTTGTTTTTACTAGTACAAGGAAATTCAATATATATCTAATTTTGAGAGTTTTTTTTATTTTAAAATGGATTTTAACGAAAGCAACAAAAGTTTCCTTGTGTGATAGGAATTATTTAATAAAAACCCAGCTACAGGAAAAAATGAAAGGAAATTTGCCTCATTGATATTTATCCATATTTGTCTACTTAAGGAAACAGATCATAAATTAAATTCAAGAGTTTCTATCTCAGAGAGGATATTAATGGCGATAACACTTTCCTAGCTGTACTAGGATGTGATTTAGGCTACAGGAAGAAATTCAAGCGAAAAACATTATGTTGGGGATGATTTAAATTATTTTACTAATTTAAATATTTACTTGAGGCTTTATTATTATTTTATTTTAATTATTTTGGGATTTTAATTTTAGTTTAGGGTTTTTTTCTAGTCTGGATTTATAACAGCTCAAAATCAATGTTTAGGATTTATTTTAGACCGTTAGTCGAATTTTAATTTAAGATTTTTGGTTTTTAGCCTAAAAAATATCGATCACAGTTATTATATGAAGGAATATATATTGCTTTCTTTGTTGTGAAATTCAGGAGCCATGGAATATTGAATAAAATTAGAGTAGCATATTTTTATCTTTGTTTAAACGACAATCAAACTTGGATCATATTAATCTTGATTTTGAATTTTTAAATCCTTATATCTACAAGAGTTTTTATCAAGATAATATTTTTTATATTATCCTTTAATTATTATCAAATTAATTAGAGATGTTTTAGTTTTGTTATATTTTATATGTAAAGTGAAATGATTAACTTACTCTTGAAAGTACAGAATTTTCAATTTAGCATCTAAGAGATTTTTTTATATATATTCACCATGGTTTTTTAGTTATTACAAAATTAAATGAATAGCCAACACATGAAACAAAAATATTAGTGAGTGAGAGATGCTCACACCTTTTTAGAAACACCGAGACATCAACTCATGATCAAAAGCTATTATTAGTGGTGGCATTAAAACCGTCTCACTGTAATCTTTTCTGTGGTTTGGTATGTGTGCCTAACGAAGTAACAGTTGAGATCCGATACATTTTTTTACTACTCTTTTTTTCTCCATCATCTCTTATTTTTTATTTTTTATTTTTTTAATTTCATCCTCGTCATCTAGTTTTATTTAATTTTTATATTGATTTTAATTTTAATTTTTATTTTTTTTTGTCTTTTTATTATTTTTCTCAATTAAATTTTGTTTTCAATTTTATCTTTCAATATTTAATTTTAAATTGTTTTTATATCAAATTTAATCCTTATTCTTTTTATTATTATTTTTTTTGTTTAAGATATTTTTTATGTATATATTTTTAAATTTTATTCCTTACTATTTTGTTGGATGAAAATATTATTTTGCTATTTTGTAGAGCTTGTCTTCTATAGATTTAATCACGGGCTTATAATAAGGTCACAAGTTTTAAAAATTAACGTAAATTCACTTTTATATTGTTTTTAAGTTTTTTTTCTTTATTAAATCTCAGCTCTTCCTTCAACATCTAGGGAGCCTTTGTATACACATGTTAACCCGTGTGTTTTTTTTATATATAAAAAAATTAAATTGCTTTTTGTATATTCTGAATTGTATTGATATGCTGATCTCAAAAATAATTTTTAAAAAATAAAAAAAATTATTTTGATGTATTTTAGAAAGAAAAATAATTTAAAACGCAACCACAACCACATTCCTAAATAGACTTTTGGTTTATTGGGAATTAATCTTCATATTTTTATTTCTTATGAAATTATCTCAACCTAATCTTTATGGTCATAACGTTAGCAAGTTAACTTGATTTGAAATAAATAAAATTTAATATTTTTTTAATTTAGGTTTATATTTTAATATTATATTATTTGATAATTGAGATTTATGATTTTATTCCCATTGCTTTCAACATGGTTACCTTGGTATAATGACCAAGTCATAGATTTTGCATTGTAATTTGAGTAGGCTTAATTTTGTTTATTTTTTATAACCTTTTTTATTATTATTTTTATCAATTCAAGATTGACCATTGAATTTTTTTTATTTTTTATACAGGGTTATTATATTTTTATTTAATTATTGTTTTGTTATTAAATAGGATCCTTTAACATTTGATTTTAAAAAAATATTTTTTTATTTCATCTTATATTTTATTGATTGAGAATTGGTCTCTGTGTTTTTTTTTCTTCTCACTTTTCTTTATAAAATATTATCTTAATCTGATGATCATAATCATTGTTTTTTTTATAATATATATGTTTTTATTTTTTTTTTAGCATTGATTATGTGATAAATGAACTTTATAATTTTATTGAGCTTGCACTTGATGAGGTCACTCGATATCGCAACTAAGTTGCACAGCTGACATGTTAATCTAAATAGATTCCAATTGATTTTTTATTTTTTTTTTACATTGTAAATATTTTTATTTTCATTATATTTTTTTATTATATAATTTAAATTAGCCAAGTTTATTAAACTTAGTTTAGCCAATGGCTCTAGTCTTAATTTTTTTAGGTACTATTTGGTAATGGAGTCCAAATTACTTTTTGAACTATTTTACTTAATTTTCTTTTTATTTTTTTTTAATTATTTGAATATATTGTTATAAAAAATATTTTTTTAAAAAATAATAATAAATATTTATTATTTTAATATATTTTAAAATAAAAATTATTTAAAAGCATTAACTCTCCAAACATCCTTTAGCCTTGTTTAGGAACATTAACGTGGTCTCAGCATTTTATTTTCTACTTTGAGAATTTTTGGAGTGAGGTGGTGATTTAGGACGGTCGTCCTGGTCATTGACTAAACATCAACAACAATGAGTAGAGGATAGTTCTCTCATTCTATTTTATTATTATTTTATGTTTAATTAATATAAATATTTGGATTAACTTATATTTATTTATCTTAATTAATTTTATAAATTTTAAAATTCATAATTGTATAAGTTTTTATTAATCTTAAAAAAACTTAAATTTATAACTATTACATAATAATTTTAAAATCTAACGGTAGATATTCCACTTTATTTTTTAAGATAATTGCTGAGTGAAGATGATCCCATGGCAGCGGAGCGAGTGGAAGTCACAAACGTTTGTATAGAGCTCAGACTTATGCAACTGGGTTTTTACTGTGATAAAAAATTATATGAAACCGCTGTTGATGAGGCACCACGGGTGTCCAAAAAGAGGAGTCGAAGTAAACAGAATGGTGGCCATTGTGTGTGTGCACGAAGGAAAGCAAAGAGCATTTACTTTCGGAGGATTGATTTTTTGCTCGGAAGGAAAATCCCTGTTCTTAATATATGATAGCCAGTATTCTTCTCTTTTCTATCGAAGATGGGTGTAGAATCTCAGAGCATTTTACTTTCGGAGGATTGATTCTTTGCTCGGAAGGAAAATCCCTGTTCTTAATATATGACAGCCAGTATTCTTCTCTTTTCCATCGAGGATCTCAATCTTTGGGGCGCCTCCAGGATTTTACATTACAGACAATACACCGAGTGGAGATGACCTCACCCCCTTTTTGTCTATCTCAAATAACATAAAGCATTGGAAAAAAGGCAACACAATGGTTCCACACCCTTTTGGCCCCATTTCTAACTGGCCTCCTCTTCAATCTTCATCTACAGAGGGGGGACTAGTGCGTGTCATGCATTTTTCTCAACTTTTTTGCTTTATAATATTTTCTTATTGCTTCTTTCCACTTTTTATGGAAAGTTTCCAGTCAATATCTAGAGTTTCACTTGAATACGAGTGGATCCAAGAACACCCCTTGATTTGTGGGCCAAAAAAAAATTTACTTGCAGATGAACCAATTGGCCCAGATAGAATTAAAGAACTCTGTTCAGAAGTCCAAATCAAAACCTTCCCATTATTTAACTGAGTGAACCCGTCTCAGCTACCTTCACATGCACACGACAAAACACAATCCTCCTAAGTCCTACATCCCACTTTTTTATTTTATCTTTTTGTATCCCTCTTTGCTTCCATTATAGCTTTTCAGTACTACTTCCTTCAACTTTTATTTCACCCTTCCTCCCTCTAGAAATGTCCCCTGCTTGTTTCCAGTCCTCTTGCAATCGATTAGCATCATGTTTTGCAGTTTTTTTCTTGGTTTTGCTTCATACCAAGATTGTAACTTCAGCTTTGATAATGAGCATGAGAAACCACCATAACAACTACCACCATAGAAGGCCAATGCTGCACACTAATCAAAGTACCTGTGCATTGTTTGCTGGCACTTGGGTTCGTGATGAATCATACCCATTGTACCAATCTTCTAATTGCCCAACCATTATTGACGCTGAATTCAATTGCCAAATGTATGGGAGGCCTGACTCTGAATATCTCAAGTATAGATGGCAACCGCTCAATTGTGAGCTCCCAAGGTAACAGACAACATCAACTGGTGCTAAATTCTTCTATCTTTTTCCGCTTTACTTTTTTAGCGTTGTGAAAGCAATTGTGGACTTATGTTTGGTATAGATTCAATGGGCTTGAATTCTTGCTAAAAATGAGAGGGAAAAGTATAATGTTTGTGGGGGACTCACTAGGACGGAATCAATGGGAGTCTTTGATATGCATGGTTTCATCGTCGGTGCCTCGTACTTCTACACAAATGAGCAGAGGAGATCCCTTTTCCATCTTCAAGTTCTCGGTAAGTTCCCCTGTTTCAACTTTCAAATAGCCACCACCGGCACTGGACTTGAATACGTATTAATATGATTTCAATGCTTGCCGTTATTTGTGGCCTCCAAGGCAGCAATTTGAACACGGAAACATGTTGTATTTACTGGAATCTTTTCGCCATCCTAAGCCAACCAATAGAGGCACAAGAAAAATTAGGAAAGCGGTGGTTATTTATTTTTTTATGAACTTGGATAGTGTACATCAAGATTGTATTGGTTAATTTTTATAATATGTGCTTTTTTGTGTAATTTATTAAAATAATATTTTTTTATTTTATAGTTTAATACTTTGAAATAATTTAAAAACATATAACAAATTAATTTTTCAAAAAAATATTATGCTAAAAAAACAAACACCATCTTGATAAATAGTTTTATTATTTATTTTTGGGGTTTGTTTGTTTTTGTATTTTAAAAATATTAAAAAAATAATTAATAAATTTTTGATATTTTTATATTATTTTGATATATTAAAAATAAAATAAAATTTTAAAAAATAAAAAAAATATTATTAATATATTTTAAAAACAATTTAAAAATTAATTACAATCACCTAAACAAAGAAACTAAATTCTCACGCAAAAATGTGTACGTTTCAGTTTATATATATATATATATATAAATAAAAATAAAAATGGGTATGGTTGTCATGCAATGAGTAATGTCTAAGACAGTGTAATGATTGAGATTTAATCAAAATCGGACGGCTACACTTACGCCGATTTAACCAGCATGAACAGTCGTGATCATTTTTTTGAGGGACCCCAAACCATGTTGGTGTGCTTCACTGCTGATTCCAAGTTGCCAGCTGTAATGCATACGCTAGGTCTATCATATTTATTATTTAGAGGTTATAAGTTATAACCTCCAAAAGACACTTAGACATTAAATATTTATTATTTAGAGGTTATATTTTATTATATTTTTCATTTAAAAATATAATAAAATATTTTTTATTTTTTCAAGTTTATTTTTAATCAAAATAATTCAAAAATATTAAAAAATAATTTAAAAAAATCAAGTTTTTTGAAAAACGCGGAAAAAACTGGGATCAGTTTCCTATTCTGGGCTCTGTGCTGTGCAGGAGTACGATGTGACTATTTCATTTTACAAAGCTCCATATTTGGTAGACATAGATGTGGTACAAGGGAAGAGAGTGCTGAGGCTAGAGGAGATTTCCGGAAATGCCAACGCCTGGCGAAACGCCGATGTGCTGATGTTTAACACCGGTCACTGGTGGAGTCACAAAGGTTCTCTCCAAGGGTAAGAAGTCGAAATGCACTTTTCCTGTTTCTAGCAAAATCGAGGGAGTACTACTTCGATTTATTTAATCGAACTCGTGCTGGGGTGATTTGAAAATCGACAGATGGGATTACATGGAGTCAGGAGGCACGTATTACCAAGATATGGATCGTTTGGTTGCTTTGGAAAGAGGGCTAGGAACATGGGCTAAGTGGGTGGACGCCAATATTGACACAACTCGAACCAGAGTCCTTTTCCAGTCCATATCTCCGACGCATTACAAGTAAGTCTCTCTCCCTCCCCCCCTCTCTCATATAATTTGAGCTTGGTGCCAGCCAATCTGTGCCTCCATTATTGTCTGTCTGGGGTTGTTAGTCTTATGGCTCGAAGCACTCAAAGTTCGGTCCAGTCTGAGCTAGTAGGAGCATGATGGGTCCAGCTCGACTTCAGGGTGGTCCAAAGTTGAATAGAGTAAAGGAAGAGAGCATCCTGCAAGTTGCCATTGATAGGTGCTTCCCCAGCATTGTCATTTAAAGCAATTAAAATGAATGTCGCGCGTTGAGACAATCGAGGACATCTACAGAAAAGAATAATATTGGTGACTACAAAAAAAAATTGAGTACAGAAATAAAATTAGTTGCAGTAGCAACAGCTACGTTGCAATCCAGTCCAATGTGGATATGAAACTCCCAACAGATTCAGACTATGAACTCGACTTGAAAATTTTTGAATCAACTTGGTGGGATAGACTAGAATGATTATGAAACAAATGTTCCAATGTCAATCATCACATGAGACTTCTTGGGGCCTTAAAGCTTATAGAAGTTTATTTCAGCTGTCCAGGCACAGTGTCGGGGAGAAGGATCATGGGCAGCTAATTAATTATACATAAGACTATTTAATGCATCAGATCAGAGGTTTCTTTCCAGCTGATTTCCTTCTTTTTCAAGATTTGGGGTTCAATTTTCGTTAGCTAAAGTTTGTTTTAGCATCATTTAAGATTCCTTTTTTTAGGTAAAATGAGTATAATTGTTTGTCCTTTAAAAAAAAAATGCCAAAAGGACCGCATGGTATGGCTAGTGGAAAAACATTAGAAAGGGACCCTTTACCTCAAGTGAAGCCAAAATTACCGACATGGCTTCAAAAGTTTTATCACATGTGGTCCTGTTCCTATATAAACCTGAGAATGAACACCGATCTTTTGTCGGTGGTAAGAAAATTCATCCTCTTCACGTACTGTCCAGTGGCACTAGCATCGCTCCTTGTTCAATAGGATCATGCATGTATTTAGCTTCAAAACAGTTGAGCATTGCTCTAGTAAGCTGGACATGAATGGTAAAACATTTTGATTTTGATATGCGGCAGTCCAAGTGAATGGAGCACGGGCACGACTATAGCAACAACGAAAAATTGCTATGGAGAGACTGCACCTCTGAGTGGATCAACATACCCCGGAGAATGCCCTGATCAAATGAGGGTTGTGGATACTGTGATCAGGGGCATGCAAAATCCTGCATATTTGTTGGACATCACAATGCTCTCAGAGTTAAGAAAAGATGGGCATCCTTCGATTTACAGTGGCGACTTGAGCCCCCAGCAGAGGGCCAGTCCTGATCGATCTGCAGATTGTAGTCATTGGTGCCTTCCTGGACTGCCTGATACCTGGAATCAATTGCTCTACACTGCCCTGTTCTTTTAAGTCTGGTTTATTATGATTTGTGAACTACTAATTCAAATGATATACGCGTTAGGAGAGATGCATGTTTTGCAGCCCTCCGTCTTCTATTGTTGTATTGATCTTTAGACCAAGATCAAGCTGTAGAATATATATGTTCCAATAAGTCGGCCTTGTAAATTAATGATATTGTTCGCCCCGAGAAATAAGATAACTTATTTCTTTGTTAAGTAAAGTGGAACGCGGTTGGCTGATTTGTTCAGTTGATTTATACCGTCCTCTCCCTCTCGTAGTGTTGTGTTTATGAGTGTGATAGTTAAGCTTTAAAAGCTAGGTTGAGATTAAAGAGCCCTCAGTCCAGATTATCAACACCTTTCTCTTTATGGATGGTTTTAGGACTTGGATTCGATTTCGGGCTTTGGCATGAAGTGAAAAGTGTATGTGATTGAATGAAAAACATTGGTACAGGTGGTTAAGGCGACAACTCTCGCAAGTGATGATCTGAGTATCTTTACATTGGCATGAAATAAATTATGACATTGATGGAGATAATATTAATAAAACCAAAGAGTTCTTGAGAGAACATTATTCATGGAATAGTATAATAATGGTTTTGCTCCTTCCACCCAAAAAAATTATTGAGTTATCAATTATTTTCATAAGATTTATTAGTTATATTTTAGATTAATCGGGAACAAGTAATTTTTTTTGTATTTTCACTTGGAGGCGCCTCTCAATAGCTAAAAACCCCTTCTATCATGTCTCTAAAATCATCACAGCATCTTCTTCCTAGGAGGTCGGCAATGGTGCTAGTGATTGAGTGACGTGTCACCATGCTTTCATCCTTTTTCTTCTTCTTTTTTTCTTTCTTTTTTTCCCTTGAAAATCATGCTGGTCATTCATTGTCTTTTTATTTATTGATATTTCAATTTTAATTTTAATTTTTTTGAGTTTTAGTTTTTATTCTTGAATTCTTTTATAAAATTTTAATTTATTTTCAATTTCATCCTTCAATCCCGATTTATAATATGTTGGCTTTTTTTAAAAAAAAAATTGTACTCATTCTTTTATTGTTTTATTTCCTTGGGTCCTTTTAATAAATTGATTTTACTTTTCATTTTCACCCTTAATAAAACAAATTGTGGTTTTCCTTTAATTTTTTTAATTTTAATCTTGATTCTTATTATTTTAATTGTTATTTTTTAAAATCATTTTATATAATTAATTTTTTCAGCTTTATCCTTCAATATTTGATTGATTAGGAATTGAATTTTTTGATTTGTTTTGTTTTATTTTTTATTGAATTATCTTAATCTCATGACTTAATGCGAAAGTTTGATGAGTTAATTCAACTTAGATTAATCATTAATACCTTATCATATTAATTCAAGTTAGCTCAGGATGAATGAAAGCTTTTTTTTGTTTTGTTTTTTTACCCAATTTTATCCTTATTTAATTAGCTAGAGTTTGAGTTATATCATGTTTTTTCTTAAAAAAAGTTTTTTCACATGTTATCATGCTCAAATATTCTTTTTTTTAAAAAAAAAAGCATTTATAACACTTGAATATTCTTTTGCACCGAAATAATAATAATAATCTGGCCCCATGACTGGGATTAAACGTTTGTAATGTATCAGCCTAATTTCACAGCCAACCGAATTCAGTAATGGAGTGTGAAGCCCAGCTCATGCTGGAATGGGAGTCCCTGTTCAGAAATCGATTGATGTTCGAGTATATGGTGCCATGTGATTGGACTGGACTGGACTCTTTGTTTAATACCCCTGTTAGGCATATTGTCTTCGTATCTAACCTGAGCCAGACTGGGTCAAATATAGGGCAGCTGCCTTGGTTTAAGTGATGAGCTGGGCTAATTTCTGCATTATTTGCCAAGTTTGTATTGATCCATTGTTTGTCATCATTTTAACCAACGTGTTAGAGGATCACCTCTTGACTGTCCAGATTAGCAACTTAATTCATAGTTTAGTGATCCTCCCAAGAAAAATCCTGAATAGCTTCTCAAATTCATTGTTCGAGTATATGGTGCCTGCTAAATGGTATATAACTTGGCGCTACTAGCGTGGACAATCCGTTGTCCCTCGGTTCCCTTGGTTAAATTGGGCGTCGAACGTTCTACACTTGGAAATTGAGAAAATAATAAAAACAAAGGATTCGTCCATGAAACAAGGAAACCAGAGGAAACGTTGTATTACAACTTTAAACAGCTACAGAACATCAATTGCGCACTTGAATTGCCTTGTACAGAAACAACAAGGTGCCAACGCGATTTCAAACGACCAGAGATTATTATTCGTAACTTCTACACATGACCTATACGATTTATACATGTACAAGGCGTGTACTTCGGTCCTCCAACAGAAGCTAACTTTGGATTGCAACTCCAGGAGCACCAACTTTCATCATTCGAGGAAGATTGTCGATAATCTCCGGTGGCACCACTCCAGCACTGGGAAGAGCTGCCTGCTGATCATAAGCAGAAAGATGCACACCCAATGCAGCACGGCCGGAAGGATCGAGATTGTTGGACCAGGAAGCATCCCATTCAACAGCTTTAGCTGTGCTGCACGCTACACTGGCTCCTCCAGGAACAGTGAGCCTCGCTGAGTTCTGCAACAAAGAGTAACGCGGTAATCAGATTAGTATTGAATCCATTGGCTTAACTCGTCCTTCACTGGAATGGACTATGGGAGGTTTCATTGGATTACCTGTGGGAAGAACCTCTCAAAAATCATTCTGTAATAGCAGGCCTCTTTGGTGGTAGGGGTATTATGTGGAAAGATGTGCTCAGCATTTTGCATCATCTTGTCATTCACCTGAAAATATTAATTCAGCAGCATGAGCTTCCATATAGATATACAATACAAATGCGACAAAAGGATGCAAAACAAAAGGTTGAACTCAAATAGGTACATGTAATTCAGCATGAGCTTTGAGACCATCAATCCAACTGTAGCCAACGCCATCACTAAATTGCTCTTTCTGCCTGTACAGAATATGCTGCAGAAAATCAAAGTGGACATGTTAATTTAAAGGAATTAACGTGCTTGTGGAGGTATAGGAAGACAATTAGTATACGGACCTTTGGCAGATAAGGATGCTCCTCGTCGTCAAAGGCTTTCCTAAGAACCCATTTCTCGATACGTCCAGGTTTGATCTGAAATAGATGGACAAGCACAGAGAAGACCGTTAAAAAAATTCGAAGACAGTTAAAAAAATTCGAAAATCTTGAACGTTAATAATTTACACTTCATCTTAATAAAATTCAAATAAGGTTTTATACCATCTTCCATTCAGGATCAATAGCCATTGCAACATTAATAAAATCTTTGTCCAAGAAGGGGACACGGGCTTCTAGACCCCAAGCAGATGTTGCTTTGTTAGCTCTCAAGCAGTCATATTGATGAAGGGCTTTTATCTAAATACATACAACAGAATAGATCAGAACTCTTCGTTGTTATTTCTCCATGTTCCGTTTATGCTTATAGTTTACCTTGCGACATGTTTCGCCATGGAGCTCTTCCTTATTAGGTGCTTTGTGAAAGTACAAATACCCACCAAAAATCTCATCAGAACCTTCACCGGAAATAACCATCTTCACTCCTAGCGCCTTGATTTTACGAGCCAAAAGGAACATAGGGGTACTTGCTCTGATGGTTGTAACATCATATGTTTCAATATGGTATATGACATCTTCAATGGCATCAATACCATCCTGTCACAACCCAAAAAAGTCAGTTTACACATTTGGGTTGTCGTAGAATGTTAGTACGGAAAACCTTGCTTGTGTTTTATACCTGAACCGTGAAGTGAAATTCATGGTGGATGGTGCCCAAGTAATCTGCAACTTCTCTAGCAGCCTTCAGATCAGGAGAATTCTGCTCACCGCACGAGTCAAAAAATCATGGACTGAATGAAAATCCTATTACTGCATTTCTTACTACAAGGATTTACTCTCACCTCTAGGCCTACACAGAAGGAATGGAGATGTGCCCCCCATTGTCTGGCAGCCTGTGTACCTGCCAAATGCCGGGCAGTCACAGCAGCAACCAATGATGAATCTAGTCCTCCGGATAAAAGCACTCCAAAAGGAACATCAGTCATTAGCCTCTTAATCACAGCCTGCATGCATCACCCTTAACACATGAGCGGCACAGCCTTAATAATTTCCGTTTGGTTAATTTTAACATTAAGAACCACCATCACAACAGCTTCCAGCGAGCCCAATCATGTATGTTACCTTTTCAAATGCCCTTCTCAGAGCAAGTGGGTCATATGGGGTCGAGGGAATAGCCTCAGAGAACCAAAGAGGATTATACCAACGCCTTAATCCACCGGATTTGCTCGAGTATATATGACCAGGTGGAAAGCACTCGAAATGTTCGCAGTCATCATTCAGACCTTTCAATTCCGACGAAATCCACACAGACCCTGAAAAATCAAGAGAACGGAGTAAATTCATCAAATCAAATCCAGCCCATTACACATAATTAGACTTGAAAAAAAAAGGATCAGACAATCCTTTACCATCAAGTCCCCAGCCAATGTAGAGGGAGGTGATCCCAATGGCGTCTCGGGCGACAATGAAACTGTTGTCACGAGTATCCAGCAAAACAAATGAAAACATTCCGTCCAACATGTCCACAAAATTCTCGCCATATTCCTCGTACTATAAGCAAACATGTACAAAAACATGATTTTACTTGTTAGAACCAAGAACTACAACTACTTCCATTCTACATATCAATATCAGTCCTCTGGATTCAGTTTTACTGGGAATTCATGTAATCTAATCATCAAATTTGTTAACACAACTGACCAAATGGGAGATAACATCACAGTCACTGCCTGTTCGGAACTTGTGATTTGGCAAGCGCTTCCTCAGTTCTTCATGATTGTAAATTTCTCCGTTCACCTATTTTCAACACCAGTAATGATTCATCAAAATTTACAGAAATCTCAAAATAATTTTAATTGAAGTTTCCAGCCAAATTAATTTCTTGTAACAAAAGTCAAACTGAACTCTACAGCCTTAAAAAAAGTAAAAACTAAGAAACAACAACACACCAAACTATATTAGAGGGGATTAGAATAAAAGCCAACCGTGACAACGATGGCTTGGTCTTCATTAAAGAGAGGCTGGTCACCAGAAGCCGGATCAATAATGGCTAGCCTTTGATGAGCCAAGTAGAAGTCACCGTGCTGAAAGAGCCCACTCCAATCAGGACCACGGTGCTTCAATCTGTTACAGTCAATAACAAAATTGTACACAATCAGTTTACGGAAACGCTGTATTAAAAAAAAAAAAATCGTCCACCATCCACATCTCTTGTACAGTCCCATGTCACTATAAAGTTAAGCAAAAGAATTATTAACCCCCTGTCCTTATTCGTCGTGATTAAACAGAAGATATTCATGGATCCTAATCAATTTAGATCCCTTTTCATTTTTAATATTTCATGCCGAAATTTGGTCCCACATTCATACATGCATCTAAAAACACAGCTTCAGTTTCAACCACAAGAACTAAAGAAAAAAACGTTCCATGGAATTTATAATCATCAATTCCCTTCGGTTCATTAATTTTTTAAGCTCATCGCGCTGAGAAAGACACGAGCGGAGGAACAACGTCTCTTCGTGTTTTATCAGTTATAAACTAGCTAGCACTGGTACTATCGAATAAACACTGAAAAATAATATATAACCATTAATGTACTTTAGGGGTGCTTGTGTAAAAATAAACTGAAAATTGCGGCGAAAATATAAGAGATAGATTAACGGGAGAGAATTTCCTGCGAGAGAGCTCAAGCACTCGAACCCTTTTGGCCTGAGAGTCATCGGAACAACCCAAAACAGCAAGTATCCCACACATCCTTCTTTGTTTTTCAAAAATAAAACGTTCGATATTGAAGATAGAAGTAGATAACGATATCTTAAGATCGAAGATAAAGATGGAACCAGGTAATAACGAGAGAATAATGCTGGGAAACAAAGAGGGAAAACGTAGAAGCAGGAGGAGAAGGTGAGGGAGTGTTAACAGGAAACCATAATCTGTAGGGTACTAGCCTGTTATGTTATTGTTGAATGAGCAAGTTTCCTCGTCCTGTATCCACGCGTATATATAGGGCAACATTGAACTGTACGCCACCCTATTAGCGGCGTCGTTTTTTCATTTCATTTTTCGTCTATTTTAGTGGTAGTTAGTGGTTACCGATTACCGGAAAAAACTCATAGGGGGGGGAATATCAACGGTTGTTCAAGCTGTGAAAAATAGTTGGGCGTTGACAGTGATATATTATTTATCGGTAACCCGATTTTTAAGGACTTGGATGGTGAGGTTTATCCATTTTGGAAAGAGGAGGCTCTCATTGGGAGTGCTGAGTCAGCAAAGTCGTCGGGTGTTTATTTTTCAAGAGTCCACGTTGCTGTTATGTAGACAATGCGTATAGAAGGACTTTCTTATGCCCTTTATTTTGAAAAAAATATCAATTTATTATATTTATTTATTTTCTTTTATATAATAAAACAATAACTAAAGACACTCGATAAATAAATATTGACGTCACTCATTTGCGTTAGTTTCTCTAATTAACTTTAAGTGGTTTTTATTTTAATAAAATTAAAATTTAAAAGATAATCAATACTAGATTCATGCACCACAGCAATACATTATGCTGGTAATATTTATTACATATAAATGTTTTGAAGTGGGTTAATAATATTTTTTTTAAATATAAAATAAATATATAAAGTATGTAAGATTTTTTATTTGGCGGGCAAAGAAATTGGGTGGGGCTATGGAGCCCAACCCAATTGTATTTTTTAACTAAAAAATAGCAAAAATAATATCTTTAATGTTACAGAATTGTCCATGATACAAATATTTTATATATACAAGTCCTAGTATAGTATTTTTTTAGTCTGAAGCAAATCCAATAGTATTTTTTTACTAAAAAATAACAAAAACAACACCTTTAATGCTATAAAGTTGTTCATAGTGTAAACACTATGTATAAACATTACTTAGCATAGTGTTTTTTCTTGTATATGACAGCTTTAGCAATACTTTTTAATTGAAAAACAAAAAATATAATATTTTTAAGTGTGCAAAAATGTCGTCCACAATATAATGATTCTATATCTATAATATATGCAAGTTTATTTTTCCATGCCTTTAAAGTATATTATAATATCCAATTTGAATATATATATATATATAAACAATGAAACAAAACTTAAAATAGAAAAAAAAAAAGGGAAAGGAAAAAAAGTTGTCATTGTGAGAGGTTCCAGGCTTCTAGCAGAACTTTAGAATGCATTTGTTATTAATAATTAATTTCTGCCACGATATGAGGAAGTGGTGCTCTAATATTAACAGTAATTTGTAAACACTCCATCCATTGCTACCTCCTTTTTGTTGGATTTTCAAGCGTCCAAACACGTACCTTCATATTCAAAATCTGATTGCTTGGCAAAACGCAAGGAAACATTCCATAGGTTTACTATTAGAAAATAATGGTGATTCGGGTGAGAAGTACGTTGTTGTAAGTATCAATAGACAATGATTATATATCGAAAACAGAACAGTAACGTGTTATGATCACTGATTGTGTCTGTGAAATAGCTAGCAGGAGTGTTACGCGTGGTTGTTATCAGCAGTTTAAGCTTAGCAGTGGAAAGGGCGTGAATCCAGTTCTGTTTGAAGTCAGTCGATTAGTAGGCAGCTAAGCATATATGTTATGCAGGAGGTTGTTACAGTTCGTGAGAGGAGGAATTGATGAGACATCAGATACAGGATGGTGGAAAGAAATCATTGAAGAACTACAAGATTGTAGAAATCCTGATAAGAAACCATTGAAGATGGTGGAAAGTACTAAAATGAAAGCTGTGGAGGAGCATTGTCGTAGGCTTGGGGATGGGATACGGGAACTACGTAGAGGATTCCATGGCTCAGAACAAGGAATATATAATGGTTAGAGAAAGGCAAGCAGGTAAAGCTGCAGATTGAGGCTTTAACAAACCAGTTTCAAGTGTTTTTGGCCAATCAGGCAAAAGAAAAGGAGACTCGAGTGGTACACATTAAAGGATATATGGTTAATCCTCCAACCAGAGTTTTTAACCTATCTAAACAATAAAAGGTCACAAGGGCTAAGATTTTATTCTAATTCCTGGTATGAAAAGAACAAAGCTAGGCCAATGCTAGAGGATTATACACGATGGAAGGTGTTGAGGAAGAAAACGAAGAGTCTAGGAAATTGAGGAGAGCGATCATAGTGATCAAAACATTGGTGATAAAAGTAAGGCTGATGGATATGGACTTTCATTAAATTCCATGGTTGATAGTTATGCACTAACACAGTAGGAATTAGCGGGAGTCCTCATAACTTCATTAATGAATATGTTTTAAAAAGAGTAAAGGTTATCATGGAGAAGAACTAGAATGTCATGTTATGTGATATTCACGGTCCTGTGTTCATTTTGGTTCATACAAGGCCATGAATTTAAGGCAAATTTCAGGGTTCTTAAGCTGAGAAAGTGTGATGCGCGCAGTAGTTTATAAATGAATATTGAAGGAAAAGATGTTTATTCCCCATGAAAAAAAATATATCTCCTAAGATTTTGTGAATGTAAGTTTTAATTTATTATGCAGCAAATTAAATAAAAGTTATGGTAGAAGACTCTCCTCGTGAGTGTTTTTATGTTATTATATGAATATTTATAATACTAAAAGATGTTATTTATCACTTTATATATTAATGGGATTAATTAATCTTTTAATTTTTATAATTAATTTTAATATTTGTAATTATTTAAATAAAACTAAATAGCAGCTATTTAGTTTAATTTAAAATATAAATGTTTTATTGATAATCATATAATTTTATTTACAGTTATAATATTAAAAAAATTGTTATGTTTTCAAATCTATTAAAATATGTTACTACACATAAAACCACACACAATAAAAATAAAATTTGTTTTTTATTTTATTTTTTTATTCTTTTGAGATTTAAAGAGCTTTTAGTTGTTTTTATCCTAAAATATTTCTAAAAAGCTTGATAACATATTGGCTAAGAACTTACTCTCCTTTTTTTATATACTTTATTAAAATGAAGATATTTTTCAAAAAAAAATGGAGAATGATAGACTCAAAAGTCATTATAAAAAGGTTTTGTGCTGCGCAGATTATGGCCATTGGAAGGTCTAAAAGGGTTTTAAAAAAGTTGCTGCGTTGTGTAGTGTTGCATATCGTTTTCAGGTAAAAGTTTGATGTTGAACTGTGTAATTGATTTTATTATTTTGTTAATTGGTTTACCCTGATTTTGATTGTATAAATTGAGTGACGTGTGAATTGTGTATTTAATTAGATCGGTGTCTGATTTTCCCAGCAATATCATATTATCAGCTTGTATGCTTATAACCGCCCTCACTTGTTCCTTTCATTGTCATGTGTCATGACACTAATTAACGTTGTCGTTGTCATTATTCGGTGTTGTCCTGTTTACGTTCATCAGCGTATATTGTAGGAGTCATGTATATATACACACACACATATATATATATATATAGCAACAAGTTAAATCATATCCATCGTCATGGGATATTATGAGTATTTTTTTTTTATTCTGCATCTCAAATCATGTTTTTTTCTAAACCCTTAATAATATATATATATATATATATATCGCAACAAGCTAATCATATCCATCGTCGTGGGATATTATAAGTAGTTTTTTTTTTATTCTGCATTTCAAATCCTTTTTTTTTCTTAACCCTTAATAAAATGATAACTTAATAGAGTGTGGGTTTGGGTTTGGTAAGTTTTTAAATGTAATATATTTGAGCACTTCAAACACGCACTAGACTCGAATAAATATGATTTGATAAGTTAAAATAAAGTCATGAATATGAATTTTTTGCTATTAATTTTGAATTTAAATTCAATAAAAATTCATGTTGTATTATTTTCTATTCATGATGTATGCATTTAATTAAGTTTTATAGTTTAGCTGAAATAGATATAAAAAAAAATCATAAAAGTATCTCAATTTTCCAAAAGAAAAATGTCCAACAGATACATTTTATTAGACACTGGCTGGATAAGCTACTCAGTGGAGACTGAAATGGAAGGGAAAATAAATTCAATCATCCATGGCTCTTGCAATCTACAAAATTCAGAAGTCAACACTAACCTAACGAAAAATGAAGAGCCAATCCTTGTTCATTGACTTGAACACGCCAAAAACCAAAATGTGAGTGTGTTTATGAGTTTTTTTAGATATTTTAAAAAAAATAGATTAAATTTTTAATATTTTATAATAATTTTAATATACTAATATTAAAAGTTTTAAAAAAAATATTTTAATATATTTAAAATCTAAAAGCTACCATCACAAACACAAACCATATATTTGTACCATGTTAGAGGGGAAAAAGAAGCTCGTGATGAACAAACTGAAAATGCAAGAGTTCAAGTCCTCTGGACCGGCCACTCGTTATCTGAATTTTATTTTTCAAGTCAATCTCATATACTTGAAAACATTTTCATTTATTTAGAGATAATTTAATTTGTTTTTCAAATATTTTTTATTTAAAAAATATTTTTAACACCATAAAAAATTTAATTTTAAAAAATTCTAAATTTTTTTTACAGTGACTTTTAAAAGGTAAAATCAAATGCTGTCTTAATCGTTACTATTTGTCACTAAACTCCAAGCATTAACGCATTGATAAAGTAAATGATAATGACAAGGGAATTTAAAATCACGGACGGAAGCAGTGTTCCCGCCGTCCTTGACGCCGTTAAAATAAATTAAGAGATTCCAGAAGAACATCCATGTTCGTTTTTTCGAAAGATTTTCATATTTTCACCGTGACAGAGATTTATCTCAACGACAACGACAGGGACTTGGGCACTCCTTTTAGCATTCTAAAAAAAATTTATATTTTTTTATTTTAAATTAATATATTTTTAATGCTTCCAAATTATTTTGATGTATTAATATTAAAATAATTTTTAAAAAATAAAAAAATATTACTGACATATTTTTTAATAAAAATTATTTTAAAAAATAATCATAACTATATTTTTAAATAAACAGAAAATCAAGTTGGAGGAACACAAAAATCCAAGAATAACGAAAACATAAAAAAAAAAAAGCTATCTGAATCGAACAGTGGACATGGAAATTGGAGGAAACAAACCAATATCAAGGATCCGCTCAGAATAACCCTCCTTGGATTTGTCTGGTTTCTTTTGTTTTAAAAACCTAGATTTTTATTTCAATCATTGCAATAATAGGACAGAAGAACAAAGTCTTTAAATGATCAATCAGTTCACCTCTTGAACTTAAATAATATCCAAGAATTAATAATACTTAATTTTAATCAAATAAATATTATTTTCTAATGCAAATTACAGTTCCCTATAATTGACTTTACATGCTCGCAAGGCACTCGTTTCCTTGTATGCTCGTCTTCACCTTGCCTTGTCAAGAACCTGTCCACGTAAAGCGAGACGCCACACAAAAAGTCACAAGCAATGCTAATCGCCAGCGCACAATCACGTGTCGAGTGGATAACAATAACATTCACAGCTGTGAAAATAATTTAAAATAAAAGGTGAGAGCAGCGTGGCGAGGGGTTGTCGTTTTAAAAATTGACCTAACTGTAATTTCCCTTCTTTATGGAAAAAAGGAACTTGAGGGAAAAATGATTGGTCGCAAGCTTTGATAAAGGGGGCGTTCGTTAGGCCCCAGCGTTCCAGGGCCTCGCTGTGTCGTGCGGCGACACGAAGAGACGGCGTGTGTAGATTAGACCATCCCAAGAGGCGCTCTTCCAGCCATGGAATATCATTTTTTTTCTCGCACTTGTTGTTCTGTTATAACAGCTGCTCACTGGTCATGATTTTTAGGTGTATAATTTAACTGTTAAAATTTGTTTTTAAAATATTATTAATTTAAATCTTATAAATTTTAAATTTTATATAATTAATTGAGATATTTACAAATTAGCCTAACAGCTATATTAAAATAAAAAAACAACTAGCGTGTTTTGCGTTTTTTTTCTTGGGTTGGTAGCTGGGCTGTATCTTTAACTATATAATTTTGCTGCAATCCCATAGCAATAAAATAAACTATAATACTTATATTAAATAACCAATTTAACTTAAAAAATTTAATTTATTAAATGATATTTCACGATACGATTTATATTATTTTGTAATATATTTTTTTAAATAAAACTATTTTAAACTTGAAACTTATATAAATTTAAAATTATTTAATAATATAAAAAAACAATTCAATCTAATATCTAAATTAAAATGTTCAATAATTTATATTACTTTTTAGTCGTTGCCTCTAACTTGCTGGTGTTGGATTTTTAATTTCTTGCAGTACTTGTCCGCTAAGGAACAGAAGAGCCCGCGAAGGACATGAAACTACAATTATATCCCAAGTAAGTATAGTCTTAACAAGGACGTGATGAGGTAATTGCTGATGCCAAAATAAGTTTTGATTTTTCTCTCGAGGTTTTGAAAAGAAAATTACTTCAATTATTGAATAAATGGCCTGTTCATACACGTATTTCGCTCATGGTCCCCGTTATTGAATTTAATTTTAAAATTGACATGATATTCTTTTATATAGGCTCCGAGTTGCTGAATCCCTTCTCTTTTTACCCTATATAATCTCTCAACTTTCAAAAACTGAGAGGTGAAAAATTAAAATCTGGGACTTGAATTTTAAGTCCAGGGACCACCTAATTGCATAGAGTAAACCTTTAGGGACCAGAATGTAATTTGACGTGCTTTTTTTTTCCCCAAATCACTTAGCTCTGTTTCACTCTTTATTTTTATTTTTTTTTAGATTAACGTGGGTGTCCGGGCCAGCTTTCGCGCACCACGACTAATCCCACGGGCCCTGAAGTTAACGACCATGTAAGCCTCCAGTGGCCATCATATGAGCAACCAAGGACTCGAACCTGAAACCACAGAGGGAGCAAACCCCTTAATCCCAAGTCCTTACCACTTGGCCACCACCTAGATGGTTCTGTTTCACTCTTTATTTGTTTGCTTTTGTCGTTGTTATTCCAATTGTTTAAATTATAATAAAATTTATATCTTGTAAAAATAGTTTTTAAAACAATGCTTAAATTTTACATGTGGAAAAGTATGTAAAGAAAGAAAAAAAATACTTTAACGTGTAAAACTATACTAATATAACATAAAAGAATTTGATTAAAAAATCAAATCAAATGGTAAAATAAAATAAAACAAAAAATATTGCAGGATAAACAATAACAAATACTTTGACAGTGGGTGATTTTTAATATACTTTTTACTGGAAAATATATTAGAATAATATTTTTTAAATTTTTTTTTATATCTGTACATGAAAAAATTTGAAAATATTAATTTATAAAATAAATTTAATTATTTTTTTTTAATAAAAAAAACATAATTTTACCATGGTACGGTAGAGCGTGGAGGCCTGAAAGAAGAATAAAATGCTGTTTTCATCGCTACTTGAATTGGAGCTGGTCCTCGAGGCCTCTGCCACGGTAGTCTGTGAGGTGGCATTAATTAGCACATTGTCCGAGCAGAGGCCCAGGTTACAGTGTTCAGTCCTCGTATCCAGAATCAATCCACAAGGAAATGGATCATGGGAACAGGTAAACAGAATGCAGTGCTCTGAAAAAAATAAAAATAAAAAATCACGAAGAGTTATCTCTGTTTCGAAGTATAATTATAGTTATTTTTTAAAATATTTTTTTATATAAATGTTATTTGAAATAGTTGTTGTATAGAAATTATTTCAAAAAATAAAAAAATAAAAAATATATATAATTTTTAAAACAATCATTATTCCAAATTACTTTTATGTTGAAACTATATTATTTTTCTAATACTCATGAAATTGTATTAGAATTTTAAAATACTCTTCATCCAATGTATCAAAAGTAAAGGTAAATGAAAAAAATAACAAATAAATTAAACTGAGAAAATAAAAAAATAATTGAAAAAATTAAATCATGAAAAAAAATTAAACAGATTAGAATGTTTTTAAAATATTCTATTTAGTTTGGTTTTACTCTTATAAGTCTTAAATAAAAAAAAACAAATCGAACTAGTTTAGTTAATNACAGATTAGAATGTTTTTAAAATATTCTATTTAGTTTGGTTTTACTCTTATAAGTCTTAAATAAAAAAAAAACAAATCGAACTAGTTTAGTTAATAAATAAACCAAACCAAACTGAATAAAAAAATATGAACCAGACCAAAAATGACCCATTAAAAGTTCACAAAATAATATAATTTTTAGTTTTTAATATAAAATAACCAAATTAAATTGAACCGGATTAAAATTAGACAATTGAGTTTTGGTTTTTAATTTAAAAGAATCAAACTAAATTGAAACTAGTTGTTTGGAATTGATTTTTTTATATATAAAATTTTAACTTGATTGTTTTTACAAATAAAAATCAAATTAAATAAAAAATAATTATTCATAAAAAATAAGGATAAGCAATGCTTTTTTTACCTTTTCTTTTTGTATTTTTGTCTTAATAGTTGACTGAATTCGCTCGCTCTCCTTGTTCTTTGCTCTGGAACCACGCAGCATTTTAATAATGTCAAGCCCAACTTTAGAATAACAGCCCTGAATTGATCCATGCCAAAGCAATTTAATAATGTTTGTAGGAAAGTTTTTTTTTAAAAAAAAATAATTCTAGAAAAAATAAATTTTAGAAAAGTAAATTTTAGGAAAAATAAATTTTTAAAAAGTAAAGTATTTTCCGATATTTGATAGTGTTATGAAAAATAAACTGGAAAACATTTTTCAGTATTTGGTTATGTTATAGAAAATGAACTAAAAAATAATTTATTAATATTTTATTTTTCTCGAGTTTATTAAAATAATAAATAATNGTACATTCTAATTTTCCAATGTTGTCATGCTTTTGAATCTATTTGGAGTCAATTGATGCCACTATTCTCTATTAAGTAAAATTAAAATGTTGGTTTGAACCATTTATCTGTTAAAAGAAAATTGAAGTTTCATCGAAGAATTGTTTTCATCTTTATGGATACTGTCTCTTATACACATCTAGATGTGTATAAGAGACAGATATATAACAATCAAAAGTTTGAGAATCAAATTTGATATAATCAGCAAATAATGATATTTTTAAATTTTTCACAACTTCCAAAAAGTGTTTTCCTTCCAAATTTTTTAGGAAAACACTTTGATGAATGTCAAGCCAAATTTTTCTTTAATTGAAAAGTGTTTTTCGTTTACCAACTTTCTTAACAGCAAACAAACATAAGAAAATTTAGAAATTAATTTTTCAGAAATTAGTTTTTAAAAAACAAACACAAGAAAGTTTGGAAAGTGTTTTCCTGAAAATTACTTTCCGGAAAACAAACACAGCTAAAAAGAAAAATATTTTTTTAAAAACCAAGCTATTTTTTTTACTAAAAAATATTTTTGTTAACTAGAAAGTGTTTTTCGTTTACCAAAAAGTATTTTTCGTTGATTAGAAAATGTTTTTTATTGACCGAAAAATGTTTTTCATTGATCAATTTTTCTAATGACAAACAAATACAGAAAAGTTTAGAAAATGATTTTCTAGAAATTGTTTTCCGGAAAACGAACATGACCTAAACCTAATTGATATTATCTCGACAGGAATAATAGAATATTTTTTAGATATTTATTTTATTTAATTAATAATACATATAATATAAATACCATCAAATGAAACTCATTAAATCTAACCCCAAATATATATTTATATTATATAGATGTATTTGGTGAATATTTAGATTGTTTTTAATATAATATGATATATATATATATTATTTATTTTATTTTTTATTTAATAATAAATAATAGTCAGCCGTCAAAACTCAATGAATAATTTATGAAAATCTAAATTTTTTCTTAATAGATAATAAATAACAAGTAAAGCAAGAGTATTAAAGAAAATCTAATATGCAGATACACATTATAATCCCTAATAATAATCAGTAGATGTAAAAGTAAACAAAAAAAAATATATAGAGAAGGAGCTTCTATTTCAGTAAATCTTTGTCAATAAAAATCTATTAAAATATAAGAAAACGGATTATTCCAGTATTTTTTATTAAAAAAAGAAAAGAGAAGGACGAACAGAATTTTCGAGCCTGAAAGTTCGTAGATGCTGATGAAGGTGGAGAGGCTCTGATGTACTTGAACATAAAGCCCAATTGATACAAGCAAATAACGTAAAGCCCATTTCTTGAATGACTGCTACTGGCTGCCCTCAGCGATCCACACAAATTCAGAGCTGAGAACAGTAAAAATGTCCCGTCTAAAACTGAATCCAGAGCAAACCTCCGTACCAAACGCACATGCCAAACAGTGCCTTAAATGGAAAACCCGGGCTTAGTTTGACAAGAAAAGCCCATGATCTAGTAATCAATAAACATCTTAAAACTTCAAAGCCCATTTACTAAGGTCAATTCAGTACTTTCCTAAAGCAATTAGGGTAAACCCTCGAACCACCTATTTACGGAATCCGCAGAAGAGCTGTCTCTCACAGCATGTCTTCATCTCGCTCTATAAAGCAAGGTTTCGCAGTCTTCGTATCGCGTCGGTGAATTTCTACAGCGGCTGCTCATTAGGGTTTGTGTTCTTCACCTTCTTTTAGCTTAGGAATATCAAAGCCAAGATCTTTACTTGGAAATTAATCCTGGTTCTTTTCTTTGTATTTTTCCAAATCCATAAGGGATTCGTTTTTACTCCTTCGATGATTATGAATAAGAGAAGGCTTCACTATCTGGTCAGCGTGGATTCTCAATACCCGTATGACTCGTTCCCTTGAAGCAAAAGTGCTTGTGTTGCTTCTTTAAATTTATCTCCCTCAGCCCTTCATTTTGTTGCTTTGGGAGTACACCTGGGGCAACTACATTTCATTTTTCAATTTCTTCTGTTTTTCTTAAAAAAATCGGAGTTCATAGCATTAAAGGAACAGTGACGAGTCAATACAGACCTGTAATGACTTGCGGCAATGATCGCAACTCTTTATGAACATCTAAGGGACTGAGTTCTTCTTAATGCTTTTATTTAACTTTCTTTGCAAATTATTTTTTTGGTTTAGGTTTTACCTAATATCCGAGGCTTCACATCAGTACTTTATAAAAGCATAAAACTACGTTGATTAGCTTATGCTTATGTTAGTGAAGCCTAAATAAATGGTTCCCCTCGCTATCCAGAGCGGCGTTCTGTGTTGCATTTGGACGTCGGGGAAGTACATTCTAATTTTCCAATGTTGTCATGCTTTTGAATCTATTTGGAGTCAATTGATGCCACTATTCTCTATTAAGTAAAATTAAAATGTTGGTTTGAACCATTTATCTGTTAAAAGAAAATTGAAGTTTCATCGAAGAATTGTTTTCATCTTTATGGATATCATCCAAAAATCGTATAAGAGGATGGATTAATCAATTTGCTTGCTTGAAATCAAACATAATAATGGAAGTTTGTTAACTGCAAGGTTAAAACCATTCTTGTGATGATTCCGAATCTCAAGATTGGTTAAATTGCTGCAAAACGGATGTTCAGAATTTGTATTCCATGTGTTTAGATTCCTCTACTCGAGTGCTCGTCAGTTTAAGGTGTTGTTTTTGTGGAATGGAGAGGAATTAAGTCTTCGATTTGTAATCTCTTTGTTGATTTTTACGTGGTGCAAGAATTGCCAAAAGTTTTTTAAGAAATCAAGAATGCTCTAATATTTGGAGAAAGCATTGGATGATCTCTTCGGTTTCTTCCATAGCTTTGAATGATCTCTATGGTTGCTTCCATCGCAATTATCTGCAATTCATCAATCAGCTCAATTATCAGCAATTCATCATTCAGTGAGATATCTAACGATTGTGATGGGTTACCTGGGAATTACTTCAACTTTAGGACAGTATGGAATCTGGTTTCTGTTTCTGAACGCGGCCATTGTAGATTTTAGATGCTATTTTTCTGACCAGTTTGCTACCCAAGAATGGTAGGTGGCTTGGGGTGTCGACGAAATTCATGCAGTTTGTTCGGGTTGCTCTTTCTTTTCCCAAATTGTTATTGTGATTTTCGCTTCCTTTGTTAGAATTGGTGAAAAAGCGTCTTCTGCAGTTTGTAAGGATTTTGATTTTCCAAAATTGTTAGTAGTCATGAAAAGCCGAATCAGCATACATTATATATAGTATGGATTTTCGTTTCTGAAACCTTGGAATTGTCGTGATGCCTTCTCAAGATTATTTGCTCGTTAGAGAAGACAAGGCGGACGCGTGCCACCAGTTTTTAAATTAATATTTAATATATACAAATATCAACAAAATCAACGTAAATATTAAAAATAAATCTTGTGAGAGAATTCTTGATTTTAATTTTTATTTAAGAAAATTAAAAAGACTCAAACGCATAAGCATTGGGATTTTTTTTCGATATTTAAATAAATAATTTTACTGAAAAAAATAAAATTATCAATCTAATCAAATGGCCAAGATAGAAATATAAGCAAAAAGAGAGGAGTGCTTTTGATTTATCTAGAGCGAATGAACTACTACTGGGTGTCGCTAGATCAGGAATTTCATTGGTGGCCGTGGCTGCCAACGGGGAAGAAGATTATGCGGTGGCTGGCCCGATCCTTCCTCTGGTGAATCTTGAAAGAATAATTGAGCTGGGGATTATTCATCAGGGTTGATTTTGGGTGGGACTAAAGAAAAGAAAGGAGTAGTGATGGGAACTGTTCTTAACGGAAATGTTTTGCGATATTTTTACAAGTTCTTATTGCTTGCCCATCAGTTGGTACCCAGCTATGGCGGGTTAAGCAGGTCAAATGAAACCTGGCAGAGAACTGGATTTCTTAAAGGTTGTTGTCCTGTTTGCATTGATAACCAATCTGGTCTTAGATTTGGTTTCAAGCCTAAAGGTTGTTGTCCTGTTTGCATTGATAACCAATCTGGTCTTAGATTTGGTTTCAAGCCAGCGGATTCTTGAATCAACCTAAGCAAATAAGAGATTCCCTTTGAACGGTCAAATCCGTATCATATTAGGAAATATTTCTATATTTTTGTGAATACTAACACAATCCCTTTTGAATTATTTACTGGGTATTTGGATTAGCTTAAACGTAATTTGATCAACCTTTTAAGATTTTGAAATTAATAATTATATAAATATATAAATTTTAAGATTTATAGTATTTAAATAAATAATTTGTGTTGAGTTGACGAAAACTATACTTGTTGAGATATAATCGTTCTCGTATCTTTCCGTTTTTTCTAAATTAAAGCGTTGAAAAAGAATGAGACGAAGACGATGAATTCAGGACAGAGAGAAGCTGAAAGACCACCACCAGGTAACCACCACTCCAGTGAAGGTGGCGGCTTTATTTGTGTTGGGTGGACTAGAGTACCAGCAGTTCACTGGATCCTCCCAGAGGGAGCTGGGGGGCCTGATCTTGGTCTGTCTGGCTTAATAATGACGAGGGTGGAAAACAGAAGCATTTGAGTCTGGGATGTAAAGTTGCAATGCTCTGTACGAATTGGCCCATCGCTTCAGAATTGAGATAGAACTGGGATTCGACGTCAACATTCCATCAAGAGCCCACTGACCGAGCACCTACTAGTACGTACGTGTGAGCGTTCCTTTTAATAGATTTCAAACTCCTTTTTTTTAAAAAAAATAATAATTGTTTTTTATAAAATAAAATAAAATTGATATCTATAAAAATAATATTTGAGTATTATTTTGGAATAAAAAAGATAAAAATAATAAAAACATAAATATATTTAATTAAAGAGATATAAATATATATTTTTAATAATTTTAAAATAAATTTTTGTATTTTTAGAATAAAAGGTGCAAAAAATATATATCTTCAAAGAAAATATTTATTATTCTTATTTGTGAAATATCTTTATACAAAAATTATTTTAAAATTATCCAGTTAAAATTTATAAAAATAATTATTATCATGATTTTAAAAACTAATTTAAAAATCAATTTGAGAGAAATTGGGTCATTAGTTCAGACTTAAATTACAAGTTAGGTTAACTTAAATTAGCATAATAAAAATAATTATTGTTATAATTTTTAAATCTAGTCCAATAATCGACTTGAGACAAGATCATGAGTAATTCTATTTTAGAATAAAAATAATTATTGTTATAATTTTAAAATTTAATTTAATAATCACCCAAGAAAATGCTCGAGTCATTTATTAGGAGAGCCAACTAAAATTAACTTAAGCTAGTATAAAAGATATAAATTATTATTAAATAGTTTTTAAACCCGATTTGGATGTTGATCGAGGTAGGTCCTGGAACATGGGTTGTGAGGATTAATACGAGTTTATCCGAGTTAATATATTGATAAAAAATAATTATTATTATGGTTATAAAACCCAACTCACAAGTCAATCCAACATAAAATTAAGGTTACTGATTAAGAGGATTAACTGATAAATTCTTTTTAAAATAATCAAAACAATCATGTTTAATTTTTTTTTCAAAAACACTTAATGAGCTTTTAATCAGTGTTATATTTCCATTTTAAGATGGGTTTTTGAAGGGGACAAGTTGAGTCAATCTTTCCTTTGAACTATTTTATATTCTAGGTTCAATTTTGTTTCATGTCAGTCTATGCTTATTTTGTAATTAGATTTATTATAATATTATTAATTTTAACAATCAATACAAACTAAAGTTAAAAATAATATTTATTTTTTTTAAAAAAATATAAGTTTGATACTAATAAATATAAAAAACAAAATATTTTTTTCATATTTATCTTGTAATGTTCACTACATTCAAACTTTGTAATGTTCACTGCATTCAAACTCTGAATGACCATGGAGTGGTAAGATTAAAAGTAAATAAATAATATTTTAATTTATTTTTAATAATAATAAAAATTTTTAACTGAAGAGATGATAGATATTTTTTTTTACAGGTCGTACAACATGGATATCTCTTAAAAAGGTTATCGCCCTTTCTCCTCGTTTGAAATATCCGCAGGGCGTCACTTGAGTTTTTTTATATAGTTTATTTTGAACACCCCATGGGAGTAATCCTTCTGATAGTACAACCATAGGTTTTCATTCATTTCTAGGTGGCTGTCGAGCTTAGGAGAGAGGAGCCCGAGAAAACCTCAATACTGAGCGGGAGGGCACCGAGCCATGTTAAAAAGATTAGAATCATTCAGCTAGAGTAGCGGGGTGATTGTATAACGAGAACACGTTTTTTCACGCCAGGGCTGTATTGTGTTTTTCCTTACAATCGAATCCTTTATTTGCTGCGAATTTGATTACAAAAATAAGTAAAAGGGATGAAACTGAAAAATATTGATGTATAGGGTGGAGATGTGACGTTGGTGAGTAAATAAAGGATGAGAATGAAAAGTGTGACGTTTTCAATTTATTAAATGACACCTAACGAGACACTCGTAACGGTCGCCAAACAGAAACACGTTGTCAACAACGGTAACTTCGAGGAAGGTGCGCTCGAGCCGGTCGGCACGGGACCCATTTGAAATCTTCCGAGCTAAGAAAAAATGGAGATTTGAGTAGTTCACTGGCAATCAAGTCTGAAAAGGAAACAGAAGGGAGTCAAAAACACTCTCCAAACACTGCCACGATTCCCCTTCCCAGTCACATCCTTAACGTGTTTGACCTCCACAAACTAAATATCTAGCTTCTTTCCTCCACACACTCCCTCTGGCCAGTATTTTCCCGACGACGGTGCCCCTCTTCAAAAGATGCTCTTCCTCCTATTTTAATATTTTAATTAAAAAAAATTCAATTTTTTATACAGCATGAAATTAATGATTAATTCCAACCCGCGGATCAGATAATTGATCATGGATTTAAGTTCAATTCTATAAATAAACGGAACTGAATTTAATTTTACAATTTCTCGGCTCTTTTCATAATTCTAAATTAAATACTTGTTTAGAGAAGAGATAAATATTATTTATTTTAATACATCATCATGGGTAGGAGATTGATAAAAAAAAAGGCAAATAAAATACATATTTATTTAAAACATCGTATCCTGACATGAAAAAAAAGCACACGCCCCCACCAATGGATGTTGTGAGGAGATCGTGCGGGGTATAAGTAAAAACACTCCAAATCCGAAGACTCGAACCATTATTTTCGGAGAGTTCTTTGACCCCATCTCCTCGCAAAAGAGGGAAAAATAAAATAGAAATCTCCCAGGGATAAAACGGACATTACGGCACCCCGAATCAGTAGTCAAAGGACCATCCACAATCACCGCCTAGCATTATTTCCAGACGCGATAAGGGTTTTTTCTTCCCCTTTAAATAGCCGTAAGCGGAAACAGAAACGAAGACACAAAGTCGAACCAGAACTCACAGAAACAACAGAAGCTGAAACAAAGACCCAACGTTTTAAAAAAACCAGAACAAGTACCACACGAAAGAGAGAGAGAAAAACGATGTCGTGCTCCGTTGCGGTGTCGAATTCTCCTGTATTTTCCCCATCAGCAAATCTCTTCTGCGGCAAAACTTCGGTATCTATCCCTTCATCACCAGCAGAAACGATAGCACTCACACTGACCCATTTAAAATCAACACAATCTCCATCTTCTTCTTCCACCACTAGTTCTTGTTCGTCTCCTTCATCCTTGTCCCCGTGCTCTCCGTTTCGGTTTCGCCTTCAAAAACCACCATCTGGGCTCAGCTCTTCTTCCTTGGCTTCGGCTTCGGCTTCGGGGTCAGCCGCGACGGTTTTGAAGAGGAAAAGACCGATGAGGCTGGATATACCTGTTGTTATGGGGTTCGGAGGAGGGCCAGCGACGTCCAGGGCAGTGGAGGAAGCGGAGGTGGAAAGAGAAGGGTACAGCTATTCGGTTTATTGTAAGAGAGGGAGGAGAGAGGCTATGGAGGATCGGTTTTCTGCTGTCGTTGACCTTGAAGGAGATCCCAAGCAGGTAATTTCATAGTTTTCGGCTGCGTGACCTTTTTTTTCTCTCGTTTTCTTCTCTGCGCTTAAGTGTGACTATTCATCAGATTGGCATGTGAAATTAAACTGTTTTGATGAAGAACTTGTCTGAATCTATTGATTTTGCGGGGGCAACTGAACTTTCTTTAAGAGATGATAAATTTTTGCAGTCAAGTTCATGATATTAAAAAAAATAATTGGAAATCCTTAAAACTTGAATGGGAATTAGACAATAACGTGTTTCAGTTTAGGAGATTTTAAATATATATCAAAGAATTTGAAAGCGATTCTGGTAAATGAAGGCTTCTGATCATCTAGACACATGCTTTTGGTTACGGAGACTTTCATGGCTAAACCAAAGTTCTAAATTTGATGTATGCTGTGTTAATTCAGATTGTTGATTTAGAAATATACATTTTGTCTGCAGGCTTTCTTTGGTATTTTTGATGGACATGGAGGTGCTAAAGCAGCTGAATTTGCAGCTGGGAACTTAGATAAAAATATTTTAGATGAAGTTGTTAGCAGGGATGAGAAAGAAATTGAGGATGCAGTTAAGCATGGTTATTTAAATACTGATGCCCAGTTTTTAAGAGAAGATTTTAGAGGTGGCTCCTGCTGTGTGACAGCTTTAATTAGGAAGGGGAACGTTGTTGTATCCAATGCTGGTGATTGTCGTGCTGTTATGAGTAGAGGAGGTGTTGCTGAGGCCCTTACAACCGATCACCGGCCTTCTAGGGAAGACGAGAAGGACAGAATCGAGTCACTTGTAAGCAGTTCATCAATCATATTAAGCACGTTGTTTCTTATAAATATGGAGTCTTGAGGAGAGCTTTGTTTGAACTGGAACTAATGATTTCTATGAAATTCATTTTGCAGGGTGGCTACGTTGATTTGATACATGGAACTTGGAGAATTCAAGGCTCCTTGGCAGTGTCTAGGGGAATTGGAGATAGGGATCTTAAACAGTGGGTAATAGCTGAGCCTGACACAAAAATTGTTACAATTAAGCCCGAAGATGAGTTCTTGATTTTAGCTTCTGATGGCTTATGGGATAAGGTATGTTCTCAAAAGCAATCTTTGCTCTTCTAAATAAAGTGATGTTTATATGGAAGTCATTGAAGCAATTCCACTAGCTTAGATAACCTAAATAAATTTTTTACATGGTTTCAGGTTCGTAATCAAGAAGCTGTAGATCTTGCTCGCAGTTTGTGCATAGGAGTCGAGAAGGCAGATCCGTTATCTGCCTGTAAAAAGCTTGCTGATCTCTCCGTTTCACGAGGCTCCTGTGATGATATAAGTGTGATGCTCATCCACCTGGGACGCTATGTTTGATTAAAACCATTCTTGATAATGATCCACTGACACGTGTAGGCTGATGGATATTTATTTTGTGAACGATCCTTGCAAGCTGGGAGCTGCAGGTTGACTAAAAATATGGTGGTAGTGAGGACAACAATCGAATAATTATCGTATTTAGACTTTATAGTAGTCTGATCTAGAAGCAGTTATAGCTTTTGACAATCTTGGGGATTATTTTACCCATGGAAAGATTGATTGAACATATGAGGATTCTCAGCTAATATTCTTTTATTCATTCATTTATTTATTAGAGGTATTCTTAGCAAAATGTCATTTCTTTGGTATTCAGCGTATATCAAATTGCTCAATAAAGTTCTGCTAATATATTTAGATTTACTTTGAGACTTGGCATTTAACTTTTGGGATGCGGATTTTCGCTTCTTCACTGGCGCACCACATGCTGCCAGTTGCTTCTTCAGTAGCAATTCGCTATGGCTATACAGCGATATCGACAATAAACTAGGAATTAATACCAAGATTAGGTCAATATTCCGCGTGATTAGGACGTAAATTCATCCAGCTAACAAAATGTTCAACGTCTGACTTTTCAACCAGGTCCTTTTCATATACAAATTATAGTATTTGAAATAAATTCCTTGGAACTTCGTCCATCCAGCCTTGCAAGTTAATTGTTTACTTGCTAAAGAGCTTTAACTTGATTTTAGTTTTGTTGACCCAAAACACCATGTTGAACTAGAAAAACAACGGAGGAAATGAACCTACATGCCTTTACCAGAATTTTTTATTAAGGACCAATAAGATTCTATTCCAAAAACGAATTTCTTCGTTCCTGCCAACCACTGACTCTCTAAATTCTAGGTGGACAGACATCATGGTCATCTGGGTTAGTATTATCTTCATCTCGTTGCTTTAAAGCAAGACAAGAATACGAATATAATCGCATTAGACACAATAAGATGGTTCGGTGTCTGCAAGGAACCGTTCACTCAATTTGACCCCACCGGGAGCTCATGTCCAATTAAGACCAAGAGCCTCGAGCTCTATCCACACCACAAGTTAATGATAAGACCATGGCCTTTCGTCCAAGGGGAAAGTCGGATTCTTGGCTTCTGGGAGCTGGTTCAAGTTACTTGTTTTGGTGTTCTTAATCATATCAATCCACTAGCCAAACATCAAATGATCGCAGCTATACTCACAAAAAGCATATGCGCATGCTACTGCATGTGTTACTTGTTCACCGAAGATTACTTGCAAATATTTCATGCAAGTGTCCCATCAAACATGGCATGGGCCCCAAGGAACTCCTGGGTCCTTGATTTCTTGTCATTTTTAAGCTGGGACATCAAGATATTTTGCTAAGCGCCACCATTGAGCACACAGTCTACTTCCCCAGTAATAATTTAGGCGTGACAGCTAAAAGGACAAGAGAAATTGGAAGGCTTTCTGACGTGGGCTTCTCAGATACACATATTAATATAATTCTCTATTGAAAATCAACGCTTGAAATTTGACTCGATCCACGCTGCGCTATGCATCACTAAACTAGTGAAACATTAGAGCCAAATTGTGAAATTGGAAATGCCTCGATCCAATTTTCTTCGGGCTAACTGATTAAACAGTACTATACGGTGCCTCAACCAAGCAATCTTCTTCAACCGTATCCTTCTTCTAGGTTTTTTTTTTTTTGGGGGTGCGGGGGGTTCAAAACTGCAAGGGGGGAAGCACAGTATCATCTTGGCTACCCATTTGATGTGTTGATTCAACCTATTGACACATGTCCCAGACATAAAATATGTGCGAAGTGCATCTATTTTGCTTCATGTGTTACTTGTTTCGGTGGAGCTAATTATGGAGCTTATTAAAACTTGCACCGAACACAAAGTATAATCACAGATTCAACTACTCAATTGATTACACGAATCCTTGGCTCTAAGGAACTTTGAGGGTACTTAATTTGTTGTCATTTTGAAAGCTGGAGATCAAATTCTTAGACGACAATGCTATTTCCACATCTAGATTTAGGGTGTGTTTGTTTGGAGGTACTTTTTAGAATTATATTTTAAAAAATAAATCGTAAAAAATCACTTTTAATTAGAATTGATTTAATTAAGATATGTGTTTAATAAAAACAATAATTGAAGTTGTTATATAGTAAAAATAAGTATAAAATGTTTGGATAAGAAAGAGACCAACAAAGATTTTTTTTGATAACTTCAAGCAATTGTTCAAAAACATGTCGGGAATATTTACGAATCTCAATGGAAAAAACAAAACAGGTAATGAGTGCTGCACAATAACTGAGTTTCGAACTTAAATTTTTGGTGGATCTTGCAGGTCAAAACTCTCTTTCTTTTTTTTTTATAACCGAACATGTTGAATTATTGTAGTTCACAGCTAACGTGAAAGCAGATTAAAAGACAAACTCTTAGGCTAAACAGCTAATCAATGACAAGAGTTAAAAAAGCTTTCTCATGTAGGATTCTCTCTATCATATCTTATGTCCCTGTTGAAAAGCAATGTTTCGAAGTTTGCATCATCCACCTCTGTGATATCCAACACCAATTTTCTAAGGGCTAATTGATTGTCAAGTACAGTTGGTTCATACTTAACATTACAAGCACGTAACCGATAAAAAAAATAAAATTGCATTTTAAGTCGTGGTCCAATGGGAGCTTGTTTCTTTCTTTTTATTCAGGTTTGATTTTTTCAGTGCATGTTTGTCACCCTGTGATATCTTATTTATTTAGTGGATTTACAAGGTGTTTAATGAGCTGAAAATTAATTTTGGTATATGTAATTTAACCCAAACATCCTAAGTTATTAAAAAAAAAATGCAACAAAGTGATTAAAAATTATTTTAATATGTTTTCAAAAAAGAAAAAACTTTAGAACACAATTATATGATACTCCTAATCAGTCCCTAACCTTTTCCGTATATACGTAGGATTGCATTAGCATGTATTACAAACAAAAAGTTGTGAAAGCAATCTGAAAGTAGCAAATTAAAGAGAAAAAAAACTACGATAGAGGTCTATTTTTATCAATCAAATACTTCAATGTTAATTTTTTTTTAAAGGAATAATTCACGAACTTTTAATTTAGGATCAATAAACTAAACATTTTATTTTTATTTTTTTTCTGAATGATTTATTTAAAAATTAAGAACGTGCATGATTTTGTTACAGATTAATGATCACCGCAATTGTGAATGCATTGATTCTTGACAACTGACTGTCTTGTTTCTGCATGAACGTTGTTGTTCATGCACGTTGGATTGTCGGCCATCCGATCTGCGTCGCAGTTTTTTTGTCTTGCTCGCCAACGACGGTTATCGGCATCACAGGAGGCTGGCCCCAATCTCCTTCTGAAACGAATTCTCTCCGTGATAAACTTGGGAAAAACTTAGGGTATAGTATTTGTATGAGATCTATGACCCTCAAACTTTGCCATTATGTGAGTGGATTGTTCTTTAATCCCCGTACATTAATTAACTCAAGGTGGACAGAATCAGAGGCAGAGCAAGAGATTTTTAAATAAAAAGGAAAATTATTAATAAATAATATATTATATAGAAGCAATTCAAAACATATATATTAATTTATATCAAATTAAATTAATTTAAAAATATACATTAATTCATCAAAATCAATTTTTTTTTATATATATAGACACTCAAAGTATATTGATTAAAATATACTTAATTATTTTTAAATATTTAATTGAGGAATAATGTCTAATATATGTGTAAAAGGAACAATGATTGGAAAACATGTTTACTACTTGATGTTTTATTTATAAATAAATCATGTGAAAATATGAAATTTTAATAAACTACTATCAATACAAGAAATGCCAAGGATAGTAATTTTGTATGAATATTAATTTATTTTTTATAATAAAAAAATACTTAATTGATTATATTGTTAAATTTAAATATTTATTTTAAACATATTCATATAAAAACCCCTAAATTATCACAAACCCTAATATTTTTAATAACTAATTATAAAAAAATAAAAAAATATTTTTTTACATTAAAACATAAAGTAAAAAATAAGAAAAATTAATTGATGAGTTAAGCAAGAGACAGAAAACGGCGAGTGAACAATATTTGACAAGGAAAGATAAAGAAAGAAAAGGAAAAAAGGGGAAAAATTAGGATAATGATGTGCATGTATATGTATATATTAACAAAATGAGTTTAATATATTAATATAAAAATATATATATAAAAAAAATTAAGGGGTAATTGCCCCCTTTTAATCCACTGCGGCTCTGCCACTGGACAGAATATATATTAATTTTGAATATAAAATATTTGATCTCCACAGGATTGATTTGGTGGGTCATGGGTAAAGAATTACTTCTTCAATCGTGAGGTTGAACTACTTAGTTGATTAATTAGTAAAGGGAAACTAAATTAAATATAAAATCTCCCTTTAAGAGAGATTGAGTTAAATCGTGAAGCACATGGAATCTACATCTCATCGAGAGCTAAAAATGACTTGTACCGTTCCTAAAAAAGACAGAAGGAAAATACTAGAAATCTCTCGTTCTTTGAAATCGCGGATATTTTGTGCGTTTGGCAAATTCTTCGAGGACCACAAATGTTATCTTCAGACGTTGTTAATTTGCCAAGTGGAGTTCCAAATGAGCTCACGCAACTTGAAGCTAGCTCTTTCCTTTCATTTTAAGGCTAGTCACCCAAGTTTCTTACCTTTTAGATCTGGAATCTCGATGAGTCTAAGCCTATTCAAGTTTACGTGGACGAAACTCAACTCAACTCAACTCTACTCTCCTCTTATTTTCTTCACGCGTAAAGAATTTGCTCGAACCCCTCCAGTTCACACCCCTCGGCCTCCTCTCTCCTTACCGAATCCTCAACTAAGAAACAAATTGCTTCGTCTTAAGCAAATGATCTCAGCCCGGGAACATAAACACATGGCACATCGACTTTCTTAGCATGTTACACCCACCGACAATGACAGATCATGGGAAAGAGTCACCTGATGATTTCATAAACTTTGGAGAACAAATGCTACGGGGGTCTCCTTGCTCAGTTGTTGGTGCATACACTTAACGCGTGGCACAGATGTTGGCAATTTAATTTCTTCTATTGCAAACAAAGCGCTCGGAGATTAGTAGATAGGATACGGAAGAGTGGGGTCTTATTTGGAAGGGGGATTTTTGGATTGAACTACTCGTTTAGCAGAACAGATTTTTAATCATATATCTACTAGTATTTTGGCTCTCGTTTGGGAAAGCTTGACCTCCTCTAGTAGCTACACCTTTCGAAAACTTACCTCGAGATTCATCTTCAGTAATAATTACCCGTTCCTGACGTGAATTGTAGTTGAATCTCTCTCTCTCTCTATCGAGTGTTCAGTTTGGTGGGATGTTTTAGGCATTGACTTGCAAGGAAGATAAACGGATTTGCTTGACATTAATTATAGTTCATATCTTTTACTTTATATAATTTAGTCTTTACATGTAAGAAATGGACGTCTGAGGACAGTATAATGTTTTTTTTCTAATTTTTTATATCATTTTAATATATTAAATTATTTTTTTATATTTTTAGATCATTTTAATATGTTAATATTAAAAATATTTTTTTAAAAAATAAAAATTATAATATTTAATATATTTGAAAATAAAATAAAATTTTATTTTATCCTCAGACGTACATTTCTTACATGTAAAGACTAAATTATATAAAGTAAAAGGTATGAACTATAATTAATGTCAAGCAAATCCGTTTATCTTCCTTGCAAGTCAATGCCTAAAACATCCCACCAAACTGAACACTCGATGGAGAGAGAGAGAGAGAAATTCAACTCCAATTCAAGTCAGGAACGGGTAATTATTACTGAAGATGAATCTCGAGGTAAGTTTTCAGAAGGTGTAGCTACTACAGGAGGTCAAGCTTTCCCAAAAAAAAAAAAACAACCATCCATTGGAACAGACAAGAAAAGAAAATCATTGATCGGTGAAAATGCGATGGCATAAAATCTTATCATATCCCGAGTTGAAACAGGAAATTCTATCCTTACTCCTCAATAATCCGGCAAGGTACAATGTAAATACTAATTAGGTGCATGATCATTTATCGAAACTTCTAACTCTGGCTCTTTTGCACTTGCCCAATCTGGTAATAGAAAGTTAGGAAATGCGGATAACTGGAAGTTCATGCAAAGGTGTCCTTTCCAATCCTCATCCTTTGCATGATATGGATTGGTGTTGTTGTGGACAGTAATAATCGTCATGCAACGAAATTTCATTTCAATAAAAAAAAAATGGACCCCAATTTATTTATATTGTATAAATATTAATATCATAAATAAGCATTCAAAGGAATGTTGTTACAGAGGCGAAGCCACAAAAATTTTATGTTCTGTGTTATTAAATAAATATATAAATTTTTTAAAGATAAATTATTAATTTATATATATAAAATTTTAAAATTAATTATAAAATTTTAATTCAAATACACTACCCATAATATTAAAACATAAATTTAAAGCACCAAGGCTTGTAGCCCAGTGATCCTGGTAGAGTTTTTCTATTTATACATCCCAGGTACAAGCCTCAACGTGCATGTCTATCACTCTCGCGGTACCTTACTTGTCTACTAGGCTTGCAGGATGTTCAGTAGGTCTGAAAATTAGTTGTGGTGCGCGTAAGCTGACCCGAACACCCCGGATTATTAAACAAAATAAAAAAAAATTGAAAGCATATAAAACTGAAAAGAAAGTAAAAATAAACTCATTGTTGAAGTTACATCTTTTGAATTTTTATGGAATATAATTCATCTATAATCGAATTTGAATCGATATTGTAACAACCCTTCAACCGGAATAAAATAACAATTTCATGTTATCTGAAAAACAAAGTAATTAAATTTTTTTTCTCTCTCAATTCTCCTTTCTTCACTTGGTTCTTTCTTAGATTAGTATTTTATAAGTTGAACTTTGCAAGTTTACAAGGTTATTTTTTCACTTTTTTTTTTATTTTTTTATTTGATTTTTTTAATGTTTTTCCCTTACTTTTCTCTTGCGTTTTCTTTTCTCTTTTTTCCTATTCTACTTCTACATAGTCGGCAACATATAAAAGGAAGGAAGAATTGATTTGTTTCATATTTTAATGGAAAATAACCATTTTACCCTTAATGAGTCGTTTTGTTTTTATTTGGTGGTTTTTTTTGTTAGCACTACAAAACTTTGTTCATCCTAAATTTTTAACTAGATTTTATTTAATATATTTTAAGATTCCATACAAAATTTTAGCTCAATCTGATTGTCGGATTGAAAATTACACCTCATAACGTAAAATTGATCACATTATGATTTTTTTATTAAATTTATGAATTTCTCCAAAAAAATATAAAATTTTAAACCAAGTTAAAGCATCATATTAGAAAAATTCACATAAATTTTTATAAATTTTTGATAACTTAATTGAGAATTATGAATTTTTTTACATAAAACTATTAAAAAAATATTAATAAAATCTTAACTTGGGCTAAAGCCAACCCAAACCTTTGCATTGCCTCCACCTCTAGCTGTTACAGTCTTAGGCACGAGGGTATGCCAATGTAAACATTGCTAGAGTTACAACAACATGTATGAGCAGTGACAAATTCAGCAGCGAAGTGTATTAGTGCATGCGAGCAGCCAGTTCATTCTGGACACGACCTTTTGACTTAGATGGTGGGTTATCCAAGGTGTGCAACAATACAACAATACTGACATAATGAGTTTTGTCAGGTTGGCTTAGGCTTTAATGGGTTTCAGACTAAAAGAAGTTACAATAGGTTAGATAGTTTTTGGCAGTTATTTGTCTAAGATGAAAATTATCCATATCTATTTTGTGAGGAAATTTCTTTGTAGTTTTCTATATTCTTGTAATATAGATAGGCCAAAGGGTTGTGTTGCATACAAAGATAATTATGCATTACACATACAAAGATTGTGTATATTCCTTCGTTAAAGTTGAATAAGGTTGAGATTATTTCCTGTAATACTTGGACTTTTGTATTCAATTTCATTTATTGTGTTGTGTTTCCTTATTTGTAATCAACAAGAGATTGGAGGAATGACTTTTAGGTGTATGAAGCACTTATATTGTACGTTACTGGAATTAAGAGAAAAGCTTTTACAAAATTGGCTAGAATTGCTATATAGTGCTCACTTTTGTTATAACCTTCCCAAGTCATTGGCCATGAATGTAAGTTTGTTTGAAATGGTGTTGGGGGTGCAGCCTCAAACCCCAACCAAGATGGTGGTACATAAGTCAGTGGAAGGAATCTTTAGGCGTATAAGTTTGCTAAGAAAAGGCAAGAGCTATTTGAATATGCTCAAGATAACTTGTATAAGGTAGGCAAACATATGAAAAAATATGCAAATCTGAAATGAAGACTATTGGAGTTAGTGGAAGTTGACAGGGTGTTATTAAAATTGACTCCTTAGATTTGGAAAAGAATAGTTGGGAAAAATCACTATTGAGGACTGGTGCTAAGGCATGATAAGCCGTCTGACATAAAAAAAATAATTAGGACTGATGCCTACATATTAAAGCTGTCAATGAGACTGACGCTTTACATTGTATTTCATATGAGTTATTTCAACTCGTTTCATGATAATCCAAAGAAGAGTAAGTCAAAGAAGGCTCCTCCCATGATCTATCAACAGTTTGACAATTAGATTGTTAAAATTCTAGACCATGAAAGACTTGGATAAAAATTAATAATCAAATGACATAATTCTTAATAAAATAGGAGTACATATAAAAGGTTTCATAGGAAACAAACATTGACCTGTGGTAGTTTAAAGAACTTGTGCAAGGGCACCTCATTTATGTTTCATGATGTTAGACTTTTTAAGTAGGGGTGGTTTGTCATAGTCTTAAATGCGAGGGTATGCCAATGTAAACACTACTTGAGTTACAACAACATGCATGGATAATGGCAATGTACACGGACAGTGGCAGATTCAACAATGAAGTGAGCGTGTATAAGTATTGGATTAATGCTCGTTACTTGTGCTTTTATATTTTGTTTCATTACTTGTGTTGTGTTTGTTTGTCTATAATCAATAAGAGGTTGAGGGGAAAGACTTTTGGCTATGTGAAACATTTAGAATATAGGCCAAACACGAGTTAAATTAGGAGAAAGGTTAAGTCCATTAAGGGAAGTAGATTGTCGTGTAAGGCTAGATAAACTTTATTAAAAATCTAACCTTGTGACAAATACCTATGGCATATGCTTTCATTGTAGCCTTCAAACACTTGACATCTAATATTGTTGCATATATCTTGAAAAAAAAATGCATCACCTGTGATTAGTGCTTTTCAATAATTCATAATTTATATTATTTTAAAAATTTAACCTATAACATTAACTAGAAATTTTAATGGTAATATACTATTTATATAAACAATAAAAAATCTTAATATATTTTTAATTTTCTTAAGATAAATTTAAGTCTTAACTTAATTGGTTAACGCATATGACAAGTATGTGGTTGTGGGTTTGTTCATGAAGTGCTTTTATTTTTGTAAAGTACAAAATATAACATATTATCTGTTACTTTTTTTCCTTTTAAAATATAAGGGGCGGATGGTGAAAAAAAATGAAATAAACCCACTTACCCTTGACCTTTTAAGTGTGTGTGGCCTCGACGCTTTATTATTGTTGTTTTTTTTTTACCTTGTTTTTTTTGGATAATCCAAAATTATTTTACTAGATTCACATGCTCTCTAGTTTTGAAATGTTTTTTAAAATACTATTATACATTTTTATTTGAATTTGAATTATTATTTTTAATAATTATGTGTTTGATTTGAAAATAATAAAATTAATAATATTTTTTTATGAAAATTGGTTGTTTATTATTAGAATTTTTAAACAAGTATAAAGCATGATTTTATCATATTTATGACTTTTTAAGCTTTGAATTACACAAATATGAACATACTATTTTGATATTAAAAAAAATAATATAAATAATACTTCTAGTTTAAAAAAGTTCAGTGGCTAAGATAAACAAGAGATATGTTGATAGAAAAAGTATTTTTATAATTTTTTAATATATTATATTTTTAGATTTAATGATAATGTTTAAATATTTCTTGAGACGTTAATTTTTTAAAACATTTTAAAAATTGAATTTTTTCATGACATAACTATACATACAAACAAGGTGGATGCATGTTAATGGTTTGGGTGCGCTATAGTCTAGGTCAAGATTTTATCAATATTTTTTGATTAGTTTTATGTAAAATAAATTCTTAATTCTTGATTGAGTTATAAAAAAAATTCTGAAAATTTATGTAGAGCCTTCTAATATAATGTTTTGATTTGAGTTAAAATTTTAGAGGTTTTAGAGAAACTCGAGAATTAGATAAAAAAAATCATAATTTAACCAGTTTTATATTATTGAGCATAATTTTCAATAAACTATTAGATTGAGTTGAAACTTTATGAGGGATCTTAAAATATATTGAATAAAATTGGATTAAAATTTTAGAATAAATAAAACTTGGTAGTGCTAACAAAAAAACTGTCAAATAAAAGTAAAACGATTTATTAAGTGTTAAATGACTATTTACTATTAAAAAAAAAACAAATCAGCTTTTCATTTCTTTTATATGTTACTGACTAGACATAAGCATAATAGAAAAAGAAGGAACAAAAAAGGCGAGAGAAAAAGAAGGGAAAAACATAAAAAAATTCAAGAAAAAAAATGTGAGAGAATAACTTTATAAATGTATAAAGTTAATCTTATAAAATACTAATCTAAAGAAGAATAAAGTGAAGGAAGGAGGAATTGATAAAGAAAAAATATTTCATTACTTTGTTTTTTAATTGATATAAAATTATTATTTTATTCAAATTGAGGGGTTGTTTCAATATCGATTTAGATTTGATTACAGATGAATTATATTTCACTAAAAAATCAAAGGATATAACTTCAATAATTAGTTGATTTTTACTTTTACTTTTACTTTAATTTTATGTACTTTTAAATTTATTTTTTAATATTTTAGATAATATATTTAAATTAACACTTTACTTTTAACTTTAAAAATTTATGTGTACAAGTTAATTGTTAATCTTAAAACAAATTTATATATTTTTTAGGAATGAAAAAATCCGTGGCTCTATCATTGCATACAAGCTATTCCAAACTATTTGTCCTTGAATCCCCGGTTCATTTTCTTAACCCCTCTAACTTTTGGATTTCTAGTCATCTTCACGTATCGAAACTCCTTTGCCATTGCCTTCTCAACAAGCAATTGTTTTATTTGTTTTTTTTGGAGAAAATTATACCCTTGTTCTTTCTAATAACAAGGTAACTTGTTTTTAAATTTAATTTTTTTTCAAAAAAAATTTCTAATTGAACAAAATTTATCTTCACAGCATCTTATTCTGATTGAGCTGAGAACCCGTTTTAAGATACCAACCTTAATAAACACAAACATTACATTAGTAATGTACAAACTCTCTCAAAGAAGTTGACTCTTTGATGTTTCTTCGATCATTTTTAAGAATGTCTACCTTTTTTTTCTATATGATTGGGCTAAATGACTAGCTTTTTTTTAAATCTCACTGCATGTTTTTACAGGGTCAGAAGTTGTTCTACTTTTTGTGTGTAAGAAAGTTGTTGCTTCATGCGTCTAATGTTTAGTATTTGTTCGTACTCTTGTGTAACCATATAATTTCTATTTAAGAAACCAGAAACGATATATTCTTTATCCACCGGGAAAATATGTAATTCTGGAGCTCATTAAATCAAATATGATCCTAGTTGACAGAACAATGAAAGTTTTTATTTGATTTCCTTCATGCAAGGAAGAGATAGGTCAGAGATACGTTGTTTTGGTTATGGTATCGGTTTACAAGGAGAAGGATATAGAAAGGTTGGTTATTGGTTATGGTTTGAAGTGTTTTTAATTTAAGATATATTAAAATAATATTTTTTTATTTTTAAAAAATTAATTTTAATATAATATGTTAAAATGATTTCAAACCATAAAAATATAATTTTTAATAAAAAATTTAAAAAACACAATTTACACGACATTCCAAACAAACTATCAGTAGCAGAAAGGACATTAGTTCGGTGGGATTTATCTACTAAAATATTAATAATTGCTTGGAGTGTTTAAGATGAATGCATTTCTTGAAGTCTTCACCAGTTGCAAGCTGTAGAGGAACTTTTTAATTACACGTGGCACATTAGAGGAGAGAGCGTCCAAGGGTGACTGTCTAAGCATCTCCCCGGGAATTTAATATCTGACGGAGGCTGGTGGTCCACGCGACAGACAACAAAGCATCTTTCTCTCTCTACCGCCCGCCTCAGGTTCTCTATTGTTGAGACGTGGACCTACCGTCCATTGCCATGTAAGCATTGAAAAGGTGTGAGTTCTTCTTGGCCGTTAGCATCACTTTCAACAGAACCCTGTCGGTCCCTTGCCCCGTATTGGTGGTACTTTGAATATCGGTTGCTGTCTTTTGCCTACCTATTTGGCAATTGGCAGCTCCTCGGGTTTTTCTCTGTGATCTGGCGCGACGCGTTTAAAAAATATATGATGCATCGCGTATATTTAACCCGTAATTAATTAATTAATTAATTGTTTTCATCTTTTGTTTTACCATTAACTGAGTTACTCAAACAGGCATTACCCGTACTTTCCATTTAGAGTGCGAGCAGCATCAACTAATATTTTTTTTTTATAATAAAAATACCAATATCTAGACATTAATGTTAAATGTTTATAACAATGATCTTTATTCTTAATATTACATTCTAATTCTAACAACTAATTATGCAATTTGAATGGTAATCGGTGATTTAGTTTGTAAATAATAATAATAAAAAGATATATATAAAAGAAAAGTTCTTTTTAAATGTAAGTTTTTATTATGTAATAAGTTAAGACGGCAGACTCTTTTATTTGATTTTTTAATATTATTATATGAATATTTATAATATTAAAAAATAAAATTTAAAATTTAAAGCTTGAAATTTAATAAAAATAATTGTATTGTTTTATGAATAATCATACCATTTAATGAATAGTTATATTATTTCATAAATAATTAAATTGTTTGATAAATAATTATATTATTTCATTAACAATTATATTGTTTAATGAATAATCATTGTACTTCATTAACAGTTATGTTGTTTGATGAATAATCATGGTGTTTCATCAATAGTCATATAATTTGATAAACAATCATATATTTTATCGTTATTTTTCAAGTCTATAAAAATATGTTACTATAAAAAAAAACACAATATAAAATATTTTTTTTTAGTTTTATCTTTTTATTTTTTTAGAGGTTTAAATAGCTTAGTTGTATTATAAAGATATTGTTTTTATATTAAATAAATAAACACTTTAAAAATAATATTTTTAGATAGCTTAGCTTCATATTCATTTTTATTCTTGAAATTCCTAACACTAACACATTTCTATTTGTTTAACTCTACCTATTAAACACCTCCCAAGATTTTATAATGTCCTATTGCCTTGTGCCTTGTGGAGTAATTAATATCATATGTTTTTATATAAAACATTTAATCATACGTGGTAATTAGTGAACCTTGTCTCTTAATTGGCAAACTTAATAGGCATGTTCTAATAAAAAATCTCACTAAGAATGCTTAATTAAAGTATACCTTAGATTATTCACCTACGTTATTTTGGATTGAGTTATTTTTTTTAACATAAAAAATATATTTAAATATTGTTAATATTTTTTTCCATTAAAAAGAAAATTAAATTGTTTTGGGGTTGATTTAATGTGATCCAATTGACTTTGTGGGTCTAAAAGCATCCTGGAAGACCCGTAAAAACATAATATGATTAAAAAAAATCAAAGATGATTTTTTAAAATAATAAAATAACAACATGGTAGATTAACTTGGATCAATGTAAGTTAACATGTTAAATTTATAACCCGGGTTATAAAACTATGATATCCCTATAAAAAAAATTAAAATAAATTATGAAGTTTTATTCTTAATCAGCCATTATTATAGGATGATATTGAGAGAGAGTCATTTAAAAAAGGAACTAAGAAAGTGTTCTAAGTTAATTTGTTAAATCCATTTATCAGATTATTATATTAAGATATAAATCATATTAAAACGAATTATAAAGTTTAATTTTCAATCAGCTTAATGTTCAAGGATAATATTAAAAAAAATCAATTAAAAATCAAATATTAAAAACAGCTCGAATCATTTATCTGACCCATGATACGAGTTACGAGACCAAGATAATCTCATATAAAAAAATTAAAAAAAAACAACAACCATATAGAAAACAAATTAAAATAAATTATAAAGCTCAATTCTTAATCGACTCTGTCAGATCTAATGTTGAACGATTAAATTTATAAAAAAAATTAATTAAAAAATGACATAAAAATGAGCTAAGTCAACTTGAGTTAATCCGTTAAGCGTTATTTTTGAGTTAAAAAGCTGGGATAATCTAATAAAATTCAAACTAAAATAAATCATGAAGTTTAATTTTTAATCAAGCATAATATTAAATGATAAAATTGAAAAAAAAAATTAAAAAAATCAAGTCAATTAGGTGAACCTGTTAAACTTGTGATCTAAGTCATGAGAGGAGAACAACTTAATAAAAAAATAAATCAAGTGTTGAAGGACTTGCAACTCGAATTATGAGATTGAGATAATTTTATAGACAAAAAATAAACTAAATAACCCAATTTAACAAAGGTTAAAATGTTAAAATTTGTATCCTGATTATGAGATCAAGATATTTCCATATTAAACAAATCAAAACATATTAGAAAGTTTAACTCTCAACGAACTCAATGTGAAATAATAAAATTATAAAAAAAACAAACTAATTAAAAAAATAACACAAAAAACAACTTAAGTCAACTTGTTAAGTATTATTCTTAAATATTGAAGTTATAATAACTTAATAGAAAGGAAAAAAATAATCATTATACTTAATTTCAATCAACTTAATATTAAATAATAAAATAAAAAAATTGATTGAACTGAGATAATGTATTAAAATCACTATTTGTTTTATAAAAGTGAAATAACCTTAGAAAAATAAATTTAATATTAAATATTAAAATTAAAAAAATGATTAAAAGCACTGTTTCCATGATGAATAGTGATTCATAAGCTCCTTTAGTTTTTTTCTTAATGCTAATTAATTGATAACTGAAGGTGTGAACACATGAACCATTCCAGATAAGGGTGTGAACACATGAACCCTTCCATTCAATGGATATTCCTCATCCACAACCACAAAGCCAAACCACCGCAAAAATAGCCTTCCACGAAACACCAACTTTTTATTACCATGCCACCCACATGTACATACCAGTCAACCAATCCTTTGACAAAGACAAACATCGCAGGTTAAAAACAACCAAGATCTCGATTTATTTCAACGGCCCAGATTAAACCCCACTCTACTCCATCATGGATAAGGATAAAACTCAGCACCATCACCCCTGCTATCTTGCCCTTTTACGCCTTCCCCATTCAGCACCCCAAGAACCCAAACCACCCGCCCTTCTTGGCATCAAACGGATTCCCAATTATCCACTTGTAAATTCCATGTAACTCCCAAAAACTAAAATGAAAAAAAATAATAAAGGTACATGTCTTCATAACACCCTCGACTCTCGCATATATAAATGGTCTTGGGCCCTCATAACTCTGAAACGAGCTTCATAAAAAAATTAATGAGCTCTCGTTGAAAAACACATAACATGTTTTCTTGGGTTAGGGGAAAGTGCATAGGCAGAGGCTCTTATGGCACCGTCAACTTGGCTTTCAACAAACAAACCGATGCGGTTTTTGCCGTGAAGAGTGCCTCTGAAGCAAGTCACGTTCAAGCTTTAGACAATGAGATCAAGATTCTAAGCTCTTTGTCTTCTCCTTTTATTGTCAAGTTCCTCGGCGACGACGTCTCGTTTGAAAATTCAACAACCTGCCGGAATCTTCACATGGAGTACTTGCCAGGTGGCACCCTTGCTGACTTGGCTTCATCACCTCACCGTTTGGATGACGTGGACGAGCAGACTGTTCGGTCATTTACTTACTGTATAGTCTCTGCTTTGAAGTACATACACTCTAGAGGCATTGTTCACTGTGATGTTAAAGGACGGAATATTCTATTGGGTAATAATTCAGATTCCGTTAAACTAGCAGATTTCGGTTCGGCGATTGACGCTGCATGTGGGGAGCCCCATTTGCCACGTGGAAGTCCGCTGTGGATGGCACCGGAGGTGATCAGACGCGAATACCAGGGACCGAAAAGTGATGTCTGGTCTCTGGGCTGTACAATTATTGAGATGGTCACCGGAAAGCCGGCTTGGGAGGATCGCGGGGCTGATTCGCTGAGTCTGATCGGCTTTTCAAACGAAGTGCCCGAGTTGCCGAGTAAGTTGTGTGTGCTGGGTCAGGATTTCCTGATGAAGTGTTTGAAGAGGGAGCCAAATCAGCGGTGGAGCTGCGATCAGCTACTGCAGCATCCATTCTTAGCTTCTGTGGATTCTGATTTGCTGGGGAACGAATTGTCTCCACGTCTCGTACTCGATTGGCACTTCAATTCAGATTTCGAGGACGATAATGACGTAATGGAGCAAGGTTCGGCTTCGAGTTTTGACAATATTGAAGTTTCGGCTAAAAATAGGATTGGTAAATTGGTGACTAGTGAAGGAGTAAATTGGGAAACAAATGATGGCTGGGCTGAGGTGAGGAGTGGTTGGGTGAAACGTGAAAGAGGCGAGGGTGATGAATCAGGGACCAGTTCGGTATATTCTTCTGATTCGGTGTGGATAAGTGAGGAAGGGGGTAGGATAAAACGGAAAGTTTGTAATTTTAGTGCTGGCGAATTACACGTGAATGGCTCTAATGGGTCGTCCTTTTGTGGAATTCATTGGCGCGGTGAGTTATGCAGCGGGAGTGAAGGAGGTGGTGGTTCGGGTTATCACTGTGGTTCACAGAAAGCGGAGCTAGCGGTGGAGGGGTGTGAGTTGGTAGGGATTTACTACAGAATGTTGTGTAATTTGTTGTTGTATTTACTGTGTTTCATTAGATTAATGAGATGTAAATTTATTCTTTGGTGTAAAATCTTTGTTGTTGGGTTTATCATGTGCTAGCATATTCGAATGTGTTCCGTTCAATCATGGAGTTATTCCAGTCCTCCCAGCAAGTAGAACTACCACGTTGACGTAAAAAGCATTCGCTTTCCAATTTGATCGCCTCTTTATGCTGCAAAGTTCTTTTAAGCACAAAGAAGCCGGTGTTTGAAAGAGTAGAATGATTAATTTTTAAAGTGTTTTTTATTTAAAAATATATTTAAAAAATTATTTTTAATATTAGTATATTAAAATAGTATTTTTTTATTAAATTTTTATAAAATTAATATTGTGTGAAATGCAATTCTAAAAAACATCATATAAGATATAATTTCCATACGAGATGTTTATATCAATCTAAAATGGTTACTGAAAGTGGAGAGTAATTGTTTTCTCCAAACATCTTGAGATAGAGTGTGGTCGCTTCTTGTAATAAAATAACATGAACTTCATCCTAAAATCATGGCATTTTGTCATCGCAGCACATCTCTCTGAACTTTTACCTCCTACAAGCTAAACAAAGGATCGATCAAAATCTAGAGCACGGGCCACTAGCAACTTAAAGAACATAGTCTTGATAAGTCATAAGGGCATGGTGGTGACAATAAGGAGCAATAATTGAGAAGAGTGATTGATCAATTCGAGACTGAAGATAGTGCAAGATTGCCGGTTTGTAGTCTTGCTTGATTTTGTTTGCCATGGGATCGAAAGTGACAACAAGCTTGCCATGAGGCCATTCCAGGAAAAAAGCATGCGGATCGGCATGCAGCTTGCTGGTATCATGGGTGTCCCCTTTGATTGTGTTCTAGGTTGGTTACAACTAGAATCCATTTAATCTCGAAGAGACACAAGTGTCTTGTCCAGCTATCGAAGAGAGAAGATTCAAATCTGACTGAAGTTGTCCAATCGGATCATGATTTTCCCTTTTCGGTCAAGAGCAAATTGTTACTCTTGTAAAAATTTTAAATCTTGTGATTTCAAGGTAGTTAATTGCCTAATATTTCTTAAATATGAATCTACAAACATCATCAAAAAGAAATATCACCTACGTATATTGATTAATCAGCGTCTAATCTTCACTTCCAAGTTTCACTTTCTAAATGGCACATTATATTTCATACCGCTTTTTTTACGCAATATTTTAATAATATTCTATAAATTTGATATATATATTATGTATATAAAGCTAACAAAAGTGGGTTTTCACTAGAGCCTTTTTTACTGTGAAACTGTATTACGGATTGAAATAATTTTTTTTAATAAAAATTTTAATTTGATCTTTAAACTTATATTTTATATAATTGAACAATTTTGAACTCAAATTTATACTCAACTGTATTTTTTTTAGAAAATGTTAGTTTAAAAATTAAAAGATAAAAAAATAAAATAAAATGAGAGCTAACATAAATAGTAATTTTGAATTTCATATAAAAAGTTTACTTTAGATCCTTATCTTATTCAATATATATAGGTGATTTATCCATCTAGTATTCAAAAACTCAATTTTGTTATCAAAGTTTATTTCTTGTATTTTTCATTTTCTTTTTATTAGAGAAGAGATAAGCTCACCAAATTCCAGTTTAGAGAAAAAAATATTATCATTTATAGTTGTGTTGACTACCAAAATTATTGAAATTGGTGTCAATGAGTTATATTTGATAAAAAGATTCTTATAATGATTATTTTAAGCCATGATTTTTCCTATAAAAAAAGATCTAAATCAAGAAAAATAACATTTATTCAATTTTATTTTGTGATCTGAGTTTTTTTTTAGCTTATTGAGTTGTTAAATTGGTTTACACGTATTTCAGGATTGGTTTTTAGGTGTTTTGGCTTTAAAAAAGTTGAAAAATAGGCTTTGTACGTTAAAACCAATAGTCTTGATTATCTAGCCACAACAGTAGTTGCTTGAATTTAGGCTGAGAAACGACGTGTCATCTCCTTATTTTAAAAGAAAAAAATAAAAGGGGTTAGACAACCTGTCGTCTACCCTTTTAAATGAGAGAAAAAAAAGACAAACTGAATTATGTAAGACTAGGTTTAAAGACCCACGTACTTTTGTTATTTCTTTTATGGGCCCAGTGCCTTTAGCCTTAGGCCAACATTATTTGGCTTTTTTCACCATTTTTCTTAGATATAGAAAAAAAAAACTTAATTAGTTCCATCATCCAAATTGTAAGTTTGACAACTTAAAACATAACATCTAGTCTACTTTTTTTTTTGTTTAATGCACTTTTAGTACCTCAATTTAAAAAGAAAATGTAATTTCACTCTTTATTATCTATAATCTAATTTTTAATTAACTTAAAATTAAAAACAATATTGTTTCAACTTTTGTTATCAACGATTTGCTATTGTTATCTTAGTCTCATGTGTTCGACTATTAAAATCTTAGTTAGAGATTTAGGTTCATAGTTTTTTTTTTCCATGACTATGCTCATAACTTTCACATATCAATTCGAAATGACTCATATTGATCTAATGTTATCCTTTTAAATATTAGATAAAAATATCGTCTAATGTAATTGAATTTAAATTCATTGATAAACTATTTTTATTTTTTAAAATAACACATTACCAATACTTTTTTTTTGTTTGGTCTTTTATTTTTTTCACTTTGCGCAAGCTAATAGGCTAACTTAGGTTTTATTTTTATCTCAATGAGTTCCATTTCACAAGAGTAGTTTCACCTATGTATTTTTTTTCCCTTCCCCTTACTAGGAAAGTAGATCTAACCATTTGACTTATTTTGACTTTAGATTGGTTTTGGTTTTTTGAGTTTTTGGTGGTCAAGGATAGGATTATCAACGCTAGGGGTGTTCAAAAAAACCGAATAACCGAAAAAACAGATAGAAAATTAACTGAAAAAACCAAACCGAGATAAAAAACCGATTACTAAACCAAAAAATCTTTCCGGTTCGGTTCGGTTTCTGTTTCACCACCAAAACCGGTGAACCGAACCGACTACCCATTAAAATAAAGCTAGCAAGGTAGAAACGACCTAGTATAAATACTAAATGCCTAAATGGTACAGTAAAATGTAAACCTAATTCATTTAGTTTTCATCTGCAGCCGCTGCCCACACCAAACCAACCTTCTTCCTTTCCCCTTCAATTTTCATCTTCTCTGTCTCTTGCCCCCTGCATGTCTGTCTCTTCTCTAGTGGATTAATAAATAAATAACCCGTATTTCCGCATCTATCTAGTAGACTTGCAGTGGAAAAAAAACTCTAACAAAACCCCTTGCGTCTCTCTTTACCTGTAGCAGAAGGAGTCAAAGAGGTAAAGTTTACTATTTATACATTGTTAATTTTGTTCTGGCCTTCGTGTGCTTGTAAGTTTTACTTGTAACATTTGTTCCATTAGAGATCTCTGACCTCTTCTTCTTTTTCTATCTTCTTGCAGCTAGGGTTTTTACTTTTTTCTTCAGGTTTGCCCCCTTTTACCCAACTCTCTCTTTTCTGTTGATTTGTATTGATATCGATTTATTGATTTATTTGTTTAGCATTATTAACTTCAATATGTATTGGATTGGTTTATCTTAATTGCTTTGATTTGTATTATCATTTTTTTTATCTGTATTATTATTTTTTTGATCTGTATTATCAAATATCAATATGTTTTATCTTGATTGCTTTGCTTGCTTATGAATCTATTTTCTATTATATTAATTCTAGGCTGTGGCAGTATGTTCAGGACTTCATTCTGTTTTATTCTGCATTCTGTTCAATTTTCATGTATGATCTGTTAAATGTTTAGTCCTGCTAAGTGCTAATAATTATATAAGATAGAGATTGCGTGAGAATCCATATGTGGGAGTGAAATAATTCAATAAAAATCTAATTAAGTTAATGGAACCGAGGCCTTAATTGAGTAAACTGTGTTGTATTAGCATGTGTAAATGCCATGGACTTTCAGGGTTTTGCTTGCTCTTTCCTTCATTTTTAGAATAGAAATTGGTCCATTACAGACCTTTTGCAATTAAAATTGGTCCATTACATGTATAATTTACAGTATGCAGGTTTTTTAGAATAAATAGGTGATAAATGCTTTTTTGCAATAATATGAACCTAACATGGTGCTCAAATTCTGCTTGATTCTCAATCATAGTCAGATGTTGATTTATGTTGTTGTTTTCTTAATTTCAGATGGATAATAGGGAAAATTCTATATCTAATGAGTCAAATCCTTCAAGTTCAAAACCAAATTCTTTGCCTATTCCAGTTCCAGTTACTACCTTCAGCACAAACAACAACACTGAAGAAGGTAATCCACCTTTTAGATGTAATAAAAGAAAAACATCCCAAATTTAGGATCACTTTAAAAAACTAGATGGTAATGCTAAAACTCCTAGGGCTGCATGTAAGTATTGTGGAAAAGACTATGCATGTCATACTATACTTAATGGGACTAGTAACATGTGGAGTCATCTAGGTGTATGCAAAAAATTCCCTTTTATCATTGATCGAAAACAAAAAACTCTAGTTTTAGAACCTAAGCCTAAAATAAAAGGGGGTGATAATAAAGAGGAAAATTTGGTGACTGTTAAGGCAGTGGGTTATAATTATGAAAAGTGTAGGAAAGCCCTTGGAAAAATGGTTATACTTGATGAGCTTCCTTTTAACTTTATAGAAAATCAAGGATTTAAATCATTTTGTAAAGTAATGCAGCCTAGATTTGATGTTCCTTCTCGTTTAACGATTTGGAGAGATTGTTTGAAAATTTATTTAGTAGAGAAGGAGAAATTAAAGAAAGCTCTTAAGGATAAATGTTTATGTTTAACAACTGAAACTTGGACATCAATCCAAAATATTAATTATATGTGTTTGACTGCTCATTGGATTGATGAAAGTTGGAACTTGAATAAAAGAATTCTAAGCTTTTGTCAAGTTTCTAATCATAAAGGTGAAACCATTGGCTAAGCGATTGAGAGTTGTTTATTGGAATGGGGAATTGATAAGATTTTAACAGTTACTGTAGACAACGCAAGTTCAAATAATTTGACAATAAAATATCTGAAAAGAGTAACAATTGGGTGGGCAACTAATATATTGTCAAATGACTTCATGTTGTGCACATATTGTTAATCTTATTGTCTGTGCGGAGTTGAGAGATATTGATGATTCAGTGGTTAAAATTAGGAATGCAGTAAGGTTTGTTAGATCTTCTCCTTCTAGACAACTTGTTTTTAATCAATGTGCAGAAAGGTTGAAAATTAGGAGTAAAAAATCTGTTTGTTTGGATGTTGCAACTAGATGGAACTCTACATATATGATGCTAGATGCGACTGTTAAATTTGATGTGGTTTTTTTGAGGTTAGAAGAAACTGATCCTAGGTATTTGAGTTACTTTGAGGTTGATTCACAAGGAAAACAAAAAAACTTAGGTCCTCCTATTTTAGAAGATTGGGAAAAGGCTCGATCTTTTGTCAAGTTCTTGAAATTATTTTACACGGTTACATTGAAATTTTCTGGCTAGTTGTATGTGACATCTAATTCTTTCTTTCATGAATTGATTTTTATGCACACAAGCATATTTCAACTTTATAGAAGTGAAGATGTTTATGTAAGTAAAATGATAAAGAATATGATGGCAAAATATAAAAAATATTGGGGGGGTCAAGATGCACAAAACTTTTTGTTGTATGTGGCTGTTGTGTTAGATCAACGTTTCAAATTGAAGTATGTGAGATTTTGTTTTGGAAGATTGTATGATGTTGAAGAGGCTAAAAATTTTACAATTAAGGTTAAAGATACTTTACTAAGGTTGTTTGAGCATTACATGAATGTTGATGAGAATGTTGAGGTTGTTCACAGTGGTGGAACAAGTGTAAATGAAAATGTTAATGTTGATTTAATGGTGGTAAATGATGATATGTTGGATGACTTAACTTCTCAATTCAAAAAACATTTAGAGGAAGAGGGCAGTGTCCAAAAAAAAAATGAGGTTGAGAGATATTTGGGTGATGATTGTGAGGATCCAAATGATTTTAAATTAGATATTTTGAGTTGGTGGAGGTGTAATGCTACAAAATACAAGATTCTTTCTAAGGTGGCACAACACGTGTTAGCCATCCCGATATCTACAGTTGTTTCTGAAGCAATATTCAGTACTGGCGATCGTATATTAGATCCATTTTGAAGCTCTTTATCTCCATCGACAGTGCAAACACTTGTTTGTTGTCAGAATTGGTTAAGTTTAACACCAATTCCAATCAACATTAGAACCTTCATGGATTATATTGAAAATTCTGAGATGATTGAGTCAGGTAATTTCTCTTACAAATTTAAATATAGTTATTTTATAATATTATTTATTTACATATGTTTAATCTAACATTTTAATTTATGTTTTTGTAGAATTTGGTGAAAGTTTAAAAATCTCGACCGATTGTTTGTGAGTACCAAATAGTATTGGTGGCTTGGTGCAATCTTGGAATATAATTGTTTTGGGTAATTAATTTACTTTACCTTGTTAATTTCCCTTAAAATTTTGCATACTTAATTATTTCAATAGTTGAACTCTAATATGTTGCTAATTTGCTATTGTTTTTTATAGCATTATCCTTGCTGGAATTTTTGGATGCTGGCGTTGCTCGGTTTTTTTCTTCAAAGTTCAAATTATGCCGGATGTTTATAATAATTTTTTGCTGGTTGTTAATGTATTTGCTTGTTAATGTTAACTTTTCTAGTGCGAACATACTTTTAATTTGAAGTTTTAAAATTTGATCATGCATCTTGCATATTGCATTAATTTAGCAAAGTTAGTCAATTTACATTAAAAGTTAACCATGTGAATTACCTTAACATTATAAAACCGAACATCACTCTGCTTTAAATTTTAAAGCTTAATTTAATGTAAGGTAAAAAAAATTTTCTTTAAAATGAATTTCTGCCTTTTGGGATATTTTATAATGAATAAAAGACTAAATCTTCCCAAACTGTAAGCCAATTTAAAGAAAAACCAAAACAACCCATGGGATCAGATTTAACCGAACTAGAACGGTTCGGTTTGAACTGGTTTCCGGTTCGGTTCGGTTACTTTATTTACAACAATACAGTAATTCGGTTTGGTTAGTTTTTTTAGTCTAAACCGAACCGAACCGAACTGTGAACACCCCTAATCAACACATTTTATAATGTTTTCTAGATGTTTTTAATAAAGAATGAGTTTTAAATTGAAGAAAACCGAATCCTTAATTTTCTAGTAAACTATAGAAAATAGATGATACATTCTTTATTGTCTTATATTTAATTGATCTGTCTCTTTAAGAAATTAAAAAAGAAAAAAGATGTGTCCTAGTGCTCTAGTTGGACTAAAGAGCCCACGTGTCTGGGCTGTTCTTTTTTCAATGCCCAAACCCACTTGGCTAGGCTTTTTTTTTTCTATTTTCTATTTGATTTAAAAAATTGATAAAATTTTTTTTGAACCCAATTAAGTTCGTTATCCTAGTAGCAATTTGACGAGTTGATTTGTGGCATCTATGATATTATTTATTTTTCTTTTGTTTTTTCCCCTTAATTTTTTTTAAAGTATAGATTCACCTAGTGTTATCAATGATCTAGTTTTTTTTATTTAACTCAAACCTAAAGAATTCAATTTTATTTTTTGTTGTAAATGATCTACGTTTGCTATCTCGAATCCATGTGCTTGTTACATACATACATACATACATACATATATATATATATATTACTTTTAAGAAAAATATATTGTTCCTACAAAAACAAAATACATATGCTTTATTGTCATATAATTACATAAAAAAAATCTCTAAGATAAAAATTAATTGAATTTAGTGATGTACATAACCTTTATTGCAAATTTTTTTGATTTACTCAAGTTCACTCGTTTTTTTTAATGAAATATTGTTTCTTAACCTATTTTATCCTTTAACATTAAGTTAATTTAAAATTAAGCTTTTTATTTTTTTTTCAAAATTATCTTAACAAGTTTTGCAGGTATGCTTAGGCTCATCATGGTGGATAAAATATTTTTCTATCTCAGTATTAGATGAAAATAACATTCAATTTATGGTTAAAATCAATATATTTTTATTAAAGACAAGTTATCAATGCCTTTACTTTTTTTTCACACAAAATAAATTTTACTACGAATCATGTCATAATATATTACCATCTCACATTTCACTATTAATCTCTATAGTAAAAATATCATCTTGCCCTTAAAAATTTAAGTCTTATAGCATACTTTCAAGAGTAATTTAGTATTTTTCACCTAATATACTTGTTATTATAAGATTGAAGGGGGTAAATGAGTCTTTTAATCTTTGATTTGCACTATGTAATATCTACAATTCCTTCAAAAGTTGAATTTTATTTATGATAAGAACATGGGTGTTTTGGGTTCTTACTTATTCCAAGTACAATATCGTTATTAAAGTGCTCTTGGAGTTAAATAATCTATAGCTAAGTTTAAAGGGGTTTTCGATCTTTTTATTACGCCTTTTTTTTCATTAATAATGTTTGGGGTCAGGGCTAATTTTTTATTTACAAATATTAAATTATAAAGAAAGTTCTTGGGGCGTGTGATTATGCATTAGCATGTATGGTGTCTTTGGCAGACGATTACTATGTTTTAGGATGACATTCAATGGATCTCATCCTTCTTTTCATGGTGGTCCATTGTATGTAACTTCTTCAAAGAGTAAAATGTCTTCTCCTAAGTGCATAATTATCGAAGTAATAAATAGTCCGGTATGATTGAGGTCAAACCACAAAGAGGTGAACTATATAAAATTATAAACAATAAATAAAAAGGAATTGAAAAGAATTCTTGAGATATGATATTAATATAAGGATTAAACAAAGATGAAAAAATTATCAAGATTAGAGGATCCGCCAATGTATCTAAAACAAGTATAGTATAAACTCGTTTTGTTATACAATTGAAAACCATACACAAAGAAGATTGCAATTGCATTATAAATTGTTAACATGATTACCTTAGTTATCTTATTCGAATAATGCTAATACTTGTAAATGTTGTTAGATATTCATGATGCTAACTTATATTAACAACAAATCAAGTTGTTTTCATAGAATAAGTGTCGGTTATACCATACAGTTAGACTATGAAAGTGTCAAGTATTTATTGTATTAAGGGTTATACAATATAAATCTAGATTAACTATTTAACAAGCAAAGTATTAAAAATAAACAAAACAAATACAAAACATGTTAGTATCAAACATTAAAGTCCATATTGAGTTTATACTATACTTATTCTTACACTATTAATATAACCTTTTCACCTTGACATAATAAACTTAATAAAATATATTAAAAGAGAGAAACATAAATAAGATATAAGTTAACAAAGTAAAGGAAAGGAAATGAAAAACATAAAGAAGAGATTAATATAAACAAAACTTAAGTATTACAAAAATATAAAAAAAGAAAGCAAGAATATAATCTTGATTTGAAAATCAAAATGCCTAAATGCATGATAAATACCTTCTTTTGTTGGCCAAAATTTGAAACTATTGATTTGATGACTAATTATTGAGTGAGTAATCACATCTTGATTTAATAATAATCCTTATCTTCTTATTTGTAGAAAACATCATTGCTAATAATAGGTTTTGAAAAGATAGTTTTCATGAAAGTTTTGAGAAATTATCTCAGCTTTCTAACAAAACAAGAATGAAGTCATTTGGATTTCTAAAACTCGAGATATGAGTTAAATATTGAACAACATTTAGGATGCATGATATATTCAAACTTCTCTTTTGATGCTAACATTTAGACTTTCAAATGGCAGAATAGAGTTTTAGACTGTCATAAGTGTTTTAGGCCTATGTTTTAACTTTCTAACTATATAAATCAAACTAAAATTCAATATCTACAACTCTAAATATGATTGAATGACTAAATAATGATTCAGTTTGAATTAAATTAGCATTTTTTTTTAAGCTTAGCCTTTTCTTTATCCTTGTACTTTCAATAGTTAATCACATCAATCAGTTATTTAAATTGTGAGATATGTCTGCATTTAAAATTAGTATTTATCATAAATTAAAATTATCTTATATTATTAGACATGTTATTATAAAATATGCTCTAACTAAGGAGTTATTGATCTTGAAATGTAAAATAATGATATAAAACCTTGATAAAAATATACTTTTAAATATTAATCACTCCCCTCAACTAGATTATTATTAGTCCCTAGTAATCAACGTGTTAAAATAGAAAAATAATTTGCTAGTTTCACAAAGCAAGACATTCATTATTCAACTTCTATTAATCTATTTAAATAAACAAAGTCATAGTAAATTTATATATCAGTTTCATACTTTTTAAATAAGATATTAATAAACTTTTTTTTATATGCTTAATGTATAAAAACATAGATAATAAGACTTTTTAATATTCTGTTCTAATATTTTTCTAAACTTAATTTTCTTGTGTTGAGATTATTATTTTTTTCCCTTTTTTTTCCTTTAATATATATACAAATAGCATAATACATCTTTAACCCCATATAACGAGTTTTTAGCTAATTACTCATAAACTAGTTGATCTTGAGGTATTAGGCGTTGAGACACCCCTACGAGCTTAGTAACTTAGGTTGTAGATACTGATATGTATATATAGTCTAATGTTTAATTACTTTAAGTTTTTCTTCTTAATCTATGTAACAAGTATTGAGCTAATAACTCTCAAGTCAATTGAATTTAGAGTATTAGGTGTTAAAGCATCCCTTCAAGCATAATTGCTTAGGTTAGAGAGGATACAAAACCAAACTTATCTATATTTTATTATCATTAAATTTTTATACAAATTACCTACTATTTTTTTCTTAGTTGTTACCATTAATAAAATAATATAAATAATATAATAATCCAATATAAAACTGACAATCATAAGTTAAAATGTATGTGTGAAAATAAAGGTTTAAAAATACTTGTTAAATGAGTATATGAATATAATTAATTCATACTAATACGAGAGTTTGTAAATCTAAATATTTTAGGAAGTATTCTAATAGATTTTGTTAAGAATTTTTACTAAGATGTGTCTCAAGAGTCACTTTAACAAAAGAACTCATTTAATTTATCATCCTAGTGATAACAATTTAATAAACGGTTTATGAAATAGAAAACATAGTTAGTTAATTTTTTTTATATAAATCACTATCTTTTTCTCCAACTAAAATGAGACATTGTCCTCAATATTTTAAAGTAAAAACATAAAGTATAGAAGATATTATTTAAAACAATGAAAACTGACAATCTTGAAACACACTTAAACAAATATCAGAAATAACAGAACAAAATAATATATTATTAATAAAACTAAAAGACACAAGGTTTCACAAATGAAAACTCAAATCCAATCTAAAATTTTCATGACCTTTCTTAGTTGACCAATTTATGCAACTCATAGAGGGATCAATTACAAGGATGAAAGATTATAGTTGGTCAATCAATTATTCAGCAGTAACAGTAGAGCTTATGTTTTTTCATGTCGAAGATGTTATAATTTTTTTCCATAATATGATCAAGAAAATATAACAAATTATCATAAAAAAATAACATTTAACAGACTTATAAGTTTATAGTTAATGTGCAGTTGAGCCCAAGAAAAAATATGGATGATCTCTTCTAATATGTCCAGAGCACCTGGTAAGGAAATGAAGGCATCAACATTGTTAAGCATTGTATTCATTAGATCAGACGTTATGGAGACCTATAGTTCATCTTCAATTATTTTTTCAATGATGTTCACTTTTTCTAAAACTTTAGGGACGACCCGCAAAACTTAATTTTTTTCTAAAAATAAAGCATGGAGATACCCCCATTAACTTAAGGTTGCCTTTTTCATACACTAAATGAATTTCTCTCAACTAGTACTTAACTAAGATGATTTACTAATTCTAAAAACTCTATGTTTTTTTCCAAGAGTGGATCTCTTAAGAACACAAATATTTATTATTTGATCACTTGAGGAATGTGCCATTTCTACACACTTCTATATTTGTTGAATGTGAAGTTGAGTAAAAATAGAGGGAAGGAAGAGAAGATTTTATAGATGAGAAATTGAAAATACAATCACACCACCTATATGCAGGCTAGTTGGAGTCTCTCTCTTTATTTTGAAAACATGTGTATGTACAAGTAATTGTGATTGTGGCTCCCATCTTTCCTTAGTTTTATGTCCATGAATTGCTTAAATGCTCTATACGGGTTAGAGATAGGCTTCCCATCTAGTTTTCTTAAAAATTGGCAAATATGATCTTTTTAGTTAGATCCCCAAGACTATGTCGAGCATGTTCTTTATAGAATTATAGCCATAAATCATGAATTATACGATGCACATCTCTAATAGGATGCACATCAAGAGTTAATAAAAGATTATCTAAAGAATTATTCCTCAGGCCATCCTTAATGACTTGTATTTTATCTTTATAGTTTATGGATATCATTTCTAAAGAATGACATCATATATTACAAGTTCATTTGACACATCGGTATAGAGTTTCAGTTATTTTGTATGACATTTCTTTATAAAAGTGTTTTTACTTGTTTAAACATGTATGAAATAAAAAAAAGTAAAAGACTCACCTGATAATCGGATCTTTGGTTTAATTAGCTAATGAATATTTTTAGTAATTTTATGGTTTATTAACGACCTCAATCTTATATATTTAGCTCCGTAAATTTTTGTAATCGCATTTAGAGGCAAAATGAGAAAACACATTTTCAATTTTTTAAGAATGGTGATTTTATAGATGAGAAATGAAAAAAAGATACAAAGAAAATAAAAAGAACAAGAAATTGAATAAATATATACATAAATATCAGTTATCATGGAAAACTGAAAGAAGCAACTGAAGAGCCACATAGTACTTTTATCCTTTATTTGACCGAGATTAGAGAAAGACTAGTAAAAAAAAAAGTCACACAAAAAGGAAACATAAAAAATATAAAAAAATAAAATTATCAATCTTTATATACAGGATCATTTAAATCAATGGATTCATTTTCACTGAAAAAAATTATCAAAGTAAGCTTTCATTTAAAAACATTGCTATTATTTGGATTTTCAATATCAATGACTATATATATATATATATATTTCACAATAAATGGATTGCTCCATCTTGATCTTAACTTTCCAGGAAATAAATGGAGTCAAGAATTATAAAGCAAATTGTTTTTAGCAATATCAATTTTTTGATAATTTTCACAAATTTTATAGATTACATGTGATTCTTTGAACATAATTGGCCAATAAAATGCACTTTATAAGATTTTTGTAGTTATCTTTCTTAATGAAAAATGACCCCTATATCCCTCATAATGATAAAATTTAATGGCACCACTTACCTCATTGTTAGAAATGTATTTTGGAAATATTTAATCAGTATAATATTTGAATAAAATAAGTGTTATCCTAATAAATGTTCTTCTCTTTGTTTAATAAATTTTTTTTATATTGGGTACTTCAATGAGCTAACAAATCTCCTGTTGCAAGAAAATCGATAAAATTAGCAAATCAAGGCATTGGACTAAGAGAAAGTAAGGATTCATCAGAAAAGTAATCATTGATTGATATGGAATCAATTGTCAATTTTGACAAATGATCCGCGACAACATTTTTTGTGCCTCTCTTGCCCTTGATTTCTTCATGAAAATAAATCATTTACAAATCTTTAGATTCATTGAAATGAATTTTACTTAGATAGATTCAAATTGATCGTAAATTAATTATTTAATAAGATATACTTTCTAGAAATCATTATCATTATCAAGTTGCTTACAAATGTTGAAAATATTTATTTTCAATGTTATATTTCCGAATAATAATTTCATCAATCCATTTCTACAATTAATTAATGCATTAGAGGTTGCAAGAAATGAACACCCTAAAATAATTGGAATTGAATTACATGTTTCAATAGGTTATGAATTCAAGACAATAAAATTTACAAGGTAAATTAATTTATGAACTTGTACTAACATATCCTGAATTATTTCTCTAAGCATATTTACAGATCTATCAGCAAGTAAAACAGTTACAGAAGTTGGTGTTAACTCACCTAAATGAAGAGATTAAAATACTGAATATAAAAGTACATCCATTCTAGCTCCAATATCAAGTGAAACTCTTTTAATTTTATGTTCTCCAATAAAGCAAAAAATTATAGAACAACCAGGGTCTTTATATTTTAAAATATTATTATTCTAAAGAATGACGCTTACCTGTCGGCTAAAAAGACTTTCTTTTTCACATTCAGTTTTTTTTTCATGGTGCATAAGTCTTTCAAAATTTTTGCATAATAAGATACTTGTTTAATAACATCCAATAAATATATATTGATCCTTACCTGTTTAAAAGTTTTAAAGATTTTAAAGTTGTGATTGACTGTTCTTTATTTGGTCATTAATTAGTACTTAAAAATATATTTTTATTAAGGTTTTATATCATCATTTTGCACTTAAAGTATCAATAACTCCTTAACTAAATCATGTTTTGTAATAACATATCTAATAATATAAGATAACTTTAATTTGTGATAAATGTTCATTTTAAATACAGACCCATCAGATAAATAAAAGGATTGATTGATGTGTTTAAGTACTAAAATTGTAAGGACAAAGAGATGTTTAAACTTAGTAAAGAGATGATGGTGTAGTCTAGACTGGAACACTGATCAATAATTGGGCTATATCTGGAGCTGTAGATATCAGATTTAAGTCTACTTCATGTGGATGTAAATATAAGACATAAGCCTACAACTTTTATGGAAGTCTAAGATTTAAAAAAGCTGTTATAAGTAAAATTTTAGAAACAATAAAGAAGTTTGAATCTATCCTGCAACTCAGACACTGTTAAATATTCAGCCCATATCTTGAGTTTTAGAAATTCAAATAACTTTTATTTTTTCTCAAGAAAAGCTAAGATAATTTTCTAAAACATTTATATGGAGATCTAGTTCAAATTTTGACATTATCAATGATGTTTTATTCAAACAAGAAGATAAGAATTGTCACCAAGTCAAGATATAACCACCCACTCATCAATTGGTCATCAAATCAATGATTTTCAATTTTAGCCTATAAAAATAGATATTTGTCACGTATTTAGGCATTTTAATTTTACACCAAGATCATACCTGAGATATGATATTGATATAAGAATTAAATAAAGATAGAATAATTATCAAAATTAAAGAATTCACCAATAATATTTTAAACAAATATAATATAAACTATTTTTATTACTCAACTAAAAAAAAAATTTACTTACTTAGATTTTTACAACTTCTATCACCAAGAATATTGCACCCATTTTGGTGAGTTAGTCTGGTGGTGAAATAGTCACGGTCAATGATGTATAGTGTAGCAAAGGAAACCAGCGCTTTCTAATCATAAACATTGGAGTAGCTTGATAAAAAAACTGTCTCACATAGGTACCTTTTATTTGTCGTGCTCTTAGCCCAGATATTGGATGTCCAAAGCGGCCTCCCTTTCATTTATGCCCTCTGCATGTTTCCAACATGAAGATTTTATCATGTTTGCCAGCAAATTCTTTCTTGATCTCCCACATCTTTGAGATTCTCTTGATTGTTAAGTTTTGGCGTACATGATGACATGCTGAAGTTACTCACGAGTGCTCCTTCTTTCCATATACTATGGACGGATTATAAAATTGCCAAGATTCCAATTGTTCACGAAGAAATCTAATCCGAGCTATGCTGCCAGGAAATTTCATTGCATATCTTCTGTTGCTTCTCCTTTTGTCTGTTCGCAACCCAGTGAGCTTTGTACACAGCCGATATAAATCGGCCCTGCAAGGCCTAGTCTTTATGAACCCGTGAACTGCGTTTGTCTCTGGGGCTGCAGTGGATAGACACCTTTATTCGACATTGAATAAGAAAATGCACCAAGGAAACAACACGATCTCAGTGAGAAGGAAAGGGAAACATAGGAAAATTCGCCCAATAGTGGCCTCTGTTTTTTCACGGACACCAAGTATGGAACATGACATCAATCATGAAATCTGCTAGCATAAGTGTACTTTCAATCATATGGGATCGTAACTATTAGATTATTAGTTTGCACTACGCTGTGAATTAAATTAAATTTTATTTTTAAAGTAAAAGAATTATTTAGATATTACTAGTATTTGTTCTAGTAGGAAAAATACTACACCATGAGGGAATTGGCTTGATATGACTTAGCCAATTTAAAAAGCTAAATTTTTTTTATTTATTAATTTTTACAAGTATTTTTTAAAACAAATATAAATATTTTTTAAAAAATAAGATGATAATCAGAAAATATTTTTTTCAACTAAAAATATTTTTTATTTATCAATTTTTTTTAAAATAAATAAACATAAAAAAATTTTAAAAAATAATTTCGAGAAAACTACACCTCCCCGCATTCCAACAAGTTGGAAATGAGAACTCAAAATCCCTTCGGTGGACTTCTCACAAAATTACAACCAACACAAAGGAAAAGCCGAATCGTTTTAATAAGATGCATGAGTGTCTTTTTATTTCAACCAGCTAACTCTTCCTTAATTCGATCTCATAATCTCTTAAGCATTTTTAACTTTTCTTTTGATTTTGTTTTCTCCTTTGAAGATCAATACGTATCTCGCTTTATGGAAATGGGGCTTCTCATGAATGTGCGCCCCTGTTCTTTTTTCTTGCTCGTTTCCCTTCATTTTTTTAGCATCCCGTGAGTGCACTCTCCGATCTCAAGTGGAAGTACGGTAAATACTTTTCCAAGATGCTGTTAAAAACAAAGCATGACCCCCTTGGGTCCGAGGAAGCTTCTCCAAGAGAAAGAAAACCGTGGACTTTAATAGTTTTCTAAAAATGTTTTTTTTTTTTTATCTCTTAGCTTTTTTGATGTTCATCCCTTGATTTTTGTCTTCAATTTATTGAATTGATGTTGCGTTAAGTTGTTGGTTTGTTTTAGTTGTCTACGAATTGAGATTTTGTATTAGATTTATTAATTTATTTTGATTTCCTACGTATGAAGATATCATGACATTGAGGAAAAATTATATTACTTATACCTGATTTAAATAAATAAAAAATTATTGATTAAAAAAAATTAAAATTTTAAAAACTAAATTTAAATAATGCTCGATAATTTTTTTTGCTAGGAAAATGAGTGAGTTTGAGAAACACGAGCTAGGCCATTATACTCTAGTATGGCAGCTTCTGACATCCAAACACCAAGTGGCATATAAATTACTTTGACATGCTCTTTGTCATCAAGCACATGGGTGTGGATGATGCCCTGCGACTAAACCATTCTTTCTTTCTTTCTTTCCTCCTCTCACTTTTTAATCTCGTATCTTTGGTTTTTGCAGCTAGCTTCATGAAAAATTGTTAAGTGGCGTATCAATTTTTATTTGTATCAAATTTAATTTTTATTTTTTTAATTTTAATTTTTTAATTTTTAATTTTATTATTTAACATTTAATTAGTTAGATACTGATTACTGTAATTTTTTTTTAGTAATCTCAATATCAAGACCTGGGTGAGAGATTTGAAGTGTTAGCTCGATTTAATTTAAGTTTTTTCATTTATTTTTTTATTTCGTACTTCAATATTCAAGTGGTTAGGAATTGAATTTTGTAATTTTTTTTATTTGATTTTTATAAAGTTATCTTGGTCTCGTAATTCAAGTTATGAGAATTTGACTAATTGACTTGATTTTTTTTATAATTTAATTTTTTATTTTGTCATTCAAGAATATGTTGGTTGAGAATTGATATTTTTTTTTAAAAAAAATGACTTGCTTTAAACGGGATAATCTCATTCTCATGATTTGAGTTCTAATTTTGATAAATTTACTCGGGTTAATTCAAGTTGTTTATTTTGTTACATTCTTGCCCTTTAATATTTGGTTTGTTGGAATTGGTCTTTTGATTTATTTTTTATGAATTTATCATATTATCATCACAAATCAAGATTGAGCTTGGTCGATCCTATATTTCATGATTTCAATTTTAGATGTTAAATTATATTTTTAAATATGTTATCATTTTAATATTTTAAAAAATTATCTTCTACTAGACATCAAATTTTAAATTCATAATTATATTTTTTTACTTAAAAAATATATTATCAATTTCTTTGTTTTTTTCATGTTTAAAAAAATTCTAAATATTTTAAATTCATATTATCAATGTCTAAAAGAAAAATCCAAAGATTTTAAAAGAAGGTGGTTATGGGTTTTTCTTTTCTGGCTTATTGTTTTTTTTTTCAATTATATCATTTTATAGGTTTTTATTGAATTTTATCATTAAGTATAAATTGATTGAAAATTAATTTTTATATATTTTTATTATAAAGTAAAATAAAAAAAATGAAATCAACTCAATATATTTCACAACTCAATTTATAAATTTAACTCGAATCTGTAATTTTATTTCTTTTAACATACCAATTTACATTATCATGACACTAGATTTTGCAAACGGAAGACAATATCTAACAAAATAATTTTTTTTCACGTCTCTCATGAGCTTTTCTACTGGATCGGTTCAGATGCAAAGGTGACCTTAACGATTTCCCCCACTAAAATTTTATATAGGTGGATGTTGCGTGATAATTAACAAGCAATGATTCATTCTCAGATGTTTTTCCAGTTTTATTATGCAGCCCAATAATTTAGGTCAATTTAAATATTTTTTTATTAATTATTTTATTTTTAACATTGATTATGTGAAATCAAATTTTATAATTTATTTTATATTAAAATATTTTAATTTTATAATTTTGATGATTGATTTGACAGGTGAATTTAATCTCAATTAATCTTAATATTTTTTTTAGTAATTTCACCCATTAATTATAAATAACCTTCAAAATTTGTTTTATCTTTTTATAAAGTTTTTACAGTTCTAATCTAATATAATATTGTATTAATATTTTTAAAAATATGTTAATATCTATATATTTTGAATTTATAATTAATTTTTTTACTTGAAAAAACCTGTTAACAATACTTTACTATTTTTTATGCTAAAACAGAAATTAATCTGACCATAAAACTAAATGTTCTAGTCAATGTATCTTGAAGGGTTTGTTTTAACTATTTATATCAATATTAAATAAGTTTATTACATTATTTCAACCATTTGTTTCATGCTTTACTTGGCTAACATGTGGCGAGATGTGGTTGAGACTATTGGTGGTGTGCAAACCTATCTTCAGCTCATTAGGCTTCAGCCCATGCTTATGGGCTTTTTTGTATATGTTCATGGTTTATTTAAGTTGCTATTAATTTTTGTTTTTTGTTTTGTTTTTATTATTATTGATTTTTATTAAATTTTATTATTAGATATTAAATTGATTTTAAATTAATTTTTATATTTTTTATTATATAATAAAATAAAAAATTAATTCAATATAATAGAGTTTTATAACTCGATTTATGGATCTAATTAATTGATGATGATAAACCTAATTTTTTTTCTTAGTATATAAAATCTTTTCAATATAATTCTCACATAAATTAATTTAAAATTTAGATTAATTAAAAAATAAGATGAGAATTTTTAAATTTTATATGGTTATTAAATTTAATGATAATAACTAAAAGTTTTTAATTATGTAAATATTGTTTAAAAAAAAACTGGATTGAATTTAACCCTAGCTGGGCAATAAACTAGTTAAATATTAAATGATCAGTTGGAATAGGAAGAGTGACTGTCACGTCCTTTTTCTTCTTCTTCTTCTTTTTTTTTTTATATGAGAATTCTGTATGTTTCACCTGTGTTTGTATTCTTCCCTGATGCTTTTAGCTCCTTGCAAAATATAGAGATTTTATTAAATAAATTGGAACATGAATACTTTAACTTGTATGTTTGATTTGAAGGTAACTTGAATATTAGACAGGTTGCTCGCGCTTTGCTCCGAGTAATACCAGAGCGCGTAGAAACAGTAGATGGAAGCAATGTGGTGGATGATCTCGGTGGATGAAAATTACTTCATATAATCGAATTAAGAAGGGAGACGAAGCAAATTGATGAATAACAGGTGATGCAATAAGCTTGATCAATATGGAAATAGTATCCAAGCAGAGCGGCATGTGATAAACATCAGCAGCAGCCAGCTAAGTTAAGCATCAAAGCTACGACAATGCAGATAAAGTTACAATTAAAATCAAAACGTTCAAGCACAGCTATAGGTGCCGGGGCAGTCAGAGGACAACAGTTAAACCGCAGTGTTACTCGCGAATGAGATCAAAAGCGTAGACTTAGCAGCAATAATCTTGTTGCCGAATCTCACGTCCAATTCAGAAGCAGACAAAAGCTAATCAATCTGCAACCAAAAACCACGGATTAAGTGTCAAGTGAAAAATGGATTTGCGAGAGATTTCAACTATGAATATGTGCAGTAAAAGAATTAAAAGGCAGAACGAACTGGTGGTAAAAAGGAAAAAAAAAACAAAACTGGAAAGCATGGCATAAGATAAAGACTGTTAATTTTACAGCAGGATTGATTGAAAGCTAGCTTGGACAGTTGGAGCTAACTTGGCTAGACAGCAAGTAAAAGAGCCTGCTGCTGTCAGAGGAAAAGAAATGCAAGGCATAATAAGATAAATGGTTGTAACCAACAGCCTGAGTTAACAATTAAAGAGCATTAAAGACTGAATGGATTCATGATCTTGCACGAAAAATTCACCATAAAAGAAATTTGTTCATTATAGTTCTACTAAGTGGAAAAGGTTGTCCCTGAAAAGATTCATAGACTAGCAAGAAAAGAACAGAATATGTAAAAATAAAATAAAAATTAGCGGCACAAAGACAGTAAACAAACAATAGAGGGAAGGCGTGGTGGGATGTTCTGAAAAAATAACTGGCATGTTGAACCGAGAACAACAAAATGCATACATCACCAAAGACAGTCAGCAACAGAGTAAAAATAAAACGGGAAAGTCAAACCTCCGAGGAGGATGAAGGTGTCGTTTGCTTCCTTTTCTCCTCTAGAGCTGATTCATCAAGTGGATGAGGTGCAATAACAGTGTCCAAGGTGTTTTGTGCTTCAGATACGTTGTCTGACAGTATAGGGTTGCTGTTAGAAAAAAAAAAAAAAGGACCCGAGAAATGAAAGAGAAAAGAACCGTTAGGTAAGAATAATGAAATCAATTGAAGGGAAAATAAATAAAAAGGCTAAAACAGCAACCTAACGAAAATATTGAACGAAAAAGGAATTTTGCAACGTGTTGAATTAAAAGTATGTGGGGAAAGGTAAGCTGGCCTAAGCTGTTCTGTTTCGGCTTCAAAACACAGTTGCCTACGTGCTTCAGAAGGCAAGTTCATTTGGTTAGTTGCTAGCACCTCTGGGGGTGGGGTTTCCATGGAATCAGGGGCAATAATGAGTTTAGGGCAGTGTTTGCTGGAGTAGATGGACTAGATAGAGGTTGGTTTGCAGAGCTTGATGAAGTAGTGGTCTTGCATGTCTCAGATGGTGTGTAATCTATAGGTGGCTCAATAGGCCGGGCATGGCTGTCCTCACTGGAGGTGTCATCGAAAACATTAGCAATGATAATCTTGCATTGGTTGGTTGTGGATCTGAAAGCACCAAAGCATAGCTGAAAGATCCTGTGTTTGTTCAACTTTGATGCCATATCAGGTGCAACAACAGAGGGATCCGCAAATTTCCCATCATAGACATAGTGGTGCGCTAATGACCCGAAGAAGTTCTCAGCTGATGTTCCAAACAGAAAACGCTAGTGGCCTCATCTCATTCAGTAACTATACATTCTAAGCGAAACCTGTTACATTGGAATGATGACTAAGTGAACAATAAGCAGTGGGTGATAACGGCCAGCATAAACAGTAAACTGTATCCTTTTTTTCCTGTCCAAGTCTAAAGCATTGTTTAGTTGGTATTTAGATGGTGAGTTACTATGGAACTGGAAGAGTGGTGATAACATCATGGTCTGTGCAGGTGTAATTGTTCTCAGTCCCGCTAAGTTTCTTGTTACAAAGAAGGCAGCTTGGGTACCACCATCCATTTAGAAAATCAGTCAATGATCGATGCTCGACAAGTGAACCTCACATGGTGTATAAATAAAGGAAAAGTTTGATACATGGCTGTAGTTAGATAAGGAAAAAAAGCAGTCATTCCAATAAGTTGATTTGTGGCTCAGTGGCTGGTAATGGAAAGATAGAACAGTAACCTTGTGCTCATAGGGATTCATGCAAAGTATCTCTCTTATCGTTTTCCTATTTTCATTGACCCGGTCCTCGATCGTTAAAACAGCACTAGTGGACGAGGGAAGTTGCTGGGTCTCCACGGGTAGTTGTCCAAAGCCAAACGCAAAAGACATTCAAAATGCTGAAACAATTGTATTTGTAACTGAAAAACAAGTGAGAGTTAAAGTGATAGAGATATGGATGATGGCAGGCGATTATACAAATGTCTGTACGCCAAGCACCCTGGTATACAGGGATTGAAATACCAAAGAGACTCAATTGTGGCATTAAGGCTTTGTTTTCCCAGTGACAAGAGTGTAAGGATTATAGACACCACATATCTCTATATTGGTATGATATTGTCCACTTTGGGCCTAAGCCCTCATGGATTTGCTCTTGGGCTATACCCAAAAGACCTCATACTAATGGAGATATTTGTCCATCCTTATATACCCTTGATCCTCCCCATTTCTAACCAATGTGGGACTTTGGTCGCATACCCAACAATCATTCCCTCGAACAAAAGACCACCGAGCCTCTCCTCAAACGATTATTTATCCATCCATTCTCTGCCAACCAGAATTTTTCATTCTCTACTTCTCTCTACTTCATCGTGTTGGGGTTAGGACACGTTCATGAAGTACCGGAGAGTACTACCTGACTTGAGAGTTTTTTTGCTCTTTGTAGGTCAACTCCTCTTTACTGTGTTGAGACTCAATTGTGAATAAAGCTGAATTTAGTTGAAGTAATTGAATGAAATGCCAGAACTAACCGTATGTTCTCAAGCATAAATTCCCTCCTGTTTTCAGGTGTATGTCCGCAAACTAGAATTTGTTATGGTGGTTGTATGGCCTTAAGCCTTCCAATAACATCTGAATAAGAAAATACAAGCTATATTCAGTGTCTTTGTCTAAGCGAATGAAATAAAAAGCAAGTGTCATAAGTTGACAAATAAAGGCAAGCAGCGAGCAAACCTATAAGAATTCCTGAGCCCTTTCTCTTCGCAGTAAAATTTGCATTGTCAACAAAGTCGAAGTGGTGTCTAGGGATTGAAGGTGAAAGAGCGTCAATGGCAGCAATCTTGGTGTTAGATTTCAAATCAATGATGGCATCATGGGCAGCCACAATATTTGCAGCTCTGTTTTCTTAGGTGTAGAACCCTTGATTTCATAACGATTTCCTTCAGTAATTAACCTTGTATGGCTCCTCCTCGCATAAAAATAAGGCGAAAAAAGGAAAAGGAAAACTTGAATTGCTGGAATGCCATAAGAGAAGGATTCAACAAACAAAATTGCAATGAGAGGAGATGGATTTAGCTTGGACGAAAACAATTAGGAAAAAAAATCGCATTAATTGACAGGCCCAAATGTTAACCTTTATCTGATTGTCAACAGAAACACGATTGAAACTGCTTGACTGGCCATCAAATTTGACAATCTAGACACCGCAAACCCTGGCTTGCAATGATGAGTACAAAGTGTGTTTCTTCATTTCTGTTATTGGCACAGCCATGTTCCTGTACACCGGCAATAGAAAGAAAACGTTGGAACCATGAATCAAGATGATACGAAGCTAAGTGGTTACGTTTTGGATTTATTTTTTAGATATTATTAATTTAAGTGCTATAAATCTTAAAATTACTAAAAATTTATAATTTCTAGATGTTAAATAATTAATTAAGATATTTAAAAAAATTAATCAAAGTGTATATAAGTTATCCAAACACCAATAATTATATATATATATATATAAAAGATAATGTAAACAAAAGTATAAAGGATTTGTGAATTTGGTAGCAAGTTGTGGAACATCCCGTGAATATACATCAAGCAAAAAAAAAAGTTATAAACTTTAAATGACAAATTTTGTGAAAAAAATAAAAAATTCAACAGCTTTAAATCTTCAAGTAATGAAAATTAAAATTGATCTCCGTTACCAATTGCAAAGATCCATTTAACAAAGTCAGCAAGCTCTTTCCTCTAATAAGCTGAAAGCTTATATGCTAAAAGGCGCATGTTCTCTAGGACTTTAAATTAACACCATAAATATAAACTGCCAAGAGATGCTTGAACCATGTCCTCCCTTGTCCCTCCAAGAACAACTGGTAGAATTTGTCTAAAGTCTCCTCTCAAAAGAACTGATTTCCTTTCAAATGGTTGGTCATGGGTCAATACGCCATCAGTGGCTAGGACATCGAATAATGAGCGATCTGATGCTTCAAAACAACAACGATTATTTATTAGAGCTTAATCCCCAGCTATGAGAGAAGTCATCTCTGAAGGACATGCTAGATTTGTATTTTTTTATCTCGCATGATGAGTTTTTAGAAATTGTTAGGGGAATTTTGAATCTTAAATGAGTTGTGTGACTATCTGGTAGCAATAGCGATGCAACATGGACAATTAAACCTTCCTTCTGATCTTATTCGATTTATTATGACAAGCCATAAAAATGTCTTTCATGTTCCTCCATAACCATGAACAAATATCAATTCTTGCTTTTTTTAATGATGAATTTAACAACACTTTCATTGTTGGCACATAAGATATGATATCATAGTTAAGCTCTTCTCTTGTAAGTCTATTTAATATTTTATAAAATAAGCATCTATCAGGCATTAAAAGTTAAGCTTTCTAAAATATATGGTAACGATATTAAAAAACAACTTTAATTCGACAACTTAAGATTAGAAACGGCAAAAGCAGATTTAAAATGGGCAAGAATATCATCGTTCATGGAGTGTCAAAACTTGTAGAACGAAACTTTTGGATTAATAACATCGCAAAAAAAAAAACATTGACAAAGAAACGCCTAATTTGTTTTAGAAGTTGTAGTGTCTATATCCTCAACAAAAACCTAACCCCTTTCTAATTATCTCTCGTAGGCCTCAAGTCCTGCAAGCGAACTATATTGGATAAACAACACCCAAAACTTTTCTAAGATTATCAAATTTAAATGTTCATTTAACATGGTTAAGAACCAATCTAAAATAATAAAGTCTTTTGACAACAAGGTGAACATACATTAAACCACCGAAATTGAAAACCTTTTAACCAAGAAATCCATTCTTTTTGGCCCATCATCCAAAAAAAAATTATTAGTAATTTATGAGCGGTATAATTTACTTGCGTCACAATCAATTTTATCATGTATAAGTCATTTTGTAAGTTTTGTTTTTTTAGTACTCAGTTCCCTAAATATCAATGGAAGGCTTTCATTCATTGAACAGACTATAATAACTTATTTTTACAAGGAATCATAGCATGTTTTATTATCATTTATTGTTTGCATTAAAAAATGATTATTGGTGAGATAAACATTATTATTAGGTAAGATATATGATCACAAAGATGGCTTGCTATAATCATGAGGGGTGTAGCTTAATAGGTTAGACCTTGAATTTATTACCTAAAAATCACATGTTTGAGTGCCATAAATTTCAGGGTTACTTGAGGTTTATATAGTCATTAATTTTAGAGCATTGAAAGATTAGTCGAGATGAATGTAAACTAACTTAAAGATTCACAATTTAAAAAAAAATAACTTGCTAGATTGTAAGATAAAGAAACACCAAACCCAACATCATGTGATGCTTGCAATCTTTAGCAACGACTAATCATAAAATTATTGCTCTCAAATATTAAAATTCAAATTAAAAGGGCATGAAAATAAAGAATGAGAACTTGATCCCAGAGTTGTTGTATACATTGTTTCAATATATGGTAAATTAACCCACATGCAACAGTGACTTGCTGACGATTCTTAGTTTTTTTTTTCGATAACAAGGTATTTGTCTTGCTTTAAATATTTTTCAAAAAAGCTCTCCCTTAATCTTTTACGTTTGTTTAGTATATTCAGTTTCACAAGAAAATCACATATGGTAGAATAGTTTACCGTCATTATATAAATTCATTCAATTATTTTGAAAAATATTATTTTGCTCGTAAATTTCTATAGCAAGTTTCACATATAATAATTAATCTTTACTATTATTTAATCATAATAAATGTCACAACACTCATTATCATATATAATACTTTAAAAAAATATTTTTTATTTAAAAATACATAAAAATAATTAGTTTTTTCAAAAAATTTTATTTTTAATATCAATACATTAAAATCATTAAAAAATATATTAACTTGATGATTTTTCAAGTCAAACACGCTTTTAAAATGTAGTTTCAAGCATAAAAACAAGCAGTATAACCTTCATTATTATAAATATTATTGATTCATAATTATCTCTATAACATCATTTTTATTGTTTTGCCCATATGATAATATGAGAATATAGTGTATGATATTTTTTAAAAAATATTTTTCAATTAAATATATATTAAATGTTTTTTTAATATCACATTAAAATTATAGGAAAATACATTAAAAAATCAATTTAATATTTTATACTAGGAAAATAATTTGAAAAGAAAATAAGAAACGATCACAAATGTCGTAATTCCACCAAGACAATTACGATCTCATCATAACCATTTCTTCGATCATTGCCCATCAATTCGTCAACATGATGAGAATCACCGTTACTATCATTTTGTTAACACAATCACCACAACCTCATTGTCATTAAGAGTGCATTTGATATTGTGGTAGCAATTGTGATTTAAAAAAAAATATTTTTATAAAAAATACTTTTAGTTGAAGTTGGTTTAGAAAAATATATGTTTAGTTAAAACTGTAGTTGAAATTAAGGTTGAACAAAAAATAGTTTAATATGTTTGTTTAAGAATGTTTTTCAAATTGAGGTTATAAAATAGCTAAAAAAGACATAGATGAATATTTATGGTTTTTAATTGAAATATTATAGATTTAACTACTATTATTTTATCATGAAATAAACAATACTTTATATGAACTATTTTTTATTGTTTAGTTTAAACTTAGGGTGAGTAAAAAAAATAAGAACATCGAGAAAAAAGTAACCAAAAAAGTCAAACCATAAAAAACTAATTAAACCAATTATTTTAAAAAATTCAGTTTGGCTCGGTTTTGATTTAAGAACTTGTAATAAAAAACCCCAACTGAACCAAACCAGTTCAGTTAAAAGGGTACTATAAATACAAAAAATAAAATACTTTCTAACTATTAACCCAATCAAATAACAATGCCTATCTCATCCGCCCCTCTCAACCCTCATAATTCATAAATCTTATTCTTAAGTCTCCATCTCAAAATCTCTCACACACTTAACATCATTCTAAAAAAATCAAATTAATAAATCTTCATTTTCATCTTTATTCTCCTTACTTTTGTTGTCTGCTAATAAATCTTCAATCTTAATCTTTAGATCTAACAAACCAGCCACATCCCTCTCTTACATGGGCAAGACACACATTACACCTTTCCTTTAGATCTAACAAGTTAGTCACCTCCCTTCTGTACACTCGACCTTGAATCTTGTCACACTAGTCACTAGGTATGATTTCTTTTTATGCCAATCTCTATTTTCTTTTTAACATATGCTCTGTGATCTGGGATGACTGGTTGAAGTGTTACTTGTTTCTCTTGCACATTTACTTTCATATCCATGTCTTAAGCTATTTCTATTACATGAATTTGAGGGTTTGCAAATATAAGTGAAAGACATGATATAATGAAAAAGGTTTAAAATAAACACTACCATTAAAGGTTGTTTTTGGCAAACCCTTGATGGTTGTTTTTGGTTAAATTGTCATTTATACCATTAAAGGTGCCTTGCTATACTTAGATAAAATGCTTGTATCAAATATCCCATGACTCGTGTAAGGTAATAATTCATTTTGAGTTCAATATAACAAACAATGTGAAGCTTATTTGTTAGTCCAATGTGGTTTTTTTTGGGCAAAGTATGAAAAATTTTAAAATTTTGATTTTTACATTAAAAAGTATGGAAAGAAAGAATAGAAAATTCGTGCATATATCTGTGAGCTCTAGCTAAACAAAACCAACAAGGTTTGTGCTATAATTTTATATTGATTTAGTAAATTTAAAATATGACTAGTGATTTCTAAAATGAATAAGTCACCTTAAAAATTAGACAATACATCAAACAGGTCTTACAAATAAAATGGTTATTCAAACTTATTACTTAGTTGCTATTTTAAAATATGGGATCTTATCCTATAAAGCTTGTTTGTCTTTCTTTTATCCTATAAGATATTTTGTGATATTTTATCCTGGAAATTCATGGTTTTATTCGTGCTTCTCTTGTCAAACTATTTTGTTGCGTGTGTTTTTAATATCTCGAGATATATCTAAATGGGCTACAAATGTTATTTAGGTTTTATAAGGTTAAGTGATATTCTAAAATGTCAAGAATTAAACTGTTTCTTGTTTGTTTGTTATTATTTATTGCATCGCTGCAACAAGTGGCCTTAATATATTCCTATAGGCATATTTATTAATATTAGTTTCTTTGAATTTTAATGCATTTAAGTCACATATAAATTATGGTCGTTAACATGTTTTCATTTTGTATTAACAAATGAAAAATCTTCAAATTCAAAATGCTTCATCCACAAGGATGATGTGCATAATAAAAATTTATATTTTTTGTATAAAGTGTTTTATTTTTTATGATAAGGCTATTTTTTTTAAAGCTCTTTTGAAGGCAATGCTTTATAATTTAGATTTTAATTTGGTGTGTGTGTTATTTAAACCTTGATGTAGGAAGAGTTTAAAACACAAATATTAGAAAAACTTACAACATATTGAACACAATATTGAAACTAATAATTAAAGTTAAATGAATATTCATTGATAAAAAAATTAAATATATTATAGAATCTTGTAACAAAATTAAATAATATTAACATCAATTACAAGCCCATAAGAAAGAAAGAAAAAAAGCCTAAAAAATACAGGTTTTTCAGTTTTCATATTAAAATAACTAAAACAAACCAAATTGAAATTGGTTGATTTGAACTGATTTTGGTTCAAATTTTTTAATTTTATAAAATTTTATTTTGGTTAGTTTTTTAGATAAAAACCAAACCGAATTAAAAATGATCACTTTTAGTTAAATAAACTACTTGCAATTTTATCACATACAAAATCCATCTGGTAAGGATTATAGTTTTTATAGCTTTCTAAGCGTGCAACAATATCAAGTAAAATACTATCACAATAGGAATAAAATTAGAATTATAATCAAATTCTGTAAATGCTACGTCATCATGTGATCTCCTTAAAATATAATTATGTAGTATCATTGAATAATGTTAAACACTGGTTTTTCAAATAAAACACAATATCTATGAGTTTTTTTTGTATTTTTTTAATTTACTAGGTTGGACTCGGTCCGATACATTAAGGTTTAAGCCGGACTGAGTTTGACTATGAATAATGAAGATGCTTTCTACTATTCACATGAGCAATGAAAAATACAAAAGATGCAAGAAAAAGAGAAGGGAAAGCAGAAAAGGAAGAGTACGAGTAATGACTGGTGGTGGAAATGGCGGGGGTTGATGATGAGCTGCTCTCAACTATTTATATATGACGTGAATCAATCAAATTTGTTAATGAAATATTTGTATCGCTCTTAGTTTACAAACAAGCTCTTATATCAAATATCAAACAGGCGTCTAAGAATAAGAAGTTCTAGCCCTTTCGGTTGTCATCGACTTATTCTCTAGCATTCGATTCGTGGGTAACAAAATTAGAAAAAAAAGAAGAAGAAGAAAAAAAAGGAAAGAGAAAGAAAAGAGATTGGAGGTGAAAATTGTGGAGGTTGGTGGTGAAATGAAGCTATTCTTCACTAATGAACAATAATTTTTTTTTTGATCTTCTCTCTGTTTGCAAAAATAAAATAGAGGAGAAATGTAGCAAAAGCAACTAGAAATAGCTTAACAAAAAATGAGTTTTGAACTTATTTAATGATGGGGCATGTGTTTTGTTTTGTAACAAAAAAAAATGAAATCACAAAAACGCTTCCACAAAACATTTAGTAAGGCTTCCGCCACCATTGACGTGAGCATAAGCGCTTCGTTACCATGATGAATGTTCCTTGTAAAATTTGTTTTATGGAGAATATTTTAGAGAAAAAATGAAACTATTTTAGCAAAACAATGTTCTTAAAGATACGGGCTTTTCAAAATTTAAACAATGCAGTTAAAGAAGGCCCCAAAAATATCCTGCAACGGACACAACCTTGATGGAATCACAATTAGCCAGTTTCCCTGCTGAATGGAGGAGAAACAAACAAAAATCCATTCATCACAAAATATCTCTCTCTCGGCTTTAACTCCATCGAACCGTCAAATTCCCTCCAATCTAGACCCACTGGGCCACAATCGTCCCGAAGACAGACTGGTTTTCGCTACTAACTCAAGGCCGTCTTAAAACAGCCCAAGACAAATACCTATCTAGTGCGACGGAGATGTATGTTATTAAGGTACAACCCACCAGCATCCCATTTTAGCTCGTCGAATCATTAAGGAACACATACCCATTTTCTCTTCCTCTACTCGATCTACCAACGAACACCCTCTATCTCCTCTCCCTCGGGCTTCTGAAATCGAAACCCCGGATCCAGGGCACCATGGCTGCTGCCAATGCCCCGATCACCATGAAAGAGGCTTTAACGGTAATACTATCAACATTTTCTCCTTAGATCTCGTGATTTCTTTTTATAAAATTCTTCGTTCTTATACTGGTTTTGTTTGATTTGTTGTTGAATTGTAGTTGCCAAGCCTCGGGATCAATCCACAGTTCATAAATTTCACCCATGTGACGATGGAATCAGAGAAGTACATCTGCATCAGAGAAACGGCGCCGCAGAACAGTGTGGTTATTGTCGATATGAGCATGCCTGCGCAGCCTCTGAGAAGGCCTATCACGGCCGATTCCGCCTTGATGAATCCTAATTCCCGAATTCTCGCTCTCAAAGGTACTTTTATAACTTATAATGCCATCATTTTTCATTTATTTAAATTGATTTACATATTTTAGAGTGAATAATGGAGAAGTATATTTGTCATCTGTTATTAATGGCAATAATTACAGTCTTAATCTTTGTCTAATGGTTAACGGATCTGCTGTTTTTTTATTGGAAGCTCAACTCCCGGGAACTACTCAGGATCATTTACAGATATTTAATATCGAAATGAAAGCGAAAGTGAAATCACATCAAATGCCTGAGCAGGTTACTATATATCGAGTTTTGATTCGATTTTTTTCTTTAGTTTTAGAATGCCAGTCTAAATTATATTATTCATTGTTGGTTGGCGCTATAGGTTGTGTTTTGGAAGTGGAGTAGTGCTACCATGCTGGCCTTGGTAACACAGACTTCTGTTTATCACTGGTCAATTGAAGGCAAGCATTCTGTATCTTTCATTATTTTTAAGATATTGTTTTTTTTTCCACCGCCTCATTGTTTATGATTCTATCTTCTTGCAGGTGATTTGGAGCCTGTGAAGATGTTTGATAGGACAGCTAATCTGCAAGGTAACCAGATAATCAACTATAGATGTGATCCTTCAGAGAAGTGGTTGGTCCTCATTGGAATTGCTCAAGGTCCTCCAGAGGTGTGTCATTTGTGGTCTTCTATTATTTACATAGAGAAATTTCTTCATGTATTCATGACACATTGGTCATACTAGTGGCTTCATTTTTGCTATGTTATAAGAATTTATAAATTAAATTTTTAGCAAGTGAAATGGCTGTTAGGTGCTATACATGCTTTCTTTGTATGTTTTGATTTGCTAAGTTACTGTACTCTTGCCTTTGTTTCTTATGATAAAATTCAATGCTTCTGATGCAGAGTCTCTTTTGGACCCGGGCCAATAATATTTTGGGCTCATGACTTGTTTATTTCCTTTTATGTTGTCTGGTCTGCTCTCTTTTAATAATTTGTATGAAAAACTTGGTATCCTCCTGGTGTATTGGGCGCTCTTTAGGGATGAAGTGGTATGTTTTTCGAACAATTCTTCTACAATTGAAAGATTTAGTTGCTTCATGCATTACTTGAGACCAGGAGTTGCCACAAGTGTAATTTTTCAATCAATTGATACTAAGAATAATGCACTGTTACATGTAACTTATCTTATCTTGAGAACATCCTTGGTTAAATTTTTCCTTGTCCATCACATTGAATATTGTTTTCCCTGTAGTGTAGGATATGCAAGCCTGCATGTTTCTTGGTGGGAAATCAAAAGAGCATATGTTTTTGCACAATAGAGTGGTTGATTGTGGAAGTTAATTATGAGGACTTAATTTTCAGAACTGTCAAACACTGACACTGTAAATAGATGCCCAAACAGACAATATTGTGTGCACTTGTTTTTGTAGCAGTTTCCTTTGCTGTAATTTCATTGTGTCTGAATGTTGCCTATAATGTAAGAACTCGTTTGGACCATGTTTTGTATTAGTTCTAAATTTGTTGGTTTGTCAAAACATTGTGGTTATTTCCAAATTTGTTGGTCTATCAAAATGTTGTTATTTATGGTGATTTTCCTTCTTTTATCTGTAACTGTAAATAGGTAAGAATGTTATTTAGAGTATGACTTGTGATCCTTTAATCTGTTCAAGTACAATAACCAATCATTATTTCCAAATTTGTTAGTCTATCAAAATGTTGTTGTTATTTATGGTGATTTTCCTTCTTTTATTTGTAAATGTAGATAGGTAAGAATGTTATTTAGAGTATGACTTGTGATCCTTTAATCTGTTCAAGTACAATAACCAATCATTATTTGCTTTTGCTTTTCCCATATTTCTTGTCTTATCAAGTTTTTGAGTTATTATGTAAGATGGCATATTTTGTCTTCTCTGTTATTTTTAAAACATAAATATCGGCTCTTTAGTTGTGAAACATTTATTCCTTAAATGATTGGTATTGTACCTGCCTTGATGATTGTGAATATTTAAAATTCTTCCAGAGTTTTCAACAGCATTGGTTAATATCCTAATATTTGTTGCAGAGGCCACAATTGGTCAAAGGGAATATGCAGCTTTTCTCTGTGGATCAGCAGCGTAGTCAGGCTCTTGAAGCACATGCAGCGTCATTTGCCTCATTTAAAGTGTGATGCTACTCTCATTTATTTTTATTTTTTTTCATCTTGTGGATTCTAATCCTTTCTGTGTTCCTCCTGGTATTGTATTTTAAATGTGCTTGTTTGATGCCTTTCCAGGTTGCAGGAAATGATAATGCTTCAATCCTTATCTCTTTTGCATCAAGGTCATTTAATGCTGGACAACTAGCATCAAAGTTGCATGTTATTGAACTTGGTGCTGTGCCAGGTCATTTACTTTTCTCTGGAATTCATATTTCATATGTACATCATATGAAGTGTAATTGTGTCCTGGTTTCATTTGTTTGCTTTTATGCTGTCCCAAAGCAAGTTTTGGTTCTTGGTGAAACTAAAAGCATGTTGCTATAACTTTCCATATTGGCTTCCGGTGAAATCTTTTGGATACTGATGGTGCTATTGTCTATTAGGCAAACCATCATTTACTAAGAAGCAAGCAGACCTGTTCTTTCCACCAGACTTCGCTGATGATTTTCCTGTGTCAATGCAGGTAGATCATAGCTTCTTTTTTTATCTAGACTGGCAGTGTTTCTAATAGGTTCAGCACAAGCTAAAATTTGTTAACTCTTATTTTGTGACAGATATCCCAAAAGTATGGCTTAATATATGTGATCACAAAGCAAGGACTTCTATTTGTTTATGACCTAGAGACTGCTAGCGCGGTTTATAGAAACCGAATCAGTCCAGATCCTATATTTTTGACGACTGATGCTTCTTCAGTAGGTGGCTTCTATGCAGTCAATAGGAGAGGACAGGTTTTGCTTGCCACTGTAAATGAAGCAACACTTGTGCCTTTTGTTAGTGGCCAGGTTTGCTTGCTGGATTCTCTCCTTTTCTGTCATGTTTTAATATACGGAGGAGGGCCATCAATCTTATATCATTTTTTGGTGGTTTGGCAGTTAAACAATCTTGAACTTGCTGTTAATCTTGCAAAAAGAGGAAATCTTCCTGGTGCTGAAAATCTGGTAAACACATTATTTGCTTGTTTTCATTTGTTAACTTTGCCGAGTGTTGGAATTAATCGTACTTATTGTTTACTTACTTAATGTTCTTGTGTTGCTATGATATAATGTATCTTTCATCATTTTTTGCTTTCTTTATGCACCGGAAAAAAAAAAACTATTTATTGAAATGTTTCATGACATGAATCTGGAGAAAAATGATATTTGTTATGTAAGAGTTAAAGATTATCTTACCTCCAATAAATAACTTTGCGCAACATGATGCAACATGATGTATCCGTGTCAATGCAGGTAAAACTTGAATATGCTAGAAAAACTTCCCACCTTTTGAATTTTCCATGAAAGTTAATTTTGTGAAGCTTTCTTAAAGTTTGCATTATTTTATTTCAGTTTTCTCTGTATAGTATCACGGGTTGACTCAAAATTTTACCATGTATGCTTGAATTGATCTATGTATGTGTGCATGTATGGTGTGTTTCTAGTTTCTACCATGAACATCTCCCATCGGTTGTCTCTTTCAGGTTGTCCAGAGGTTTCAAGAGTTATTTTCTCAGGCAAAGTATAAGGAGGCTGCAGAACTTGCGGCAGAATCTCCACAAGGAATCCTGCGCACTCCTGACACTGTTGCTAAATTTCAGGTCTTTTTAGTGCAAAGTTTACCCTTTCCTGTTTCTTTGGTTCTTTATCTATGAAGATACTGTAATCCGAAGGCCATGAATTTCTTATTTGGTTCATGTGCCACAGAGTGTTCCGGTGCAAGCTGGGCAAACACCACCATTGCTGCAGTACTTTGGAACTCTGTTGACTAGAGGAAAACTTAACGCTTTCGAGTCATTGGAATTATCACGCCTTGTTGTAAATCAGAATAAGAAAAATCTTCTGGAGAACTGGTTGGCAGAGGACAAGCTTGAATGCACTGAAGAGCTTGGAGATCTCGTGAAGGTCAGTTATATTCATTATTTATGGAATGTTTGGGTTCTTCTATTAATAGCCAAAAAAAGGCTATTTCATCATTTATTCTTTTAACTTTTGTTTAATATCCGTGCACGATGTTTTTACCTGACCTGACACTACTGAGATGTCATTGAGAGACCTCTCTTGGGTCCACAAATTTATTCTGGTATCAATACTGATAAATATGGTATTCATCCCGGGCAATGGTTTGGTTTATTTTATTTTATTTTATTTTTTATTTATGTAAACAACTTGGATATATTTAATTTGACATGGATATCATTTTCTGCCTTGTCTGTGTAGTTAGTGTGTATAATTTCATTCATCTTTCTGATATTATAAACATGTTTCCATTGCAGACAGTTGATAATGATCTTGCATTGAAGATATATATCAAAGCTAGGGCAACTCCAAAAGTTGTTGCAGCATTTGCTGAGAGGAGGGAGTTTGACAAGATTCTTATATACTCAAAGCAGGTAAAGTACACATGCTCTGTCATTAAAATCTTTTGATCTACGCTGTCAAATTCCAACTTAATGAATACCATGAATAGAATATTTTTAGCCATAGCTGTTAGTTATGTTTTGGGTGCTGACAACTTGTATTTTATTTCACTGGTATAGGTTGGCTATAATCCTGATTATCTGTTCCTTCTCCAAACAATATTGCGGACAGACCCTCAGGTGTGTGGGCTCTCATTTTCTCAAATTTTTTAATCACTCACACACACACACACAGAGAGTTTTGTATACACAATGTGTCAACCAAAATGTAATGGCTGAAGCTTCTTTTATTTTGTTTTGAGTTTTGTTGGCATTCACCTTTGTTTCAACTTTCTGGATGCCAGGCTGCTGTTAATTTTGCTCTAATGATGTCTCAAATGGAGGGAGGTTGCCCAGTCGATTACAACACAATAACTGATCTGTTCCTTCAGGTTCTACTGTATTATTATTTTTTAGCACAAAATAATTCAATTATGCACAGAAATGTTCCTTCTGTCCACATGATATATTATTTTTCCTTTTATTGCTGTTGTTGTTTTTCAGAGGAATTTGATCCGTGAGGCAACAGCATTTTTGTTGGATGTTCTGAAGCCAAATTTGCCTGAGCATGGCTTCCTTCAAACTAAGGTTAATACTTCTAAAAAAAAGTTATTTTGTATAGTTGAAATCACCATTGATGGTCATTGCTTAAAAATCTTCATGCTAATTTCCACCAGGTTTTGGAGATCAATCTTGTGACATTTCCAAATGTTGCAGATGCTATTTTAGCCAATGGTATGTTTAGTCATTATGATCGCCCACGGATTGGCCAACTCTGTGAAAAAGCTGGGTTGTATATTCGAGCGCTTCAGGTAAAATGCCTTCTCGATCCTTAAGTAAAACCTTTTGTTTTGGAATTTCACTATTTCTTGAGCTAATGATATTTTACATATAATGCAGCACTATACTGAGTTGCCTGATATAAAACGTGTTATTGTGAACACACATGTCATTGAGCCTCAGGTTTGCACACAATGCATAAAAAAGTTTGTCCCAAGCAAATTTAACATTATCTCTAAATGTTTATGTTACTTCTTTTTAGGCTCTTGTTGAGTTCTTTGGCACTCTTTCTCGAGAATGGGCTCTTGAATGTATGAAAGATCTTCTTCTTGTCAACCTGAGGGGCAACCTTCAGATTATTGTGCAGGTAAAGTATCATTTTAGTAGCAATCACAAATACAACCTTTTCTATTAGGTCTCATAGACATCTCTGTATGCAGACTGCCAAAGAATACTGTGAGCAATTGGGTGTGGATGCATGCATAAAGCTCTTTGAACAGTTTAAGTCGTATGAAGGACTGTATTTCTTTTTGGGTTCATATTTGAGCTCCAGGTACTCCTGTTTTTACAATGTGGATTCTCTTATCCAAAATACAATAATTTTGGCTGTTAAAATGTATGCTGCAACAAATCTCTTTGGTTCCTGGGCAGTGAGGATCCTGAAATCCACTTCAAGTACATTGAAGCGGCTGCAAAAACTGGGCAGATTAAGGAGGTAGAACGTGTGACACGTGAATCTAACTTCTATGATCCTGAAAAGACAAAGAACTTTTTAATGGAAGCCAAACTTCCAGATGCACGTCCATTGATCAATGTTTGTGATCGTTTTGGATTTGTCCCGGACCTTACACATTACCTGTATGTAAACAATATGCTTCGCTATATAGAGGGTTATGTTCAAAAGGTAAATTTTATTCTTAGGTTTACTTCAAATGTTAAGTTTGAGAGTTTTGTGTGATGGAACATTTTTCATGTTTTTTAATTGCTAAAATCATTCATAAGTGGCAATACAGTCCCATTTTTCATTTTCTCCTTGTTATGTTTGACAGGTCAATCCAGGAAATGCTCCTTTAGTTGTAGGACAACTTCTTGATGATGAATGTGCTGAAGATTTCATTAAAGGCCTTATTCTTTCAGTTCGTTCTCTTCTACCAGTTGAGCCCTTAGTGGAGGAGTGTGAGAAAAGGTTTGTTGTTTTTTCAAAATGTTATGTTCAATCATCTGTCTTTTGCAGCTTCACTTACTTTTTTTCCATGCAGGAATCGTCTCCGCTTGCTCACTCAGTTCTTGGAGCATCTGGTCAGTGAGGGAAGCCAGGATGTGCATGTTCACAATGCTCTTGGTAAAATCATCATCGACAGTGGCGACAATCCAGAGCATTTTCTTACCACCAACCCATATTATGATTCACGTGTTGTTGGTAAATACTGTGAGAAGCGGGATCCCACCCTTGCTGTTGTTGCCTACCGAAGAGGACAGTGTGATGATGAACTAATCAATGTCACAAACAAGAATTCATTGTTCAAACTGCAGGCCAGGTATGCACATTGTTCATCAGCAAGTGGTTATGACTCATTATGTGCTTAGATATGTTTCTTTCTGCTGATTGCCCAATGGTCTTATTCAGATATGTTGTAGAACGGATGGATGGTGATCTCTGGGAGAAAGTCCTTAGTCCTGATAATGAGTATAGACGGCAGCTGATTGATCAGGTTGTATCGACTGCCTTGCCTGAAAGCAAGAGTCCTGACCAAGTTTCAGCAACTGTTAAAGCTTTCATGACAGCTGATCTTCCACATGAACTGATCGAACTTCTTGAAAAGATTGTTCTCCAAAATTCTTCTTTCAGCGGAAATTTCAATCTGCAAAACCTACTCATCTTGACTGCCATCAAGGCTGATCCATCAAGAGTTATGGATTACATTAATAGACTAGACAACTTTGATGGTCCTGCGATTGGGGAGGTTGCTGTGGAAGCTCAATTGTATGAAGAAGCATTTGCCATTTTCAAGAAGTTCAATCTGAATTTTTCAGCTGTCAATGTCCTGCTGGATAAAATTCGCAGCATTGATCGAGCTGTGGAGTTTGCATTCCGGGTGGAAGAAGAAGCTGTCTGGAGCCAAGTGGCCAAGGCCCAACTGCGAGAGGGACTAGCGAGTGAAGCAATTGAGTCATTTATCCGCGCAGATGATGCTACTCAATTTTTGGAAGTCATAAAGGCTGCCGAGGATGCAGATGTATATCATGACTTGGTGAGGTACCTTCTAATGGTGAGGCAAAAGTCCAAGGAGCCCAAGGTGGATAGTGAACTCATTTATGCATATGCTAAAATTGATCAACTGGGTGAAATTGAAGAGTTCATTCTCATGCCTAATGTTGCTAATCTTCAAAATGTTGGAGATCGCTTATATGATGAAGCCCTGTACGAGGCAGCAAAGATTATATTTAGATTTATTAGTAACTGGGCGAAGTTAGCTGTTACACATGTTAAGCTAAAAGAGTTCCAAAGTGCTGTTGATGCAGCTCGAAAAGCAAACAGCTCGAAAACATGGAAAGAAGTCTGCTTTGCATGTGTTGATGCTGAGGAATTCCGCTTGGCTCAGATATGTGGTCTCAACATCATCATTCAGGTGGTTATTGTTTGAACCCTTTCTTTCAGTCTGACTTTTTAATGTTGTGAGTGTAACTTGCTATAACCTTATACAGGCCTTGGCCCTTTTCTGCTGGTTTTTCCCCTTAAATCCTTATCTTTAGCAAGTAACATAGCTAATGGTAGAAAATGAATTTCTGTGCATAAATGGAAAGTATTCAAGTGGTCTTAAATTCTGATTTGTGTTTATTCTATCATTATAGGTTGATGATTTGGAAGAGGTCAGTGAGTATTACCAGAACAGAGGATGCTTCAGTGAGCTCATCTCTCTAATGGAAAGTGGGCTTGGTTTGGAACGTGCACATATGGGCATCTTCACTGAGTTGGGAGTTTTATATGCGAGATACCGCCCTGAGAAGCTTATGGAGCACATCAAATTGTTCTCAACTCGTCTCAACATCCCCAAGCTTATACGGGCTTGTGATGAACAACAGCACTGGAAGGAACTGACTTATTTATACATCCAATATGATGAATTTGACAATGCTGCTACCACTATAATGAACCACTCTCCAGAAGCTTGGGACCACATGCAATTCAAAGATGTTGTAGTAAAAGTTGCAAATGTTGAGCTCTACTACAAGGCTGTGCACTTTTACTTGCAAGAGCATCCAGACCTAATCAATGATCTTCTTAATGTGATTGCTCTTCGTGTTGACCATACTAGAGTGGTGGACATAATGCGAAAGGTACATTTTAACATTTATTGCATCTGTTGTTGTTGCACCCACTTCTCTTGGAAATTTAGTGACCAGGAAGAGTTCTGTCCGTAATATATCTTATTCACATCTGCAATTCTGAGTTTCAGGCTGGTCAGCTCCGCCTTGTTAAGCCATACATGGTTGCAGTCCAGAGCAACAATGTCTCTGCTGTAAATGAAGCACTGAATGGAATTTACATTGAGGAGGAGGACTATGACAGACTTCGTGAATCTATTGAGTTGCATGATAACTTTGACCAGATAGGTCTTGCACAGAAGGTTAGTATAAATTTCAATAGATGACTGAAAGTCGTAAAGGTTGATTTTTTATTTACAAGCCCTAATAATGCCTTTGTGCAGATTGAGAAACACGAGCTTCTGGAGATGAGACGTGTTGCTGCTTACATATACAAGAAAGCTGGAAGGTGGAAGCAGTCAATTGCTTTGTCAAAGAAAGACAATCTTTACAAAGATTGTATGGAAACTTGTTCACAGTCTGGTGAAAGGGAACTTTCTGAGGAGTTGCTTGTCTATTTCATTGAGCAGGTTTGTTTTATCTAGTTCTTCTCTCCCCATGTTGTGTGTGTGGCAATGTGGCACACCTTTAGTGCTTGACAAAAGCTTTCTATCTTGAAGTCCCTGTGCAATCCTCCATCCCTCTTCACAATCCCAGCTATTTTTCAACTGCACCTTTCTCATTGTTTAATCCGTTCAAATAATTGCTAAAACAAGATTGCCCTAGATATTTCTTCAAATCATTTTCTTAGATCTTTAGTGCTTGACAAGAGCTTTCTATCTTGAAGTCCCTGTGCAATCCTCCATCCGTCTTCACAATCCCAGCTATTTTTCAACTGCACTTTTCTCATTGTTTAATCCATTCAAATAATTGCTAAAACAAGATTGCCTTTGATATTTCTTCATATCATTTTCTTAAGGATTAAGCCATTGGATGATATTGATTTTGGATCACTGTAATAGTTTTCTTCTACAATGCTGTCCTCTTTCAGAAAAGATAAAGACCAACCCTCCCCTCACCCCTCGGAAAAAAAAGAAAGAAAGAAGTAAAGAAAATATGTTTTGCTAGATGCGCTTTGTCAGATTGGGAGTCACAAATGAGAACTGTGCTGATGATCTTGTTAAATGCTGATGCAGGGAAAGAAAGAGTGCTTTGCAGCTTGCCTCTTTGTTTGTTATGATTTGATCCGACCAGATGTTGCTCTTGAGCTGGCTTGGATGAACAACATGATTGATTTTGCATTCCCATATCTCTTGCAGGTAGCCTTTTTGTTTGTCTTCTCTTTTGTTCTTAACTGTTGATTCTTGTCTTTGATTTTCCTCAACTTCTGATTTTGTTTTTCTTTTCTGTTTCCAAGTTCATCCGTGAGTACACAAGCAAAGTAGATGAACTCATCAAGGAAAAACTTGAGGCTCTTAGTGAGGTGAAGGCTAAAGAGAAAGAGGAGAAGGACATGGTTGCTCAGCAGGTATGGGCATCTTAATGCTCTTAACATAAATACTTAATTTACCAGTAAAAAATTCTTTTCCTTGTATTTTTGTTATCTTCCTCGCAAAACTTTTCTGAACTTATTCCCAAGCTTTCAATGAATATATGCATGAAAATAATTAGTGTCTGGAAAGCTCTTCTCCTTTCAATCTACTGATTTTTTCCATGTTGTTATATATGAAGTTGCTGATCAATGAAATTATAATATTTCAGTTTTTTTCTGGTTTGACAATTAAAAGATGCTATTAATATTTTTTTCAAATTTAACCCCTCTAACTGCTTTTCTAGAAGAAATGCAATTAACAATGCCCTTTTATAATGAAGTCTACCCTAATGTGTAACAATAGCTGTATTATTATGGGTACTTAGTTTAAACTCATTTGACTTTTTTCGGTTATTTTTTCTGCAGAATATGTATGCACAATTGCTGCCCCTTGCTTTGCCTGCGCCACCTATGCCTGGAATGGGTGGAGGTTTTGCACCTCCTCCAATGGGTGGAATGGGAATGCCTCCAATGCCACCTTATGGCATGCCATCCATGCCTCCCTACTGATTTGGACATCTACCTCAGAAATTAGATTATCTAGAATTGCTTGTCTGTTATTGAAGGTTAATTCAGTTCGTTTGATGGCTATATACTTCCGGGAGGAATTAAACCGGTCCCTGCCATTGCATTTTCTGTAACGTCTATCTCTCAGAATTGGTTGTCATGTCATGCAGCAAGTTTTCCCCAGTGAAGTCTTGGCCATGAACATGTTTTCTACAGAGATTGGGTTATGAAATTTGTTGTGGTTGTGGCACGTGTATAGTTTTAGTTTTATTGTAGTAATAACGTTTTGGTTTTGTTAATTGTCGCCTGCACGGTTCTTGGATTCATATTAGGGTTTTTTAAATTTTGTAATCAGCATATTTCATTCATGTACAACAGTTCAATTTATACTCTTGAAAATATTGTTGGGCTTGGATGCAGTTTTCTTACTCTTGATATGGCAGTGCTTTGAGCTGAACATTCTTGAATTTACGGTATTAGAATTTCCATCGTCAAGTCTCAAGCTTGGAAACAGCTCCTGCTACTGCTGGTCGAAGCACTAACCTATTGTAGGAAGCGGTTGCCATTTCTATCCAGCAGTCATCGAACCGGCACGTGCTAGTTTACGGTTTTATAGTGGCTGTGTTGTTCAGTGACGAAGATCCCGGGGCTGCTTTATTATGACGACGGCGAGTTGTTTGAATGAAATTGCGGCGCATCATCTGGTTGTGTACAGAGACGGCTTTACCCTGCTTGATGAGAAAGCACAGCCTAATATATTTCTATTACGTTAAACGGAAATCGTACCTTCTGAGTAAAACTCAATTGATAATCGTGACACCTCCACGTGGCTTTCGTCTCTAATTAATTAAACTACAAATATTCTATTACCAGGTATTGTCAACATAAACCCAATGATATAACAATATTTTTTTAAAAAAAATATATATTTCCACGAGCTTGTAAGTTGTCATGCAAAGACACCACCTTTCATGATATAAAAATAAATTGTTGTAAAATTTATATTTCCACAAACCTGCAAAGGACAGGCATTTCTGACGTGTTGACTCAAGCTGTCAATGATTTTACTTCTTATTTTATCGTCTTCAGATATGAAACTTTCATAAATAAATAAATAAATAAAAGTATTGTCTCGAAGTGTAAAACAGTGATTATAATACTATGATGGATAAACCAGTACATGAAATTTTAACCTCGTGCATTACATAATAGTATTTAGAAAGGTTATAATAATTAATTTTTTAAATATTTTATTTTTTAAATGTATTAAAATATATTTTTTATTTAAAAAAATTATTTTTGATATTATTATATCAAAATAATTTAAAAATATAAAAAATATTATTTTTTAAAAACAATTTAAAATAAAAAACATTTCTATTTATTTAAAAGTATGATATTAATTATTTTTTAAAGTTTTTTTTTATTTTAAATTATATTTAAATAATATTTTTTATTTTTAAAAAATTATTTTTAATATAATCATATTAAAATGATTTAAAAATATTAAAATAATATTAATTTAAAATAAAAAATATTTTTTTTAAAATTCCCAAAACATAATACCAAATACGTAGAATTAAATCAAATCAGAAAAAAAAAAACAGAAGAAAAAAATAAATGGTACGAACTCTTCTACCCTACGCTTGTAGTGCATCGGGCCTCATTTCATCTTTACCCCAGCACGGCACAGTAGCAGTCACAAAATTACACCCCCTCTCTTTCTCTCATAATTCGCCATCCCCACCATATATAAACCTCCTTTACCTAGCTAGCTTATCATAGCCCCAAGACCCCCACATCCGACTCGATCTATAACACTAAAACTTACAGACACGTTTCTCCTCTCCAACCAAAAAACATCAAATCTAATGGCAAGCACAGAGCCTGAACACCAGCACAGAGAGGACGAGGAAGCCCCAGCCGGAGATGACGAAGACACTGGTGCTCAGGTCGCCCCGATCGTCAAACTCGAAGAAGTCGCCGTCTCTACTGGTGAAGAAGATGAAGATGCGATTCTCGATCTGTAAGAATATAAATTCAATCTCTTCAATTTTCTTAACCTATTTTAGGGTTTTCTTTATTGAAACTGAATTTTTATTTATTTATTTATTTAAAAAATCAAAGGAAATCGAAGCTTTATAGATTCGATAAGGACGGGAATCAGTGGAAAGAGAGAGGCGCTGGTACTGTTAAGTTTTTGAAACATAAAGAGTCTGGAAAAGTTCGTCTTGTTATGAGACAATCTAAGACTCTCAAGATCTGCGCTAATCATCTCGGTTTGTTTTTGCTTCTTTTCCTTTCCTTTTTTTTTCTGTGATTTTTTTAGGGTTTTGAATATTTTGTGTTTGTGTTTTTGTAGTGCTGCCGACTATGTCAGTGCAGGAGCACGCAGGGAATGAGAAGTCGTGTGTGTGGCACGCAACGGATTTCGCTGATGGTGAATTGAAGGACGAGTTGTTCTGTATTCGTTTTGCATCTATTGAAAGTGAGTCATTATTAGTACATGTTTTGTCGATAACTTATTATCTAGTTTGATTGGAAACATTTTATGTCATTTTATGGGTTATCTGACTGTGATAATGTTTGAATGGATTCTTTGCTGTAAATTTTGCATGGTTGACTCCATATGTTACCATGTGTGTTTGCTAGCATGGTTGATCGTGGTGGGGTCTGAACTGTGAATGCATGAGAGGAATTTTGAATTTTTTTAAAATTTTTAGTGAGCAAGTGAACTATTTTGTTTGATAATCCTTGTTTGTTTGACTGTATAATTGACAAAGGTGTGATTTAGTAGGAGTAACAACTGCCTTTGTGGCTGGTTAGTATAAGCTAAAGGCTTTGTGGTGATAATTTTGTGCTGCATCATTATGCAACTCCGTTCTAAACATAACTTGGATTCAAGTTAGGGTAGCTTCTGTGCACACATGCAGATGGTTAGGACTTGTTTCTTATGTAACCTGGTTATGAGCAGATGCTTTCTGCTGATTTTCTTTCAACTTAGGGGAAGTTTTATGAGTACTAATGCATAATGCATAATGCCTAAGATGGTAAAGATGTAAAAGAGTCTTCGACTCTGTTTTGAGTAGGTAGTTAAATGTTGTAAATTGTAATGTGGTGAAGTAAGAAAGAAATTTGGAGATGGTTGTTGTTTCTATCAATTAGTTTTAAATAGACAATGAATAAGGTGTGGGATTTGCAAAGTTGGAACTCGCTAAGCTGATCATTTGTGCCCTATTGTATGCGCTATATGAAATATACTGTTTTTTATTAGTTTCAATATCTTGTGATAGAATGAATTGTCTACTGTATCCATAGAAGATCCATTGGATTAGACCTGAAAAATAGAAAATAAGAACCTCAATTTCAACAGTGACTTCGTTGAATAACCTTAATTTTCTTAAAACTGTTTTTGTTTTTGCAGAGAAACCATTCTTTTCTTTAAGAAAAACCTAGAATTTTATTTAATGTCGTATGGAAATGTCTTTTTCATTTAGTGGAACTTGAGTTTGAGTCAAGGCCTCTGCAAAATGGGGTTGGAGAAGTGGGCTGTGTGGATTTATATTGAAAGAACCCTTGGTTCATTTATGGTGGGCCTCCATCTAATTGTCTTGACTTTTACACTAGCATGATGGATGGTTGTATTTTTTTTTTTGTACATGCATAATTTGCTGTGATGTCTCCTCCTTGACACGTGAATTCTAAACACATGCATCATACAAACATTCTTCCTCCTGTTGATTACTAGTATTGGGTTTTTCCTCAGATTGCAAAACTTTTATGGAAATGTTTCAAGAAGTTGCTGAATCCCAAAAGAGCAATGAGGAAAACAGGGATGCAACTGCTGCTGCGGCTGTGTTGGATAAGTTGAGTGTTGAAGAGAAGAAAACTGAGGAGAAAGCTGTTGAAGAGTCACCAACTGCAGCCAAGGAAGAGGAAACTAGGACCTGTGAAGATAAGAAAGAGGAGAAACCTGATCCCTCAACTTGAGGGTTCATTTGTTTTTTTTCTCATTCCCTTGGTGGTATGATGAAGTTGGGTGTCAACCACATGTCTCGTCCATTTTGACAATTTTCTCATGCTCTTGAAATTTGTTGGACCTGGTTTATGGGTGACGAATGGTTTGGGGTCTATGCATTCTACAGTTTGATTCTGCTAGCTTTTGGTCAAACTTTGGGTGATGTTTGCATGTCGAGGGTTGTGATTCTGTGGTCTGGGTATTGTCAAGGTTTTGAGGTAGGGTTTTGTTCTCAAACAATTGTTTACAAGTCGGTTATAATTGCTCTGGGGTGGGTTGGTGGTTGAAGCTTTTTTTTTTAAAAGAACAAAATTGTTACAGGCAAGTTTTTATTGGGATATAATTCCTTGAGCTGTGCAGAGTCTGAATTATATTATCTTTATATCATGGGCATGATTTGTGTGCTCCTATTAATGTTGTTGAAAGATTCATCTATCAAATTTCCTTGTGCAAAGGTTCCATGAAAACCCAGCTCTAGAATGTGGGATGGTGGTGGTCAACGCATATATATATATATATATAGTCTAAGTGGTCAGAAGAGATAAGATGAGCCATTTGAGTGGCGCCCCCCTTGACTTCACTCTCTCTGTGTTTCTATATATAATTTGTTCTGTTAATCTGTGCAATTTCTTATCAAATTGTTGATTAATTTGGCTTCCAAATAATACTCTTCTATATTGGATTGAGACTTGAGAGATATCAATAGATATAAATGTGGAGACCTGAATTATCCTGCATGTTCTTTCCGACCTTACTCTGGTCGTCCAAAACTGCAACCATCATCACTGCCAACCTTGATTATCTGATGAGCAACCACTGATAAGCCTTTAATTAGTTTGTTGCATGCCCACAAAATTAGTCAAATTACCTTGAGTTTATTTTAGTAGGAGGACTTCACTTTACAAAAGAAAAAGGTCTTCATATGCACTAGCCACCCCGTGATCGATTTATTAATCACCTAACAAGCCTATAAATGAAGAAAAATCAACCAGTATTGAATATGAGAAATGAATTGAAAATTAGTTCCATCTCCGAGTATATGAAATTTAATAGATTCTGTGAATGGTTTGTACTTGTGCTAATTTTTTAAATTGTCAATGGACTTGTGTAAACAATCCTTCGATGAGTCGTATTAGTACCGAAGGACTTTTTCTGCCGATCGTTCTTTTAGTAGTTTTTAAATTAAAACGTTTTCTTTAATATCTTTTAATAATCATGCATTTTTCTAGTTATGTTTGAGACTTCAACGGTTGTTAAAAAAATGAACGCTGAAGGAATTGAGACATTTTCCAGCTCCTCTTTCAGGGCTTAGCAGCATTGGTTGCTGGGATGAGCTCCGTGCAGGCTATGGGGCTGATGGTGTTGTTGGCGCTTGTGTTGTTGCGTTCACTGTGCCCATTGCTGGGGCTGAGAGTGAGAATCTTCCTGTCATTGGATTGCTTGATTTTGTCCTGTAATTTCGGTGCTTCCGAACTGTAACTTGCTATCAGGCAAGACAAAGAATACCATCAAGGCAATTAATAATTACGTTCTGCAAATCATAGTATTTTGGATTATTCTTTGAGAAACGCGACTCTGCGTGTAATGCATGTATTGCGTGTGAGCAAGACTGTGATTTGAAAGCGGCAACAACTAATCATTTATGGTTGACGCAGAGATGTACAATTTTGATATGTGCAACAGAAACTTCATCAGGCAACCACGACATGCCCTGTTCATGGATCATGTACTGATATATCACAATTAGTCAATTTTTTAAGGGATGTAAATAATTAGCAGGCTTAGTACCTTACTTTTTTTTTTTTGATTTACGTGGGTGTCCGGGCCAGCTTACGCGCATCACGACTAATCCCCACGGCCCACTGAATACCCTGCAGACCCAGTAGGCATGTAAGGCACCGCGGGGGTGACAAACGTGCACGCCAGGACTCGAACCCAGGTGCAGTGGAAAAAAACCGGCCCCTTCCACCACTAGGCCAAGCCCTAGAATGCAGCTTAGTACCTTACTTTTAGTTGTATACAAAAGGTGTGTGGGAATCATGCTCCGATTATTTCTGTTATTATTTCCATTTCGTTGTAGCAGTTGTTTTTACTCATTCAGTAGTTGGTTATAAAAAAAATCATCTGTGTAAGGAGGGATATGAATTAATTATGCAAAACTCTCTTCTCTGCTTCTTATTCTGTCAATTCTTATTCTTTTCTTAAATTACACCTATCAATTGGTATTAGAGCCTCTTATTTCCATGGAGACTAGGAACAAAAGCAATCCTGAGTTTCGCAACGAGGTCAATGAAGCCTTGGCTCAACATGCGTCCCAATTTGATCTTCTTAAAACCCAACATGAGTCTCGCTTCGATCTCTTAAACAACAATATGACTCAAGTTACCACATCCCTCTAAAACCTCCAAAATGCCATTAGTGAATTACAAACTTTTTCATTACGTCATAGTTCCAATCAACAAACCATTATCCAAGATGTCAATTCTTTCACCGAGGGAGAAGCTTCCCGAAAGGGTCGACAACCAGCATCTGCTTGTTCCTTTACAAGTACTGGCTTAGACAGGAGTCATCAACAGTTCAAACTGTCATTTCCAAAATTCAGTGGTAATGATCCAACAGGATGGGTTTATAAGGCAGAGCAATTCTTCGAGTTTCAGAACATTGCAAATGATCAAAGAGTGCAACTCGCTTCATTCCACCTGGAGGGATTAGCTTTGCAATGGCACTGTTGGCTAACTAAATACAAGGGCACACTCACCTGGCAGCACTTCTCCATCATTTTGGTCCGACTGAGTATGAGGATCCCTCTGAAGCTTTAACTCGTTGTCGACAAGTCACAACAATAGCAGCATACCAAGAAGCTTTCGAAGGGCTATCGCATCGTGTGGATGGATTACCAGAACCATTTTTGGTTGGATGTTTCATTGCAGGACTTCAGGATGATATTCGTTTGGATGTCAAAATTAAACAGCCAAGGACTCTAGGAGACACCATTGGAGTTGCTCGCCTGGTGGAGGAACGTAATCTCCTGCAAAGAAAAGGTAATATTTTTGTGCGATCAACTGCCATTTCTCATCCTCTGCCAACCACCAACAGTGGTGTATTGGGACCACCACCAGCATCTAAACCAGTCAGCACCGCCACTCCATCCTCATTTAGAAAGATAACAAATCAGGAAGCTCGTGAAAGACGTGAGAAGGGCCTTTGTTTCTATTGTGATGACAAATTCATACCAGGACATCGTTGCCAAAGGCCACAGCTGTTTATGATTGAAGATTCCACACCAGAAGAAATTGATACCAGTGATGATTGCACCGTTGACATTGCAACTGTGGAATCTTTTCCAAAAATATCATTCCATGCCATCGCTGGTATTGAGCATCCACAAACCATTCGCGTGCTAGGAAAACTGAAGAACAAGGATGTCACTGTGTTGATTGATGGAGGAAGTACATATAATTTCATCGATCAATCCATTGTCTCTCACTTCGGGCTACAAGAGATTCGAGATAAGACATTTCAGGTGATGGTGGCTAATCGTGAGAAGATTTTTTGTGGAGGATGGTGTCTTGCTCTTTCCATACTCATCCAAGGTCATGTGGTCATTGCTGATTTTTATGTCTTACCTGTTGCTGCTTGCCATGTGGTTTTAGGGGTTCAATGGGTTGCGACTCTTGGTCCAATTGAAAAAGATTACTGAAATCTCACGATGACTTTCACCAACGGGGGCACCAAATGCATGTTTCAGGGAATTGGTCGTGCTGGTTTGCTGGCCTTATCTAATAAAGACCTTTTTAACTTACAACACACTGGGTTATTTCTCCAGATTACTATGACTGAGCATGTGGACTTCACTACCACTTGTTCCAGTGATCTCGCTGCAGTCCTTGACAAATTTGCGCATGTTTTTGACACACCTACAGCTTTGCCACCAAATCGTTCACATGACCACCGGATTCTACTTTAACCCAACAGCGAACCTGTTAGTGTTCGTCCATACAGGTACCTATACTATCAAAAAACTGAGATTGAAAAGATGGTTAAAGAACTACTTGAATCTGGTTTAGTGCGTCCAAGCAACAGTCCATTTTCATCTCCTGTTTTATTGGTAAAAAAGGCAGATGGAACTTGGCGGTTCTGTGTCGACTTTAGGGCACTCAATCACATAACAGTGAAGGACAAATATCCTCTTCCGATTGTTGACGAGCTCTTGGATGAACTGCATGGTGCCAGGTTTTTTACAAAACTAGATTTACGTTCGGGGTACCACCAAATTCGGGTTCAGGAGTCAGACATCCAGAAAATAGCTTTCCGCACACATGAAGGACACTATGAATTTGTAGTCATGCCTTTCGGTCTTACGAACGCCCCAGCTACTTTCCAGAGTCTCATGAATGATCTGTTCAGACCATATCTTCGCAAGTATATTATTGTGTTCTTCGACGATATTTTGATCTACTCTAAAAATTGGGATGAACATATTTCACATATAATCAGTGTTCTAACCATTTTGTCCAGTAACAGTTTGTATGTTAAAAAGTCAAAATGTCAATTTGGAGTATCACAGGTGAATTATTTGGGCTATGTCATATCAGAGAAACGAGTCGAGGTTGATCCTTCCAAGATACAGGCAGTGGTTGGTTGGCCAGAGTCAAAAACAGTAAAGGGTGTGCGTGGTTTCTTAGGGTTGGCAGGTTATTATAGAAAATTCATCAGTGGCTTTGGCAATATTACAGCACCATTGACTCATTGTTTAGGCAAGGAAGGATTTCGTTGGGGAATAAATGAGTCCACAGCCTTCAACAAACTTAAACAGGCCTTGACTTCACCTACTGTTCTGCGGTTACCTGATTTTTCTCAACGTTTCTTCATTGAATGTGATGCTTGTGGCACTGGAATAGGCGCCATTCTCATACAACAAGGTCAGCCGCTTGCATTCTTTAGTGAGGAATTAAAGGGTTCATCTTTGGCACTCTCCACTTACGAAAAAGAGATGTTGGCCATTGTCAAAGCCATCCGTAAGTGGCGACCATATCTTCTGGGTAGACCCTTCACTGTCAGGACTGACCACAAGAGTCTCAAGTTTCTGCTAAAACAACGCATCACAACTCCAGCACAGACTCGTTGGCTTCCAAAACTCCTTGGTTATGATTATGTGGTGGAATACAAAAAGGGCCCTGATAACAGAGATGCTGATGCACTGTCCAGAAAAGTCGAGTTCAACTTTATGGCAGTTTCCTTGCCTCAGCCTGATTGGTGGATACGTCTGCAACAAGAGGTTCAACATGACTCTTTTTACACTGATTTATGCAAGCTGAATTCAGGTCATCAACGATAGCTGTATACTTGCAAAGATGGTGTGTGGTTCAAAGGTGGAAAGGTATATTTAAATCCCTCTTCTCCATTAATTCCTTCAGTTTTGGCAGATCATCACTCTTCTCCTGTTGGGGGCCACTTTGGTTACTACAAAACTCTAGCAAAAATTTGCGGTACTTTCTTTTGGCCAAAACTGCGACAACATGTCAAAGATTTTATCCGGCGCTGTGATACCTGTCAACGTTTTAAGGCAGATTGTTTGAGTCCTGCAGGGTTGCTGCAGCCCTTGTCTATTCCAACTAAGATATGGACTGAGGTGTCGATGGATTTTGTGGAAGGGTTGCCTCCTTCGTTGGGCAACATAGTGATCATGGTTGTGGTGGATCGCTTAAGTAAATATGTTCATTTTGTAGCTCTGAAGCATCCATTCACAGCCATTATTGTGGCCAAATCTTTCATCGCTAATGTTGTCAAGCTTCATGGAATTCCTGTGTCTATTGTCAACGACCCGGACAAGGTATTTTTGAGCTCCTTTTGGAAAACTCTGTTTCAACTGCAGGGTACTCAGCTCAATATGAGCTCCAGTTATCATCCTCAATCCGACGGCCAAACGGAGGTGGTCAATCGGACACTGGAGCAGTATTTAAGATGTTTTACAGGTGATCAACCACATAAGTGGGTGGATTGGTTGCCTTGGGCAGAATTTAGTTATAATACTGCCATTCACTCTTTCACGAAGATTTCGCCATTTGAAGCAGTTTATGGCATTTCACCACCAAATGTACTTTCATATGTGCCAGTAACTACTCACGTCCAAGCCATGGATGAATATTTGCATGATCGGGATTCAGTTCTTCAGGATTTACGTCATCAACTAGTCCTTGCGAGAGATCGGATGAAAACTCAAGCTGACAAACATCGCCGTGAAGTTCATTTTACTGTGGGAGATTTCATTTATTTGAAGTTGCAACCATATCGGCAAACATCAGTTGCTTTTCGCTGGTCAATAAAACTGGCACCACGTTACTTTGGCCCTTATCAAGTATTAGCTAAGGTTGGGGAAGTTGCCTATAAGCTTGCCTTACCTGCTGGGTCTCAAATTCATGATGTTTTTCATGTGAGCCGCCTACGCAAGTGTTTGAGTTTGTGGTTCCGGTCTCTCTGGAGCTACCTCCAGTATCAGCGACTTCTACCATTCTGCCACAGCCTGAGTTGGTTTTGGATCATCGTGTCATATGTAAGGGACAGTATCGGCCTAAGAAGGAGGTTTTAATCAAATGGAATGGTGCTGCTGTTGAAGATGCCACGTGGGAAAATTTATGGCGTTTTATGAAGACATATCCTGATTTTATCCTTGGGGACAAGGATACTCTGAGGGAAGGGGAATGATATGTGCAACAGAACCTTCACCAGGCAACCACGACATGCACCACGTTCGTGGATCATGTGCTGACATATCACAGTTAGTCAGTTTTTCAAGGGATGCAAATAATCAGTAGACTTAGTGTCTTACTTTTCGTTGTATGCAGAAGGTGTGTGGGAATCATGCTCCGATTATTTCTATCATTATTTTCATTTTATTATAGCAGTTGTTTTTACTCATTCAGTAGTTGGCTATTAAAAAAATCATCTGTGTAAGGAGGGATATGAATTAATTATGTAAAACTCTCTTCTCTGCTTCTTATTCTTTTCTTAAATTACACCTATCAAAATTTTCTTCTATCAACTCATGGTAATAGTTCTGAGACCTGAACGAGGATTGATCTAAAAAGAGCCTGAATCGTTGGCTCAATTACAAGATTAATTTGTGGATTAACCATTTTTACAAAAATTATTGTGTTTTGTTTTTCTTACAGGATATTGAACCTCGGATCAACTACATCAAATAAATCACGCTTATCTGGCATGGACTGTGCGTGGCCAAAGGACTAGTGAAAGAACACCACCTTGTTGGTACTTACTGGGGAGATGTGAGCACTGATCCTTTCTGTTCTGAAATTGCTGAATCCGCCGATGATTACATCCTCATCGGCCCAATCTCCGTCAGATATTCTCTCCTCAAAAAGGAAAAGGCAATCATTGCAGCCTGATCGTGTTGTAGCATCTAATGGAACTGCCTTCGGGTGTGTCCTAATGAAGGACTTGCGAAAAGGCTAAACAAGAACACGCTCCAGCATGATCTGTATTTCAGAGGGGCTTCCTCTCAAATGTGATCCTAAGGAACATTTAAGGATTAATATTCTCTTTCAACGCATACAGAGAATGCTCTCAGGGGACCCAGCTGTGATTGCTGACACTGGAGACTCCTGGTTTAGCTGCCAGAAACTCAAATAGCAAGGATGTGGGGGTAGAATCGAAAGGCCTAAACTTGTTTGTCTTTATTACGGATTTTTCGAAACATAAAAAGAACAAAAGTTGGTGCAACGCTTGGCTAAGCACAGTCCATGCCAGATAAGAGTGTGATTGCTTGCATTGGTGATGGGAGCTTTCAGGTTGGCACCTGGTATTGTTTTCATTAATCCATCTGTTACTTGCATGAAAATGAATACATTTCATCCCTCTATAGAATAACTTTATAAGGTTACTGGCCACATAGTGGTCTTATTTCATACTTGAAACTGCTGTGTAATGTTGGATGCGTAAAGCTGTGGAATTTGGTTTGCAGATGACAGCACAAGATGTGTCAACTATGCTGCGGTGGACAAAAGAGTGTCACCTTCTTAACAGACAACGGTGGATACACCACAGAAGCTGAAATTCATGACAGACCTTACAACGTAATGTAGAACCGGAACTACACTGTAACACACAGGTTTAGTTGATGCTCTCCATGACGGGGGTGGAAAATGCTGGACAAAAAAGGTCAGGGTGTTGAGCTCCTTCCTGTGGGTTTGGGTATTCCAGTCAAATTGAGGATGATAACTTATTTTTTCTGAGTCACAAATCAAATGAATTAATTTATTTAAAAATAAAATAAAATGAAATCATTTTAAATTAAAAAAAAACATTAACAAGTTGAATTGCTAAATCAATCGAGTTAAGTTCATTAATTCTTTGATACGAACCTGAAAACATAAAAATCAAGAAACTAACAGTTAAATTGATATTTTTCTAGAAAGCTAAATTCAACTAGCCCATGAAGTAAATGTACTAAACTCTTCTTGTGTAATGATTAAATCGACTAATATTAAAGATGTAACTTTCTAAAAAATAAAAATAAATATTTTAAATAAATAAACTTATTGAATATATTTTTAAATTCTTTTATCCTTATCTTTTATAATTAGCCCATCTAGAATTTTTGATGGATTTTTTTTTATGTAGTTTAAATTGTACAGTTAACTTTTTCTACATCTAATTTAGACTCGTAAAGAATCGGCTTAATCCCATGTTTGACCTGCTAGACCGGAATTTAATAATAGGGATACAAAGCAGCCATGCCAGCTATTTCCAAGGCAACTGTTGCTTTAAGGAAACATTTTTAGGAGAACAAATGAAAGCACGGATGATACGACAAATTAATACAAAACCCGACTTCATTTACTTTAGTTTTTGTTTGGTGATAAGTATTTTTTTAAATAATTTTTTTAAAATTTAATTATTTTTTAATATTTAATAGTATTATAAAAAATAAGATAAAAATATTTTTTAGTGTTTAGTTATGTCATGAAAAAATAAATTAAAAATAGCTTATTGATATTTTTTTTAAAATTTATTAAAATAATAAGAAACAAATCTTACAAATTAAAAAATTAAATGGGTATGAAATTAAAAAAATATATAATTTTATAAATTATTTAAATAAAATAAATAATAATTAAAATAATAGATCAAATTTAATAGACAAAAAAATTAAATAATAATGAAATTAAAATAATAATAATTATTATAATTGTATAAATTATTTTTAATAAAATAAATAACAATAAGAAGAATGAAGACCAAAACTAATAAATACAAAATTTAACTTAAAAAATGATAATAATTATAAAAAAATAAGAATTAAAGTTAATATTAAAATTAAATTATAAAGGATGAAATTAAAAAAAAATAAAAATATAATATATAACAATAAAAAATTTGAGGATTAAATTTGATATAATTATTAAATAATATGAATTTTTTTATAATTTTTTAAAAGTATTTTCCATCTAAAATATATAAAATATTTTTCTAAAAATTAAGTTAATTTTTTATTAAAAAAATATTTTTTGTTAATTAATTTTTTTAATAACAAAAAAACACAAAAAAATTAAAAAATAATTATAAAAACCCACTTCTCATTAAACAACCCTACTAATATTGTTCGCAAAAGAATTGCCGACCAAGTTCCTGTGGCTCAAATGCTGATACAAATAAGACATGTTCTGCCCATGTCATCCTTCCACATTTCTTGAGTCATCCGCAAGTTGTTAGCTAGTCTATTAGCCTATTATGTTCCCTTGGCAAATGAGGACTCGGTTTACGAGCTAATGATGGCCATGGGGCCTTCAAAAAGAGTAAAGCTGAAAATCAAAGCAAAAACAAGCTCCTGCAGCTCCTAGCTAGGAGGACTACCTTTTCTTTCAATGTTGGGAAGTAAGAATCATACAGATTTTGAGTCCTCTATGTTCCAGTGATTGCTCCTGAACTTTAGTTTCTGCTTTCTAGAATAGATTACTGCAAAGATTTTTTGGATCCTTCAAAACCTTGCACATTGTTTCCTGTCTTGCCAAAATGGTGGTATGTTATCATTCTGTCTCTCTTCAACTACCACGGGAAATAAAACCTCACCATCAGAGATATTCTTGACTTTTAGCTGAATTACTTTCTAGATTAATCGTTTAGCAATTTCTGATCAATGCATATAAAATAAATTACATAGAGATACTGTGTCATGGAAGATAACCAGGGCCTACACAAGGGTAGGCTACTTCAAGAATAAAACCTAAGCATACCGCGCTTCTATCCTTTTCCTTGAGAAGGAAGGGGGAAAAAGAAGAAGAGTAAAAAAGCTTGTTCTGGTAGGTTTTATCTATCATCGACTTTTTTTTTTTTTGTGAACCACCTCCAGCATCTTTAATGTGCTTCTTTTTTACCTGTTCACATTGCTTAACAAGCAAAGAATAACTAATGCAATTCAGTGCCCTCAAGACCTCTGGAAAAGCTCGTAGAGTTCAACGTTAGGAGAATCTTAATTGAAACCTGGTTTGACCATGTGATTTCACCATCCCGCTCTGAGGCTTACACTTGTGCAATGGAGAATGGAAGAGGAAGTCCACGGATGGGCAGTTGGGAGTTTGCAATCAGTCATATCTCAATTGCTTCTCCTTGGGCCATGCCTAACCAGCCTACGTGTAAAACATGTCAATGGCTTGATGAAACCTAGCGACGTATGCCACAACAGGAAAATGGGATTCTACCAGGATTTCACGGGTCAGTGATATACAATGAGTAAGGCAAAAAGGAATAAAAGAGGAGAGTTAAATTTGACCCGAGAATTTAATGTTGCACCTAACATAACTTCCTAGGGACAACTATAAATCATGCCAGCAAACCAAGGAAATCTCCTCACCTACACTGCAAACTAAAAAAGAGGGCAAATACAACAAATCACAATTTCTGATTTAACAAAAGTCAGAAATACCCTGCATAGGATACAATGGTCTGCATGCCTGAAGTGCCATTTCTAAGCATATTAAGGGGTATTCTCTCGAGTATCTCTCTTCAGGCTTAGGTGAGAACTCCTTGCTTCAAAAGCAAGACAAATAAATAAAAGGGGAAAGGTCTGGCTATTGAATGCGATTCCAATCTCCTGTTATTGCTCCGATGAAAGCAGAACAAGAGAGGAAAATGCGAAAAGAAGAGGATGAATCATTGATCATCTACCTCAAGAAAGAAGTCGAAGCGGCTCTGCTAAGGACTGATTCACTGGAGAAAGAAAATCAGGATTTACGACAAGAAGTTGTTCGTCTAAAAGCACAAATAAGTTCACTCAAAGCACACGACAATGAGAGGAAATCCATGCTTTGGAAGAAATTACAGAATCCCTTTGACAGCAGCAAAACAGAAGTATTTCAGCAGAAACAATCAGATTTTGTCAAAGTCTCAGAAAGGAGTGTGGAACATTCTAGTCCAAGACCGAGTATACAAGAACTAGCTGCGAGAAAAGAGAAGCTGGCAAAAGTACCACATCCACCACCAAGGCCTACTTCTGTAGCCCCTCCATCGCTCAAGGAAGCGAAGGACAATAAGTTGCCACCAACATCTGCACCACCGCCTCCACCTCCCCCACCAAATATGTGTGCTGGGTCAAAAGCAGTGCGCCGTGTACCAGAAGTTGTGGAGTTCTATCGTTTGCTTACAAGGAGAGATGCCCACATGGAGAACAGAACCAATTCAGCTGCTATTCCTGTACTCGCATTTACTCCTAACATGATTGGAGAAATTGAGAATCGCTCCAGTTATCTTTCTGCTGTAAGTTATTTGCAACCTGCTCTTCTCATTAAGCTCTTAACGAATTGTTACTCTCTGGTGACAAAATGCATGCTAATTGAACAGATAAAATCGGATGTGGAAAAACAGAAGGAATTTATCAATTTCCTAATCAAAGAAGTGGAGTCTTCAGCGTTCAAAGACATATCTGATGTGAAGGCATTTGTGAAATGGCTAGATGATGAATTATCATCTTTGGTTGACGAGAGGGCAGTGTTGAAGCATTTCCCACAATGGCCAGAACGAAAAGCAGATGCTTTGCGAGAAGCTGCTTTCAACTACCGAGACCTAATGAACCTCGAGTCTGAAGTTTCATCATTCCAGGACAATCCAAAAGATCTTTTGACCCTAGCCCTGGGAAGAATGCAAGCATTGCAAGACAGGCGAGCATGTACAAACTAAATTGCAGTAATTTCCTGTTTTGACTCAATGCTGAGTATTAACGAAACGATCAAACACCAAATTTACAGGTTGGAGCGAAGTATTGACAATATGGAAAGGACGAGAGAGAGCATGATCAAGAGATACAGGGATTTTCAGATCCCATGGGAATGGTTGCTGAACACGGGGTTGATCGGTCAGGTAGGTATCATGTAGCTGGTTTTTACCATAAGCATGATAGTTCAACTAATGACAGTACCTTGCCAACTCAATTATTATTAATATAAAATTAGCACAACAGCTTAAAATGCCAAAATTTTCCACATTTACAGAAACAAACAGACGTTCACTTGTTATATGAAGGCAACTGCTCCTTCCCATTCAAATAGATCAGCGTGTATCATTTGGTAATAGACATCCCACCAAAAAGAGTCTCAGCGAAAAAGCAGGATAAACGTAATGGTCTAGCCTCCTGCGTTCTCTAGAATTTAAGCAGCAGAACAGACAAATGGCTTCTCCTAAGAGACTAATTTGTAATGATAAGAAAAATTTGGTGGCCACACGCCTAAACCGATCTAGTTATTATGATGCCCCACTACTGCATTTTCTAGATTCTGCATAGTGCATCTCATAATGACATCAACTTGAAGAACTCCAAAGAAAGAGTTTCTACATCTTCCAATATTTTCACCCAAATATTATCAAGAGAGCAGCTTTATACTGAAATAATAAAGTTAGAACACAGCACCGACAGTCTTGACATTGTTTGCAGATGAAATTAAGTTCTTTGAGGCTAGCCAAGATTTATTTGAAAAGGATAACTAAAGAACTGCAGCTTAATGAATGCTCGGGAGAAGATAATCTCTTGCTTCAAGGAGCTAGATTTGCCTATCGTGTACACCAGGTAAAGGTTGAACTCCATCAAGCTCAATCTTGAGATTTTACCAGTCATATATACTAACCATGATGTTAAAACATTCAGTTCGCAGGTGGTTTTGATGCAGAGACCATACGTGCGTTTCAAGAGCTAAAGAAGATTGGAATGGGTAGTCTCAAACAATAGTGTGTTAAGGTTATCCAATTTGTTTAGACATGTATCTGAATGATATATTATTGAGTGCCAGAGTGGTGTGTTAGAAGGCCACTAGCATGAAGTGTATCAATTAGTGCTATAGAAGTATTAGCCAGTGCCTCCTGAAATTCAATAGAATGGGAGAGTTCCATAAATTATGAATTCATTTTCTCTAACTCTAATGGATAAGACACACTAAGCATTGGTTTCTGAACAATGATCATCTCAAGCTTTCAGCATGTTGCAATCAGAACAAGAGGGCAAGGAAAATCACAGAGGACAATGACCGGATAACATAAACATTTGAGAAGGCATTTCGATTTCTCATGAATTTATCTATCTAACATGGGCAAATTCAACAATGCCTAGAAGGGAAGGCATTACTTATAGTTTGTCTCCAGGATTCGGTTTGTTTTTGACAATTTCTTCGATGAATTTCTGGAAACATAATCTGTATTCTGCAATATCGTAATTATAGTCACTGAATGCATGGGAAAACACTCGGCAACAAATTCACCGAATCTATTAGATATTCCCCCGATAGCAGTGCCTTTCCCATGCACTCCAGAAGCCACTTCCTAAATAACATCGTAAATCCTAGGGCATGCTCAGCGCATCCTTAGCACATAGCATGACTTTTCACCAGAATCGCCAACTAAACAGAAAAATTTATTGCATTCCAAGCCCATGTGAGGCACATAAAGTTTGCACCATCATGCTGGCACCAGGTCAATCGCTCAATAATGTTTATCACCGCGACAAAAGAAACATTGCAGTTTTGCTATGGTAGATTCTAACAGGACCAAAAACCATCTATCCAATGAACAGACAGCCATGCTTCGACCGCCCTAAAATCTGAAGGACCAGCAAGTTAAGGACCACAACAGAAATCTCTTACGATAAGGGACTTAAGAGTCAATCACATAACGTTTCAGAATTAATGCACGACAGAGACTTATCTGGCATTGCATACCATTTGCGCCGCAATATATATATATTAAAAACGGGTTTTCAATTTATAGAATTAAAAAAATCAATTTCCGAGATTAAAAAGTCATATTACCAAGACAGGAGTATTTCTTTTCATTTGTAGATAGTACCATCCTGTTGCGCTGATGGCTGATCAGGAATAATGGTTGTTTTTTAAAATATTTTTTATTTAAAAAAATATATAAATATTTTTTTAAAATTTAAATTTATTTTTAATATTAATATATTAAAATAATAAAAAAAATGATTTTTTTTTTAAAAAAAAAATAAATATTTTTTAACCAACAATGTTTTGATTGCAATGCCACCGCTCTAAATATTTTGCTTTAACAACAAATAATAAGCATATATAAGGATGTATTTTTTTTGTGAAAAATAAAAAAATTATTATAAAATTATTCATTGAAAATTAAACGATTTCCGGCCAAGCTCTCAACTTTTTTTTATTGTTAACACCCGTTTTTGTTCAAGATTTTTCAATAATTTTCATGAGATTAAGTTATGCCATGTTAACCATTTTTCAAAATAAGGTAATATTAAAATTGACACACATGTTTCTCTAAGGAAAAATATCTATTTTTTTTTTAAAGAAAAACCGGGTATCATCATGAACCAATGCTACCTGGCCATGTACGTTTGAAATTGTGGCAGATCCATATTTGAAAAAAAAAAATAACAACACATAGTGTTATATCTACATTTAAAAAGTATTTGAATATTTTAAATTAATATTTTTTAAATAATTTTAGATTATTTTGATACATTAATATCAAAAATAATTTTCAAAAACTAAAAAAATATCATTTTAATATATTTTTAAATAAAAAACATTTTTAAAAATAACTATAACCACTAACACGCCCAAGCCCTAGCTTTATTAACAAATAGATGACACCATGATTTGATTTCATAAAATAGAAACACTGAATTTCAAACAAAATCCTAATGCTCATCAATCTACTTCCATCCCCGGGTTAAAATTCCCTTCCAACATATACAGAAATTTCTCTCATGGAAACAGCGGAGACAGGAGACTCCTGGTTTAACCGCTAGAAACTGAAGTTACAGATAGGACAAAAAAATCTAATGTTATTTATCCTAACTTAGACTTTTTGGAGCTTACGTAAAGCATAGAATTGTACTGCAACTATTACTTTTAAGTTAGTTAATAAAAATCTATGTACATAAATAATTGTATTATAATCATATATAATTTTTTATTTAAACTATGTATTTTAAGATTTTTAAACTATATATATATATATATATAATTCTTATAATTTTATAATCATAGTGACAACTTGGTTGATGGAATCATGACGGGGATGGCAAGTGCTGGATTAAAAAGGTCAGAGTGCAGAATATCTAACTAGTGAGATTGACTACTCCAGCGAAATTGAGAATTCTAAATTCATGTAGGGAAATGGGATTCTATCTTATGATTTAAAGGGTAAATGAAATTCATACAATCAATACTGCAAAATAAAATGAAAAATGTCGAACTTTAAGGCAACTGACATCACTTCCTAGGCACAAGCATCAAGCATCCCAGCAAGTCAATGAAATCTCCACACCTACACTGCAAATTGCAGAAGACCCGTATATAACAAATCGCAATTCCTATAAACCAGAAGGCGATGCTTCTAACTTCCAAAATACTAGCATTCCTTCGCTCCATCGCGCAGCTTAGCCCATAATCACCATGAAATCTTGGCACAAACACATGAATTTGTCATGAACCCCGTTCAAAGGGCAAAGTATTTGAGTATACGACAACGTTTCTCATCCTAACAAAAGAACATTGCATTTTTTTTTAGATTAACGTGGCTGTCCGGACCAGTTTTCGCGCACCACGACTAATCCCACGGGCCCTGAAGTTAATGACCATTTAAGCCTCCAGTGGTCATCATATGAGCAACAAAGACTCGAATCTGAGACAACAGAGGGAGCAAACCCCTTGATCTCAAGTCCTTACCATTTGGCTACCACCTAGATGGTTAAGAAAATTATATTTTTTTTTTAGATTAACGTGGGTGTCCGGGCCAGCTTTCGCGCACCACGACTAATCCCACGGGCCCTGAAGTTAACGACCATGTAAGCCTCCAGTGGCCATCATATAAGCAACTAAGGACTCGAACCTGAGACCACAGAGAGAGCAAACTCCTTGATCTCAAGTCCTTACCACTTGACCACCACTTAAATGGTTAGAAAATTGTATTTTTGATATGCTAGGTGTAATGGGATTAAAAATCACCTATCCCCGAAACAGCGAAAACTATTTGGATTGCAGTGAAGCCTAAAGAACGAGCAAGTTATGGAGCAAAGCAACAGTTGGAAGCAGGACAAGTGACCGATCAGGGATTGCATGACATTTGCATTCACACCACATGACAAGAAAAGAAGAGAAAACAACCATTAATTTCCGAAGCATCATCAAGTGATTCAACATAATACAAAATGGTTCACAATGGAAGTAGCAGCGAAGATTAATTAATGCCTTGGCGAGCTAAAACTGCAACTACTTGGATCTTTGCCTCATCTTTCGACGTTGTCTCTTCAACCTCCTCATTCGCTTTTTCTTCCACTGCAAAGACAGGTAAAATTACCAATTAATCATTCTCGAATCTTTTAATTAAACAGGCTTTTCATGATTCGTGTTTTCAAGAAATGAGAGATTGGATCACCTTGGCTCTCATTGTGGCAAATGGAGCGAGAGAGAAACCCTTCTGCTTCTCCAATGCCTGGACATGCAAGTTGCAAGCTCGCGAAGGGGTTCGGCACTTCTCGGAGTTTTTATACACAAACCCTCACTTTATTCGGTTTGGGTCAATAGAATTGGGTTTCGAAAAGGATCCAATGTGAACATTGAGGCTTGTTTGCTTGCTCTAATTCTCATAACGAGTCAAGGTTTGGCTCCCTGCCATGTCTAATGAAATCCAAACCGCTCATTTTGCTATTGAAATCTACGGTTTTGGGGTTTTTATACAAAAAAAAAAAATAACTATCAATTTTTTTTTATATAAATAAAACTAAAATAACTACCACTAGTTTGCATATCAGCGTGATAAATTACGTCATTATTAACTTGAGATAGTAATTTGTTTTGGAATACCAGTCAATAGCTATCCGAATGAAAATAAAAAATAAAATAAAAGAGAGATGCAGGGGTAGCTTTCTTTTTAGAATATCCATTTTAAAAGATTTATAGATTTTCTAATTTTTTATTGTATATATTATTTGTTATCTCCGTTTAAACAATTATATAGTTATAATTCAATCTCTAGGAACCACTTTGCTTAGCAGCTGAGATGTGATTGTGGGTGTTGACTTAATAAAATATCTAGTTAGAATAATAGTTTGGAGTATAGTTTCAAATAATATAATAAAAGTGCTTTCGGATTGTCTCGCATAGTATATTAAGGGAGTATTTGTTTCATGTCAAATTCTTTACAGGGAAATGTTTTTAAATTTTATTTATTTATCTATTAAAAATATTTTTTAACTTATGAAATTTCATAAAAATATTTTATAAATTTTAATTTAATTACAATAATTATTTCACCAATCATTACCTTTTTTTATTATTACTGTTTTTATCACCAACTTTTTTATTGCTATCATTATATATAATATTTTTATTATTATTTTAACTATATCACAACGGTCACTTTTTTTTTTATCTTTATCATTTTATTGTCATTATTATTATAAAATATTTGCGTGTAAAAATATTTTTAAAATCAAATATTAAATTTTTTTTGCATATAAAGTATTTCATAAAAAAAAATTTAAGTAAAACAAATAAATAATTTTTAAATTTTGTTTTAGATTAGCTTAAAAGAAATATTCAAAACAAGCCAACTTCACTGCTATGATTTTTTATCATGATAAAATATTGTTTTTTTTAATATTTATTGTTTTGATATGCATTAATATAATATATTTTTTTATTTTTTAAATTTTATTTGTGATATTAGTATATTAAAATAATTTAAAAATATAAAATTTTTAATTTAAAGATATTTTTTTTTAAAAATATGAGTAGGGTGATGATAAATTTAAAGATAAATTAATCTATTTGAAAATATAATTATGGTTATTTTTAAAGTGTTTTTTATTAGAATTTATCAAAATAATATATATATTTTTATTTTTTAAAATTTATTTTAAAAATTAATGTATTAAAATAATTTAAAATATATAAAAAATTTAATTTTTAATTAAAAAATTAAATTTTTTCAGAAACGGGTGCAACAGTATTCCCAAAAAGTTCTTGGAGTGAGAGGAAAGTAGTATCGCCCGCCCGTCCCCTGCAAGTTGGACCGGCAAGCATCAGCGCTGGCCCCTCCAATTTCAACATACACATAAATCGAACAAACCATCCCCAACTCTCCCCTCTCCCCCCTCTCGTCCCTTTCTGTTACACTCTACAAACAAATCCAACCGCACAAAACCCAGCGAAAAAAAATCATTTTCATCCCTATCTCTTATTCTCTAGACCCTCTCTCTTTTTTATTCCCTATTATCCCGAAAAAAATCCACTCACGCACAACCTCTTGCTTGAAACGCACTATGACAACTCTCTCTATCTATCTCCAAAATCAACAGACCTGAGAAGCATTGGAGTGGCCAGCAATGGGAACTGGATTGTCAAAGGACGCAGACGGCAGCTCCCACGGAAGCGAAGAAGGAGAAGAAAATCTAGACCATGCAGGAGGTCAGCTTTATGTTTCTCTTAAAATGGAGAATTTTAAACTTAAGGGCGAACTTATCCCTCATGTCTACGGTTCCGTGCCTCTTGTTGGCTCTTGGGATTCTTCTAAAGCTGTAATACCTATTTATTTTTATTTACTTTATTTATTTTTTGTTTTTTAAGTGTTTAACTTAAAATTTAATTCAGTTGCATTTAGTTTCTTAACCTCTCATTTGCGTTTGTTCATGTTTCTAACTTAGCTTTCCATGGAACGTGAATCGGCTTCAATGTGGGAATTAAGCTTTGTCGTTCCACCTAATCATGGTAACTAATTCATTTTTTTGTACGTTCCTTTTTTTTTTCCTGGTAACTTTTGTTTGGCTGCTGAGAAATTTAGAGAAGAGAAAATGATTTTTTAGGATTTGTTTGTTAATTTGAGGAGTAATTTGTCTCCATTTCTTGCTTAAGAGAAACAGAAAAAACTAGTTTTCAGATTTCAATCAAACAGTAAACACTATAAGGCTCAGTTATTCATTATTATAATTTTGTAGGTTTCTTCTGAGTAACCTTTTCTTTTATTGGTTAATTATGCTTTGAATTTTAGAAACTTTGGATTTCAAATTCCTGTTGAAGCCAAAGTACAGTAATGCCCCTTGTGTGGTTGAGGAGGGTCCAAACCGGCTGCTCACTGGGGGGACATTGCAAGGGGAATCGAGGCTGGCGGTATTCAAGAATGGTGATGAGATTCTGGAGTGTAGGGTGTTTATTAAAGCTGACAGAGTTTCACCTTTTGATCTTGCGGCAAGTTGGAGAGCTTATCAGGAGAATCTCCAGCCTTCAACTGTTCGTGGAATTCCTGATGTCAGCATCAATTCCACGCCAGTGGCGGGAGCTGAGGTGCATCTTCTTTTCCTTTTGCTATGTGCTGCATAATATCTTATTTTTATTTTTGTGAGATTTCATTTCTTTTATGTACCAAGAGTGAGAAGAAAAAGGTTTTAATTAATATGTTTCTTTATACTCTTATCATTTATATGTGCCTAACGATTGTTGAGCCGCAAGCATTTCATTTATCATGAATTTACTATCTAAAAGGTTATGCTCTATTGCTCCTTGACCTGCAAGCTAAAGTTTTAGGTGCAATACTCTAATGTTTATCATCATTTTATTTATGATGTTGTTTTCTCAGCGAGGCTGTTTTTGGGCTATAGCCCATCCACTATTGTTCTTGTCAAATCACAGTTGATTAGAATTGGATATCACTGTTCTTTGATTGCTATTATTGGTTACCTATGGGCTAGGCCCTATTTTTGGGCTCAGTTCATTTGTTATCATTGTCATCAAGTGTGTTTTCTTAAGTTTTGTTTTCATATATTTAGATGTGAGTGCTGGGCGGGGGGGTTCACTGAGCAAACTTTATATGGATCTCATGTGTAAATTTTGTTGTGACCTTGTTGACTATGTGAGCTGCTCCACCAACTAGCTCAAATTTTCAAGTTGGTTGCTTAAATTGGTATTGGAGCTTACTGTGGTAATTTTTTATTGTTGTCCTCTGATTCAAGTTTCTCTAACTAGGCTGCTTTATCTTTTCTTTTCCCACTTGCATGATGCTGTTATATGTTTTTTTTAAAAACCTACTCCACGTCCAATTGAGAGATTTCTTAAATGACATGCAACTGTGGACTTCTTTGTTGAAACATTTAATTTCCATCTTTTTTTACTGGGTGGATTGTTAGAGCCTGCATGTTATCGCGGCCAACTGTGCAGTTGGCTTTTGGCCGCAATAACAAACTTAGCCTTAATGTCATGATCCTTTTCAATCTAAAAACTTGTGCATGCTAAAAAAAATATTCTTCCATTTTTTTTTTCAGAACGGCTCTTCGGCTAGCTTGGAGCTTGATCTTGAACATTATGTTGTCCCAGCTCCATCAACTTCTGCAAACTCTGCATTGGTGTATGCAGCTAACAATGCAGAGAATCCAAGGTTTTCCAATGTTGATGGCCCAGGCAATGCTTCATTTTCCTACAAGGATAGTGTTGTTTCTGCAGATCGACCTCCAACTATAAAGGTTTATCTTGTTAACCTATCCTGCAGATATACAGTTAATTTTCATCATGGCCTACAAAAATTGAAGTCTACCTGAAATATGAGGATGTTCTTTTCAATCTTCGATCATTTGCCTGCTTATAAAATTCAATGTCTCTCCAATTAGGAGGACAATTTGATGACTTCAGTTGTCATGCCTGAACTTCATATTTTAGCATGTGCTATTGTTAGAATACTTAGGTTCATTCCAGTTGGTCAAGGAGCAGTTTGATGCTACCTTTTAAGATAGGGCATTATCATATGATGGATGGCTGCTAGATCCATTGTTTCTCCTTGTCATTATGTTATTCCAGTTCTGATTTTACAAATGTTCAAATAGCCGATGGAGGTTGTTATCCCAGATCCATCCAAAATTTATTCTGGTTCTGGGATGGTCGAATCAAAATCATTGGGGACATTTTCACCTCTGCAAAAGCAAGATGGTCACAGGGGACTCTTTGTGGATAGGGGTGTTGGATCTCCTAGGCTAGTTAAATCATCAAGTTCTGGCGCATTTTCTTCCGGTCTCAAACTGGACACCGAAACCAAGGTTTGTACCAAATATTTCTCACTGTAGGAAATCTTGCAAGCTTAATTATTTTCTGTATGTAGAGGTGGTTTTGCATCATTGTTTTATGCTGTGTTCCTTATATTCTCAGAACTCAATGCCAGCAGCTGCTGGAGCTGTTGCAGCTGCAGCTGTGGCCGATCAGATGCTTGGACCAAAGGAGGATAGACATTTGGCGATCGTTCTGGTATGTATCTGAATAAGTTAGTGGTCAGAACTGGTGATTATATTTGTTATTCTTCTACTTTCCCTCTCAGTTCAATTGTAAAGATTTCTAGGTTAGATTTTGTACCAAATTCTACAAATAACTTGAAAGTTGGATGCTGGAATTTACTTAGTGCTTGTTTATATACTTTCATTTTTCATAGTTCAAAAACTAATCCATGAGCACTGTTGATAATTAAAAATTCTAACTATTGCTTGGATTGTAGGTTGGTTTACCTGTTCGAGGCAAAACTTTTACTGCAGCTAAACTTACAAGATATCTTCGTTGGTTGGGTCATGATACCAAGCACTTTAATGTTGGAAAGGTCTGTCATACATCCTTTGACTATTACATTTGAAAAGTTGAAGCGCAATATAATACTGTATTTGGCTGTAACAGTATCGGCGCCTTAAGCATGGATCTAATCAGGTATGCATAGGCCTTTATAGGTTTCTTTGGTTATATTAGTGGTTTAATGATTATTTTTTTAATGATAAAGGAATTGTTCTGCATTGTTTGTTTTCATGAAACAATGATTAATGCTGTACAGTTCATAGACATTCAGTGATTTTCTTGTTTGTGTGTCTCTCCCTTATGTTAATTGAAAAAACTCTTTAGTCTTTTCCATGGAATATCATTGTGGTGCTTCCTACAGCTATATTAGCTACAGCTACAGTCTTGTAATATTTCATTGCTTGTCAGTCATGTGGCTGAATTTCAATAATTGAATAATTAAAATCCATTTTTTTTAATATTAATGCTAGTAAAAACTTAAACTAATGTGATTTCTAGATTTGTTGAGCATTCAAATCTGCTGTATTATATTATGTCTGTTATCACATTATAATAAGGAGATTACTGGACGAAGTGCAAAATTCAATGGTTATTTTAGATAGGCATATAGAAAAGAAATTGATCCAGAATTTTTTTTTATTATCACTTTTGTTTTTTTTTTCCCTTGATGATTCTTGTGGATGCAGTCTGCTGACTTTTTCCGAGCCGACAACCCTGAAGGAATGGAGGCGCGAAATGAGGTAATATCTATTAAATAAGTGTTAGTATTTCGTAGACCACAAAAGCATTTTTTCTTTCATCCTGAGACTGTTTTGTGTTTTTTTGCGGTCTGTTGGACTGATGGAACTTGTGAAACTGTCTCTATGAGTGAGTGAATCAATTATTTGGTTGGACTAATTCAGTTTCTGGTTTAATATATGGGTTGCTGCTCACTTTCTCTTCTGGATATAGTGATGGAAGATTTATTGATTTCTAAAAGTTGTAAATTGTAAGGCATTAATTTCTTAAAATCTTACAAGTTCCACGTGATAACATCTGAGTCAAATTGCTTTATTACAGTTATTATTATTTATTTGAAGTATCCTTGAGTCATTGAGATCTCAAGATCTTGTTCATTTGGATTTTCAACTCTTAAAGATTTGTTGGCTATTGGTCATTAATAAAGTGAAATGAAAGTAGGTAATAAAAGGAAAGCAATTACTGTGCAGTGAGAATAAAGAGTGGAACTGAGTAAGCATGTTGCAGGATCTGACCTTTTAGCTGGTTCAGCAATTTGGCCCGTTCCAGATACAATCCTGGATGAATACAGTAACCCGAATAATAGTTAGTAGTAAAGCCTCCCAGATATATTGTGGTGTCCCTCAAAATATGCTGTTACTTCTGAACTATTATTTTTTCTTACATGGTTGGGAATGATAACACCATATTAACCTTCTCCTTTGCAAATAGTTTTAATGTATCACGTGCTACTAGGTAGCAGCACTGGCAATGGATGATATGATTTCCTGGATGGAAGAAGGTGGCCAGGTACACTATCATATGTTCAGATATTAATGACATTTCCGTGGAACTTTCCTAATCCTTTAGTTTGGTTCATTTTATTTCCTTGTAGGTAGGGATATTTGATGCCACAAACAGTAACAGGAAAAGAAGGAATATGCTGATGAAAATGGCTGAAGGAAAGTGCAAGGTACTAAGACCATATCATTGCAAAAGGTCTTCAATTTCACCAGTAATATACTAATATAATTTTTAGGTGAAGAACATCCTTTCGGGATGTGTACTTTTAATGCGTTTCACCTTGAAGTGATGTGCACTTTGGCGGCCTATGTTATTTTTATTTCTTTTTCCAAATCTGTCTCAAGAAACTGAATTTCACATATAATTCCCAAGTGTGCTATTTATCTTGTTATGATATTATTCTCTAAGCTTAAGAGTAAGATGCTAAATTTGGAAGTGTTATAGTGCCTAGTGTGTCTTTGTCTTTTAACTGCACAGTCGATATCTTAAAAGAAGGATAATATTATTCTCACTCCATAATCTATTTGTATTACTCGGATAAAAAAACCTTAATTTTATTTATCAAAAATGATGATATTAAATGTTGGTTTTATATTTATATCTAGAAAATATAGCCAAAAGTACAAATTCTTTCCTTTTGTAATTATGATATTTGTACTTTACTTTCTTTCCCTTTTTCCCTTTTTTTTTTTGTCATTACTCCACCAAATTTATTTTTTTTGGAAATTGTATTTTGGTCATGCTTCATTTTTTCCTCCTAGACATCATCCATCAATAAAACATTTATTTCAAAAAATTTAATAGAGTAATTAAAATTTTAAGAACTTAAAATTTTATTTACTTTTTTTTTTAATTCAATTTTAATTGTTATAATTAGAAAGTAATATTTCAGTAAAATCTTGATTATGTAAAAACAAAAAATAGAAAAGACATTTCATAGTTTTACTAAAAGCAAAGGTTAATGTAGTCTATCAATATATTTTGCAATAAATATGGATTGGTAATAGCAAACTATGGAGTGAGAATAACACCACCCTAAAAAGAAGACTTTCTTATTCTTTGGCTTCTTTTTTCCCCGAAGAATTTCCTTGATTTTCAAATTGCTAAAAGTTCCCCTTAATAACTCTTGTTGGTGGTCACCGAGAACGAAATTTGACTGGAAGGTGGGATACAACCAAGATGCGATGAGTAGTCCCAAACTCTTTTGACATTTGTTCTCTTTTTACTGCAGATTATTTTCTTGGAGACACTGTGCAATGATGAACGCATAATTGAAAGAAATATACGTCTCAAAATTCAACAAAGCCCTGACTATGCAGAACAGTATGGTTACTATCTAAAATCACCGGCTTCTTATATGTGATGGACATGGGTACTTACTATGTAGGCCTTGGTGTTATTTTCCAGGCCAGATTTTGAAGCTGGATTGCAAGACTTCAAAAGTCGGCTAGCTAATTATGAAAAGGTTGTTTCATGTGCTTCTAATATCTTCTCCTTTTGAGATTCGGTCACTACCAATGAGGAATTTCAACTTTAGATTAAAATTCACTTTTATTTACCAGGTTTATGAGACAGTAGAAGAAGGGTCTTATATCAAAATGATTGATATGGCCAGTGGACATGGTGGACAAATACAAGTAAAAGCACACCTTTTTCTTTCCCCTTCTCCTTAATTTAATTGTTCAGAGATTTTTTTTCCCTGAATTCAGTTATACGCAGAAAAGGATGTAAATTGATGGTGCCATTTTGTTCTATATGGTACCTTGGATAATTCAACTTTTTTTCATGAACCCTGTATATAATAAAGGACCTTGTCTTTGAACTTACTATGTTCTATGTGATTATTCTATGATACAACTTGGTTTCATACATTCAGGTTAACAATATCAGTGGCTACCTGCCTGGGCGAATTGTTTTTTTCTTGGTAAGTTGTCCTGCCATATCTTGGATCAATTATTTCTTAGCAGATTATAGAAATGTTCTGTTGGGCCACTTCTCGTTTCTAATATCTAATTCTGAAATTTTGTTATCATCTCTGCTGGCGCTAGTGATACTCAAGTTTCTGTTGAATCTTAACTACCATGTTTGTTGAAAATAAATTGTAGTCTCAAGAGAATATTTGTTCAGAGATTTTCATATTCTTCTATGTGGAGCAAGAACATGGTCTTTGCTTGAGTTGTAAGCAAAGGCTTAAATAAACAAAAAGAAACTAAGATGCCTTAAGTGATGAAACATGATTAACCATTATTGTGACAATCTCTTCCACTGCTATGATCTTGCTGATTTGAATGTCATTCTTTTCACTCAAACCAAGAACTTCTGTTAATGTGATGCAGGTGAATACACACCTTACACCACGCCCAATATTACTTACCAGGCATGGAGAGAGTCGGGATAATGTTAGAGGTAGAATTGGTGGTGATACTGTATTGAGGTAGTGGTTCACGATTTATTAATTTTCTGGTATAGTTTGAATTTGTTGTAAATGTTATATTTTGTCAAATTAGCTTTAATCTTGGATGACCTGTAAGGTATGACTCTATTCTCGATCTTGTGCTCATTGCACTGCTACTGTGTTTCACTATATTAGCACAGATGCCAAAAAGAGTATTATTTTTTGTAAAGTATGATGGGGATATTTGCAGATAGTATTTGGCATCATTTCCTTTTTGTAGTGTGAAACTAGCTCTCCTTGAAGGGATAATCTGCAGACTTTAACATAAAGCTCTTTAAATTGACCTCTTCAGCAGTCTTGAAGGCTTTGCTGAAGTTTGTAATATTCTCCATGGAAGCCCTGTTGGCTTCTTGCTGCTTACAGTATTGCAGTGAAGATCAGCATCTCTCTTTTTCCCAATAGTGTTTGAATGTAAATCTTTTATGATTAAGAGAGGAGCAAAACTGCTGAGCATGGAAGCTGACTGGCTTTCATAGCACTCTTGATAGCAATGTTATAATTGATACGCACCTGAGAGACCAAATATAAATCACTTTGTATCTATACATACCCACTTATAATAACTATTAATTATGCATGTTATATTCTTACCCTTTTCTTTATCTTTTTTTTTTATTATTATTATTGAAGTCCTCTAAAACGTGATACTGATGCTGATAAGTTCTTTATGTTTTTAAATTTTNCCCCCCCCCCCCCTTCTCCCTTCAATATTCACATCTGTTTTTCAAAATCAATCCACAGATGAGATTTGTCATAACCTAGAAATAGTCCCACCAATGTCCAAGAGCAGTGAGATGCCTTGATGTGTGTCAATTATAATGCCACATTATCTAGTCTTTCTATCTTCAATCAATCTTCCCTCCATGTCTACTGCCAATTGTGGTTTCATTTTTATTTTGGTTTAATTCTCCATGCTGGCATGTTTCCTTCAGCTTCTAATCTTTCTTTTTGACACATTCTCATTTTCTGCAAACCTTGGTTCTTCTTTGAGATTTGATTTACCCTACTCATTACTGGAATGCACTATAATCTGTTTTTGCAGTGATGCTGGAGAAATTTATGCAAAGAAGCTCACTAACTTTGTCGAGAAACGACTGAAATCTGAGAAGGCAGCATCTGTAAGCCCCATCAATCCTAATGATAACCCTTTTGTGTCCACATCTATTCTGAGTGTATCTTTGAAAACCTTTTTTTATATATGAGATGCTCCCGCAACTGTCCTAACTTTTTTCACTTTAAGTAGTGAAGTTATGTGCCATATGTCTTCTAGCAATTATAAATCAAAGAATTCAGATATTACTCAATCAGATTTTTGGAAGCTTTTGTAGCAACACCATTGTGCTCCTAACCACAATAAGTTTCTAAAGATAGAAAGGTGGGTTTTTAATAGCATTTTCATTTAAGATTGACCTTTTCTTTGTGATGCTTTGATGTTTTGTGTCAATGAGAACACCATGCTTCTAGTTCAGTTTAGCAGCATTGCTACTATTTTTTTCATGCTAGTGTGACTGTCTGTATCTTCTCATAGTTTCTTCACTTTGTAACTCTTACTTTTGTTTTCTTTGGAAAGTAGGAACAATGATTTCACTTATAATTTATTTATTTGGTTCCTTTGAAGATCAGCTCAAGAAGTTTTTCCAGAACATAAAGATAAAAAAGTGGTATTTTAATAGGTTTTACATTTAAGGTTGGTGTTTTCTTTTCTTAATGCTTTGATGTTTTGTGTCAATGAGAAGGATTCTAGCTCTTAGTCGATGTTCAATTTAATATAATTTACCTTGTCACACAGCATATAGCGAAGATAAAACCATGGTTCTGAAGTTCTAAGGTTATAGACCAAACTATAGAGAAATCTAGAGAAACTTCTTTGGTATTTTTATTGAATCTAAATAATAGTCTTCTTCTTTATAAAATAAGTTAGACATCCCTATTTATATTAGTATTAAAAATCCTTTATAGGAAATGATTTCTAATTAAAACTTACCTAATTAATAAAATCCACCTAGTATTAGAATTCTTAAATAGTAAAATACTAATTAAACTAAAAGTTTTAAGTTAAGTAGGAAACAAATAATTAAAATTCAAAATTAACTAGGAAAATAATTAAATCAAGAAAACAATAACTTCAAACTTCATATGAGATGCTTTCAGGTTTCTTTGCAGACTTCTTTTCAAGTTTAACCTTGTCAATCTAGTCCATAAACTCTTGAGATAATTGTTCTATGTTAGTCTTTGCTACTTGAGAAAAATCTCATCCTTGAGTTATTTGTCAAAAATTGAATTCTTTTGCCCCAAAGAAACAAATACTTGAAATATAATATTGTAGCTAGCTTATTCACAAAGTAACATGTCCTTGACCTGTGAAAATTGAAAACATAGAAGAAGAAAACAAATATTCTCTCTTACTTTTACATTGATCAATCTATCCCTTATATACAAGATATCCCTTATGGACAAGATATGAACCTTATATAGGAAAGTAGACTAATTAGAATCCCTACAATTAGACTCTACATTACTTTCTAATTATATGCTATTTACAACCTATAACAAATATCAAAAATTAATTTATTGTGCATGTATAACAATAATAAAAAATCTATATATGATATACCTTTTGTTCCTATGAAGTCCTCTTTTGGTTCACTCATATTTTTTTGTTTAAACTTGAGTTCATCATTATTTATGTCCTTTAATACTTCAACCGTTGTATTTAAGCGAACACCAAAATAATCTTCCATGATATCTCTAGAGATTTGTCAAAAATTACCAAGTCCTCCATGTCATTGTTTGCAAGATCTTCATCATCATATAAATCTTCTTCATAATCTCCATCAAGTTTGCATAGAACATCCTCATCATTGAAAGGTTCTCGCTTGTTTTTGACATTCAATCATGTTGATTGATTTATGTCTCTCAGGTTGTGGTTGTTTGTTTTGATCTGATAAGGTCCCATGACTTCCATCAAGTTCATCTTCATCAACACCCTTCATATAAACAAGTGGTTATATATAAACAAGTGGTTATATAGATGGAATTTAAGGAACAGGTCTAAGGTCAAGTTGGCCTCGAGATAAGTCTTTAAACATGTTCCTGTTCTCTTTGCAATTCTTGTTTGTGCCTCCCATCAATCAAAATAGATATTTCTTATAAAATGAATACTCATGGTTATAACAACCACAAGGATTTGCATGAATTGGTTCAATGACAGGTTGGTTACGGATGTCATCCCTATTATGTGCCTCCCTTCTTTCTTAGTTCATGCTTGCACGCAACCTTATTGCTTTAAGCCTGGTTGTAAGGTCATAAACTCTGGTATTGACGTCGCTAAATCTAGTTTGCATTTGCCCCTCTAAGGCTGTTATCACTACTAAATAGCGATCTAGTTGATCCTAAAAAGCCTACACCCCCTAATCACCTTCACAGAAATGGTTGTCACTCTATAATTCTCTTCACGATTCGCTATTGATTTAGATGTTGACTTGCGTTGATACCACATGACACAATGTATATTAAGATAAAATTAGAGTTTTTAAGCTCTAGGGGTACATATTATAAATGAAGAGAAATTTATAGAAAATTCTCTGGTTTTTTTATCGAGTCTTGTTAGAGAATAATATAAATCATATCTTGGGACCTCACCTAACAGCTTAAATTATTGGGTTGAGTTGGTTCTTTGATATAGTATTAGAGCCTTGATGACCAAGTGATCTCAAGTTCGAATCTCAACATTCCTATTTGTTTGATAAAAATTAAGCATAAGGTAATGTGGGTTTGTGTAAGTTTTAAGTTCAAAGAGCTTTTGCTTGAAGGAGTGTGTTAGAGAATAATATAAATCATATCCTGGGATCTCACCTAACAGCTTAAGTTATTGGACTTTACAGTTTAAGCTATTGGATTGAGTTGGTTCTTTAACAAGTTCAAATAATAATATTGATCTCCATTAAAAAAACTAGACATCCCTAATTATATTAGTTCTAAAATCTTTTATAAAAAATGATTTCTATTTAAAACTCAATTAATAGAATCTGTTTAGCATTAAGATTTCTAAATAGTAAAATACTAATTAAATTAAAATTTCTAAGTTAAGCAGAAAACAAATAATTAAACTTCAAAATTCACTAGGAAAATAATGAAAATAGAAAAATTAAATTTAGGCTTTATATCAAATGTTTTCAGATTTCTCTGTGGACTTCTTTTCAGGCTTGACCCTGTCAACTGAAAATTAAATTCTTGGGATAATTGTTCTACATCACCTATTATTTTTATCATGCAACTTGCAACTCATTACAGTTTCTTCACAATTTAGGTCTTCTTCTTCTATCTTCCTTTCCCTTTTCTTTTCTTTTATTTGGGAAGTAGGAACGATGATTAATTTGTTTATCCCTTCGAATATCAGTTCAAGTTTGGTCTTTTCTTTTCTTAATGCTTTGATGTTTGTGTCAATGAGCACACCAGGGTTCTAGTTTGTAGTCCAAGTTCAACTTATCATGATTGCCTGCTGTTTTTATCATTCTAGTTGTGACTCTCTGCAACTTACTACAGTTTCTTTACAATTTAGTCCTTTTTCTTCTCTTTTTAGCTTTGGGAAGTTGGAACACTGATTTCACTTTTAATTATTTAATTTATTCCATGGAAATTCTGTCAAGTAGAGTGTGTTTAGAATGAGCCATATGAATTCTTATGACCATTGTTCTGATTTTGCTGTGGTCTAGATTTGGACCAGCACACTTCAAAGAACAATTATAACAGCAAGTCCTATCCCTGGATTTCCCAAGGTCAGTGTGAACCCCCTCGGAACACTAGTTGGTCATTCAGAATTGTGATTTACTTTGGCTGATTATGTTGGTTAGTTGATAGGCATTGGAATTCATTGTAGAAAAGTTCACAATTTGTCATTTTGATAGATTCAATGGCGTGCCCTTGATGAGATAAATGCTGGAGTATGTGATGGAATGACATACGAAGAGATCAAGAAGAACATGCCTGAGGAATATGAGTATGTTTCTTCTCATACTGTCTCTCTTTCTCTGCCCCCTCCCTCCCATTGCTTTACATTCTCACCTTAATAACTTATTTTCTTCTAGTAAACTCCTATGGTGATCAGTTGAAGTTGTCTTAAAACAACACGTTTGTATTTTTCTCCTGCGCTCGGACATTATTAGTTGCTTCCCTGAGGCCTGATGCTTGTATCCCTTTGAGCAGGGCACGCAAGAAGGACAAGCTGAGGTATCGCTACCCTCGTGGAGAATCTTATCTCGATGTCATCCAAAGGTTTGCATTTTGCAGCTTTAACTAGAACCTTTGATACTTCATATTCCTTGTTAAGTAAAAACTAATTTCCACATTAATGCAGGCTAGAGCCTGTAATTATTGAACTGGAAAGACAACGGGCACCTGTTGTAGTCATATCTCACCAGGTTATACATTAAACATGCGATCTTGAATATCCCGATGCTTTGGGTTATCAAGCTAATCTCTTATTGCTTTATTTGTGCAGGCTGTATTGAGAGCATTATATGCATATTTTGCTGATAGGCCTTTAAAAGAAATTCCACATATCGAGGTAATTCCTAATAATTCAGAACTGGTACTCTTTTTTTTTTTTTTTTGTAATGAACTTGATGGCAAGTAGCTTAGGATGAACATGTTTATATGAATCAAGGGAGTAATTATTCTTCCTGGCACATCGAGTGATGCCCTGTTATTAGAAGGCTGGCCTGATGCTTGTAAAGCGATTTGCGGGGCTTCTAGAGCGAATTGTTTACGCGTTCTAACAGGTTGCTTGTATTCGACTTTCAGGTGCCGCTTCATACAATAATAGAGATACAAATGGGAGTTACTGGAGTCCAGGAAAAAAGATACAAGCTCATGGACTGAAATGCCTGAAGAAAGTTTTTGGGACTTTTTACACTAACTCAATGCATTTTTACTTTCACGTGCTCTCCATTCATTGACGAGACGCATCATAAGCATAAACACAACGTGTATCTAGAATAATCACCACTCGGACGATAAAATTCTTATTGCGTAATCAATAATGGCCTTCCTTTCAAATTTCAATGCGTACAACAAAGTTTGAGCTGCATTGGTTTTGTCATTCTGCAACTCGACTGTTTTAGGTGCAAAACACTTGAGCACATTCTAGTGATCCGCTTTCTAAATATTTCACTGTCCAAATTAAGCGTATTTCGAGGACGAATCAGATTATTTTTTAAATTCCTTACACCCTAATCCAAGATTATTGTGAAAGCAGTAAAGCACTGCCCCTCAGTCATACACGCCAATGGGCGAAGCACTTCCTTCCAAATGGTTCACAACAGGTTTGCTGCTCTGCGTCCCTGCGAACGCCGTTTTAGTTCTAAATCATTGCTGGATTTCTGGCCGTTGGTTGAGTGCCTTTGCAGGATGTAGAGTTGCTGACTTTTGGATCTGATGTTAATAGTCCAACTATGAGTAGGAGCCTTAGTTTGTCACAGGTAATTGGCCATTGCCTCCGAGACAGGTCAGGGGTCACGAGCCTATACCCAACGCTAAAATTGATATCTAGCCCGGAAACATGCAGAGAAAAGGGAGGTGCTGACTGGTAGTGGTGAAGCAGCGGTGGGACCCCCGAACACAAAATTTGATGCCCAAGACCAGTCAGGCCCCTACCAAGTCAACAAGAAAGACATGAAAAGGATGGCATAGTAGAGATATTAGATCTCTTTTTTCATCTTGGGATCCGTGCCTCCCTATTAAACAATTAAAATAGCCACATGAAGCCAATAACCCCAACCTCTTCTGCCGTCGCCTTCACGAGTCCTCCATTTCGACTTTCTTCTCTTCTTTCCTATGCATGACTCCCATTAGCTCTTGGATAGAGGGATTCTTTTTGACTTCTAAGTACACTATAGACATTAGACACGCTCTTGTATTATTGCTAACTAATACACGCAAGTGTTCCAGAACACATTGCCCGTAATCTAATCCTCAATCAACGACTTCATTTTCACGTTGATGTCTTCTTTATATATTTAATCCCTACATTGAAGTGGTGATGGTAGCAGATTCCATTGGTACCTAGTTGTCTACAAAAAAGATCATCCTATACTGTTCTGTTCATATGTAATAAATATATATCCTCAACCTTTTCTCTTCTACAGACATCTCTCTTTAAACCCCAAAAAACAAAGCAATGCCAAGTGCTATCGAATCACCAGAGCACAATCCAATGAGTCATCTCATCAACAGCATATCTTCGTATGACAGCAACATAATGCTTGCTGCAGTTATATCCCTTCTTTTAGTAATCCTCTTTGTGTTGCTTCTCCACATCTATGCCAAGTGGTTCTTGGCACAAGCTCGCCATAGAAGAAGATCAAGTTCTGTGTCTGTGTCTCACGTTCTGCGTGCTTCAAGATTCCACCATTTCCATAATTTCACTGTTGACACTACTTTCTCTACTTCCCCTTCAAAGGGTCTTGATAGATCAGTTATTTCTTCAATTCCATTGTTTGTTTACAAAGCAGAAGAGTGTGAACAAGGCTTAGAGTGTGTCATTTGCTTAAGTCCCTTTGAGGAAAATGAGGTTGGCAAGAGCTTGATAAAGTGTGGTCATGGTTTTCATGTTGAGTGTATTGATATGTGGCTGAATTCTCACTCTAATTGTCCTGTTTGTAGAGCTCCTGCTGTGGGTGATGACAATGACATTGCTATTGATGATCTCAAGTCCACGGAGGTGAGTAGGGAGTCAACAGATGAGAGGGGCTTGAGTGACGGTGGGGCTTCTAGATTGGAAATTGTCACTGATTTTTCAAATTCTGAGAATGAGAATGGAAATGTTGTGGTAGATCGTGATTGTTTATCAGAATCACCATCTACTTCTTTGTCTTTGAGTTCTTCTTTGAAGAGAATGTGTAGGAATAGATCAGAAAGCAAGGTATTCCCATCAATTAATTCGACTGCGCTGGATGCTTGAGAGATTGTCTATGTTCACGCAGAATATTTGCATTCCACATTGTATAGATCTTTTGTAAGTTGATATATATCATATAATTTTTTTTTTCATCTCGATTGCCATTACTCGTCGGGTCATGTAATCTTGAACTATTTGATCGATTGTCACTTGATTCTCTTTCTTAAACATCTCTTGAATCATGCACTAGGTAAAGAAAACACAGCTCAATAATCTTGGCCTTTTACGGGTTAGTTCTAAAATTGGTCACACTCATTGTTAGCTGAAGAAACAGTAGTTTGATCAAAGAACTGGCGTGCACCATATCTGTCTATGATCTGATAGTCATATGCTTAGCACAAGGCATCGCAAGGGAAGAATCTTGACTGAGCTGTAGCTGGTTATGGAGTTGTGTGTGGAGCATGGCTGTATCCCTGACACATAATTGATGCATGGGGCTAAATCCGTATTATGTCTGACGAGTAAATGAAAAGGTGGGTCTTATTTCCATCACCAATTAAGAGGTGGGCCTATATGGAGAGGTAAGAGACGACAAATTCTCTCGTAAAGTCTTCCATGGTTTCTGCTTGGTGTTTTGGAGTCTTGCATTAAACAAATGGCTACATATGAGCGATGTACAAGCTAGGCCTCCCTAGTTGGTTTGTGTTTAGCTCACACATCCAAGAGGTCAAGGCTAACGCAAGAAACCAGAGATGTGTACGCTTTCCGTTGATTAGAGCTTCTGGCTTAAATTTGTCTCATCCAGATTTCAGACCTCAGCTCAATTTGTTGTTTAACTAAGAGACAGTGGATATATGATCTGTCGTCATCGATAGCCGTAAAAAAAACGAAGAAAGAAAGAAAAAGAATTATACGAGCCTTCTGATATTGTGTAGACAATTTCAAAAAGTATTTTTCCTTCCATTTCAGACTTTGGAGCAGCCTATGCTATAGTAGCAGCTTAGCATTGCATCCCAAGGAAATCCAGCCTATCCTTCAATTTCGTTAATATCCCTGATGGATCGATCTCTAACTTCAAATCCCACCCTTTTTTCATATCCTAATCCCTTGAGCCGCAGCACTATTGATGAATCTTCTAATAGAAATGGTGCACTAACACGCAGTCTCCTCCTGCAAATTCCCTACACTTGAATGAACTTGTTCATTCGGGTCCTCAGATACAACAATTTTGCAAACAAGCCCTTATATAGGCAAGAAATCTCGTCATCTTTCTATCGCGTTTTTCCCTCGTTCAGATTAGAAAATACAACTAGAGATCACAAATTAAAAGATGTTTTTAACCGGAGAATAATTTATTAAAAGATATTTTATATTTTAAAATTTGATTTAATTTGATTTTTTAATTAATTTTCATCCTTATTTTTTTTTTAAATTCTTATACTATTACAACTATTTATGGGGTATTAGGTATAAAAATTTGAATAGTTTACTTACTTATCTTTACATTTTATTCATGGATAGAACAAAAAATGACATTCTTTCAATTTTTTTTGGTATTATTTGTAAAAAAATAATTTTTAAATTATGACTCCATTCCTTTCCATAAATTGTATCAAACAAACTATATAGAGAAATAATTTTATTCTTGAGACAAAACATGCGTTCAGTATCGCCTTTTCTTTTATTTCTTCCCTTTTTTATACAAAAAATAGATTCAAAATTCCAAATCTTTTAAAAGAAATGAATATTGTTATTATTTGAGCTACAAACTAATTTATTATGTAGCATAACTACAAACCTTCAACTATAGATCTCAATTTTGCAGTGGAACATTATTATTGTTTTTATTATAATACAATCAGAAAACGGTGCGACACATTTTATTTCTATGTTTTTTAAATTACAAGATAGAGTTATCCTTTAATTATTTAACCCGGCTGGACGTGTTGCATGAAAAAATGAATTTAATAAAATTGCATTTGGGTTCACTAAAAATAAAAATAGAATTGTAATAATGGTTATTTTTAAAGTATTTTTTATTTGAAAATATATTAAAAAAATATTTTTGATATTAGCATATTAAAAAAATTTAAAATCAAGCAAAAGAATTTTTCAAAGAGCTTGAAGAACAAATATATTTGAAGAAAAGTGTTTAGACAATGGAAGAATTTGTTTTTCATTAAAAAAAATGAATTTTTTTCTTTTGTAGAATTTATCCTTGACATTAATATATTAAAAAAATTCATTTTTTTTAAAAAAAGATGAAAATATATAGATATTGGATCCCATGGTGTTGGAACTTGTAACAGACGCACACTTCTACTGCATCTGCACTTGATAAATACGCTTTCTTCAAAATCTGTTCGCCTTTCATTGTAAGCACTAATGACCAGACAATAATATATGATCAAAGTGGGTAGATCAAACTAATTCACTTGTTTTTTCCATTGTTTTACTTCATATTTTAACCAGGTCAGTACTAAACACATTTATCTAAAACAATCTAGAGGGAAAACAAACAATATACAGCACAACAATTACAAATTATTGATTATTAATAAGATCTCAGTTAGAAGTATTGAATGGTGATAGATTCGCCAAGTAAATTCATGTTTAAAAAGAAGAAGAAGAAGAAGTTGGCGTACCAGCAATAGAATCCAAGGTAAAAACAGGAACAACCATGTGAACACCACGAAGAAATCAAGATCAAGCTCCGGTAGCTTGCACACAAGATTTCAACTCAAACATGGTTAAATACTGCTAGAAGACGTAACTAAATATAAGAGAGCAGGCTAGTGGTGGGCGAGAAAAGAGAGTAGATGTGACTCGGTGTAAAAGAGCAATGAGAGAATTCATGAAAGCACGACATGAGGCTCACAGAATCATACAAAAACAACCACTGGCATCACCTTTAAGACCTAACAGTAGATGTATCATATCATGAATGTATGAGGTCAATCAATATTTTATCAATCATTAAATGAGAGATCAAGTAAGGAGAATGGGGTGAAGGGAAGTGGGGAAACCATAAAGATAAGATAAATAAAATATAAAGCAAAAGAGCTATCAAAATGCAAACAGATTTGGGAGGACGGGAAGGGGGAGATATTGCCCATTGTTTCCAGCAATCTCGTCAGCCATCATTATTTTTCCTTCTCTGTCTCAAACTTGATTTTTGTCCCCTCATGATATTAAGGAAGAGAACTACGTTCTCTGTATTGCACTGTTAATATAGATTAAAAACAAAAAAATGAAAATAAAAAGATTTTTCCCATAAGACAACAATTAGCGACAAACAAAATAGCTCTTGTTACCGAAGCAAACAAAGTATTCCAAAAATGAGAGGCTGAAACAACTCAAGAATCTACTTGCATCAATTAACATCAATAAAACAAATCCAGCAAACAGAACAATAGGCACATAAAATAGCCCTTGTTAAAAAAAAAAAGGTCCCATGATATTTCGAAAGAAGGCCCCGCTGTATGCATGACTTTGTTAACGTAGATTTGAGAAAACATAATCCCAACAAACAACAACAATTAACGATAATAAAACCGCTCTTATTACTTATGCAAATAAACTAACCTCGAAATGAGATATTAGAAGAACATAATATAATAACCCTGTGCAATATGTTATATATTATTTATTTTGAGTTTAATTGTTTTCATAATTTTGTTTTTAATAAAACGAACTCATTTCTCAACCTAACACCTCAAAATAAATATTTCATATTAACAACCGACTCTATTTATAAAGCCTTAGTTCTAGATACTCACTTCTAATATGAGATATTATAATTCTCCCATCTGAAGACAAATTATCCTCGACTTTGATATCAAATATAATAGCTCGACCCAACATACTTTGTATTATCCGCTTTAGACCTTGTTGTCCTCATGATTTTGTTTTTAGTAATGTAAACCTGCTTTTAAACCTGACACCTCAAAACATGTACTTCATGTCAGCAACCAGCTCTACTTATAAAGTCCTAGTTTTATAAGCTCACTTTTGATATGAGATATCACACATAAGGTCTTGACATATCATTTACTATCGAGAAAAAAATCTAGTAAACACAACAGCAAAAGCTAAAAGAAACATAATTATCATGGCTAAAATAAATTTGATAAATCCAACAATTATTCAAGGATCAATTTAAACAGAAGTGAGAGTTAGAGGGGCTTGACAATAACATTTAACAACCATACGAGTCCCTCTTTCCTTTTTTTTTTGGTCCAACTCTTAATCTTTGTCTCCATTATACTAACAAAAGTGCTACACTTTAAGCATCACATTATTCACATAAATTAACAAATTTTAGTTCAATGTCCCACACTCTGCAATGGGTCAATATTATTTAAAAAAAATATATTAAGAGCATAGAAAATATTTTAATAGTGTTATTAAACCTAACTAAGTCGGTTAATTTTTAAACATCCAATAAACTTTTTGCCAAATTCAAGTAATGTAAGTGAGTAATTATACCAGATCCAAGCGTCTTGAGTTTGACAGTCATATCAAACTCGCACATGGACTTGGTAAAATCCAAGTGCCTAAACCTAACCACCATGTCAGATTAATGTGTTTTTTTTTAAATATAGGAATTCACTTATAATTATTCTAAAAACATATTTATTTTGTACTTTTATATTTATCTTTTTAAACAAATATATTTTTTCTCTTTTCTATATTTCTTTCTTCTACTTTGGGACATTAACCACATGCATCCCTAAAATTCATTTAATTTTTTTATTTATCTCTAATTTTAGTGAAGATATTATCTATAAAATTGCACAAGTTAATATAGTCAAAAGGACAATATGTCATTTACATATATAGTATTTTTTCTTCTTATAACATTATGTATCAATTCAAATGTTCAAAAGTTTTCTCTTATGATCATATATTTTAAATTTTTGTATATACTAATAGTTATAATGTAGAATGAACTCTTTTGTAACAAAGTTTGATAATTAAATCATGTAACAATATTATATATTTAAAAAAGCATGAACCCTTTAAAAAACTGTCCAACATTTGGAGAGAAACATAAAATTAATATTTTCATCCATAATGCATACAAAAAAGAGAAGTTTTTTTTTTGAAAACTTGAAATAAATCACTTAGAACTTAATAGTTTTTAATATTCTTTCCTCTTCAAATATAAAAAATTTATAAAATAAGTTATACAAACAAAAAAGAGTTTGCAGTTAGTTTTACTGCATATGAATGAAAAATCCTACTTAAATGAGGTAATGTTTGTTTTTACAGTCTAATCATGCTTTAATTTTTTTAAAATTTTTTTTAACCGAAACCTAGATGTATGAGTTTGACATAGTTGTTAGTCCAAGCGCTTGGGTTTAGACTCAAGCAAGTTAGGGACCCAAATGCCTTAGGTCTAATAGTCATGCCAGACCCACACCTAGGTCTGGCATGGCCCAAGTGCCCAACAGCAGTGTAGGACTCATACCTTTTTTTTTAATATAGGAATTAACTTATAATTATTCTAAAAATATATTTATTTTGTATTTTCATCTTTTTCTTTTTAACCGAATATATTTTTATCTTTTCTATAGTTTTTTCTTTTATTTTGGGACATTAACCATAGGCATCCCTAAAATTCACTTAAATTTTTTTATTAATCTCTAATTTTGTTAAGGAAATCATCTATAAATTACACAAATTAAGATAGTCAAAAGGACAATAAGTCTTTTACATATACTATTTTTTTTCTACAATATAATGTATCAATACAAAAGTTTTCTTTTATTATTATATATTTTAAATTTTCATATATACTAATAATTATAATGTAGAATAAAATCTCCTTATAACAAACTTTGACAATTAGATCATGTAACAACATTTTAAATTTAAGAAAGCATAAATCCTTTAAAAAACTATCCAAAACATGTATGGAAACATAAAATTAATATTTTCATCTATAATGCATACAAAAAAAAAGTTTATTTTTAAAGACTTGAAATAAATCAATTGAAACTCAACAATGTTTTTCCATTCTTTACTCTTTAAATATAAAAAATTTATAAAATAAGTTGTACAAACAAAAAAGAGTTTGCAATTAAGTTCTACTATATATGAATTAAAAATCTTACTTAAATGAGACAGTGTTTGTTTTTATAATCCAATCGTGTTTTTAAAAAATTTTAAATTTTTAAACCTAAACGCAAAGGTCTACACCCAAGTGCGTGGGTCTGAAAATCATGCCATACTCAAGCATCTTGGTTATTACAATATGTTTGATTTGAAAAAAAACAAACAAAAAGGATAATTATGTACTTTAGTTGTCAGGAGAGAAAAAACACAAATAATCGATCACCGATCACAATTCAACCATTATCTATCTACATGTACCATACCAACTGGAAAAGGGCACAACTGCACATCCAGTTAGACGATGGATGGCCAAATTTAGCTATCGGGAAGTGTTATATGTGACTCTTTAATGGCGCTGGCGCTGGTGCTGCTCACCTGCTGAGGTATGAGGAACACACATCTGTAGCTTTTCAATTAAAAATAACAAATACGTCTTGAAAATACTAAAATGCCTTTATAGTTCTTTTAATTATATAAAATACCCATGTAAAAGCACCAAAATTACCTTTAAAGGAAAAACTTCTTCTTCTTTTTTGTCTTTTCTGAGGCTAAAAGCGTTATTTGACTACACTTAGAAATTGAAAAAACCTAGATGCCCTTGTGGAAGAAAGCCAAAGAAATGTTTATCCACTCGTGAAAATACAAGAAATTAAAAGTAAATCATTATTACTGTCTTGGGGTCACGTCGTGATTAGTACTTAAAAGTGCATTTTTATCAAAGTTTTATATCATCACTTTGCACTTAAAATATCAGTAACTCCTTAACTAAAATATATTTTATAATAACATATCTAATAATATAAGATACATTTAATTTATGATAAATTTTATTTTAAATACATACCTATCACATAAATAAAAAGATTGATTAATGAGTTTAAGTATTGAAATTAAAAGGACAAAAACATGACCAAAGTTAGAAAAGAGATGTTGTGCAGTCTAAATTGGAACACTATTCGGTAATCGAGTCATATTTAGAGCTTTAGATCTTGGATTTAGATCTACTTTATATGGATGGAAAGGTAAGACATAGGCCTACAACTTTCATATGGAGTCCAACATTTAAAAAGGCTACTTTCAAGTCTAAATTGTAACAATAATAAAAAAGTCTAAATTTGTCCTCCAACCCAGACACTGTTCATTATTCAACCTATATCTTGAGTTTTAGAAGTCCAAAATACCTCAATTGTTTTCTAGAAAGCTGAGACAATTTTCTAGAACTTTCATATGGAGGTTTGGTTCAAATTCTGATGTTATCAATGATGTTTTGGGCAAACAAGAAGATAATAATTATTACCAAGTCAAGAGTTGGTCACGCACTCAACAATTAGTTATCAAATCAATAGTTTTCAAATTTTTTTTCAACGGCTTCGTTGTTCTCTTTTATAGCTTGTGGGGGTGCATGGCCTTGGATGACTTGCTTTTGATGGCAGACTATTTCTTATTTTGTTTCTACTTGTTTGAGATTTTAGACCCCAGCATAGCCTTTGTCTTGCTTCTTGATTTGTGTTAAGATGGGATCCTTGTACTTATAGGTTCTCCTCATAACCATTGTCTGTTTATGTTGGTTTTTCTTACTATAGATTGTTGGTTAGCTCTCTAAGGGAGCCTGTTCCTTTGTTTGGTTCATCCTTATATTTGGACTTATTGGCTTTATCAACATTGTATATATTTTTTAAATCTTTTATACACTTATATTTTGATAAAAAAAAAATAGTTCTCAATGTTGGCTTATAAAAAGAGGCATGTATAATGGATTTAGACATTTTGGTTTTCAGATTTAGATCATACTCTTGCTTTCTCTCTTTGTATTTTTTTGTAATGGCTAAGTTTTGCTTTTATTAATATCTTGTTTATGTCTTTCAATTCCTTTCCTTTACTTAGTTAGCTTTTATCTTATTTATGTTCTTATCTTGTTTATGTTTCTCTTTTTTATTATGTCTAACTAAGTTTATTATGTCAATATGAAAAGGTTATACTGTAAGAATAAATATAGTATAAACTTAGTATGAAATTTAATGTTTGATATAACATGTTTTGCATTTGTTATTTTGTTCATTCTTAATACTTTGCTTGTTAAATGATTAATTTAGATTTATATTGTATAACACTAGGTACAAAAAATACTTTGAACTTTCATAGCCTAATCGTATGGTATAACCGAAACTTGTGCTATGAAAAGAACTTGATTTGTTGTTAACATAAGTTATAATCATAAATATCTGACAACATTTACAAGTATTAAGATTATTTGAAAAAGATAATTAATGTAATCATGTTAACCATTTATAATATGATTGGAACCTCCTTTGTGTATGGTTTCCAATTAAGTAATAAAAAGAGTTTATACTATACTTGTTTAAAATACCATTAGTGGATCCTTTAACCTTGACATTTGTTGTTGTTATTATTTCATTCTTACATTGATCTTCCATCTCAAAGTTCTCATCAACTTCTTCTTCTTCTATTACTATTACTATTACTATTACTATTACTATTACTATTACTATTATTCTTATTGTTGTTGTTGTTATTTATAATTTACACAATTAACCTTCTTGTGGTTAACCTGGGTCTTATCAAGTTATTTATTACTTCAACACTTTTATAATTGGAAGAAGACATCAATCTTTTAATCGTGTCACGTCGCGATGTTATCTGGTGACGGCATATGCTTTTTGTTATGCCTCTTAATGTGAGGTGTGGTGTTGAACAAGGTTTTTAAATTTAATCATAAAATTATAATTAATATTTAGGAGTCATCACCTAATATTATGATTATTAGAAACTTATGGTCTACGAGAGGCTAGATAAGGGACTGGTTATGTAAGGAGAAGACGCGTCACCCCAAATGCAACTTACCTCAGGTAGGTTGCATTGTTGTTTGATAGTTTTTCTAGATCAAGTTTCTATTTGTTGGTCTTTTCTAATCTTCATGACAAATCTCTTTTCATAAGAAAGTCTTTACCTTATCGGGTTAAATCCTAATCATTCTAAAGTCTAAATTTAAGCATTGTATTTATTTACACCTTATATCTTTAATACCTGATGGTGTATTTTATTGTATAATTTTACACCCCATAAATATTAAAGCCTACATCTGAACCCTATAAAAATTAAAAAAAGGTTTTTGATAGTATAGCTAAACCTTAATAGATGATCATAAATTAGTCATGATATCTAATTTTTGGATTTTAAAAACATAAGAAAGATGTAATTTTTTTAATAAAAATAAGCATTGAAATTCTTTTAAGATTTGACCATATATATATTTGCTTTTGAAAGGGAAATTAACTTATAAGTTTTGGGGATTTTTTTAAATTATTTTGATTTATTTTGAAGAAAATAAGATATTTTAATATGGAATTTGCATTTTATAATGTAAATATACAATCTAATATTATAAAAAAATAGTAGAAAAACATTTGAGCAAAATTATAATTTTTTGTGGATTTTTTTGTTTTTTAAATATAATATAATATTTATCATATAATATTAAATATATGGACTAGGCCAAAATTGACCTCACAAAACTATCTCTTTTAGGGGAACAGGTTTAACCTACCCCAAAGTTAGTTATTTGTAGAATGTGAACAATTAGTTCATGACATAATCAAAGAGTTGATATCTTTTACCAAATATAAAAGTATTGAAGTAATAAATAACCCCGTAAAGAACAGAGTCGAATCACATTGAGGTTAATTGTATAAATTACAAATTAAAAAATAGATAATAACAGAAAAGGAATTGAAGAGAGTTTTGAGATGTGATATTGATGTAAGGATTTAAACAAATATAAAACAATTGTCAATGTTAGAGGATTCACTAATGGTATTTCAAATAAATATAAGATAAATGCTTTTTTATTATTCAACTAGAAACCACATATAAAAGAGGTTCCAATCAGATTATAATTTATTAACATGATTATATTAATTATCTTATTTGAGTAATGTCAATACTTATAAATATTGTCATAGTGATAACTTATGTTAACAACAAATCAAATTCTTTTCATAGTACAAGTGTCAATTATACCATACAATTGAGTTATGAAAGTGCCAAGTATTTGTTGTACCAAGAGTTGTTCAACACAAATCTAGATTAACCTTTTAACAAGTAAGGTATTAAGAGTGAGTAAGATAACAAATACAAAACATGTTAGCATCAAACATTAAAGTTCATATTGAGTTTATACTATAATTATTATTACACCATTAGTTTAACATTTTCACCTTAACATAATATACTTAGCTAAATATTATAAATAAGAGAAACATAAATAAACAAGATAAGAGCATAATGGTGCAAGCATAGTAAAGGAAATGAAAATCTTAAACAAGAGATTAAAGAAAATATAACATGAGATAAAACTTAAACATTGCAAAATATAAAGAAAAAAAGCAAGAAAAAATCTTAATATGAAAAACTAAGATGCCTAAAAGCATGATAAATGCCTCCTTTTATAGGTCAAAATTCAAAACTAGTGATTTAATGACTAATTGTTGAGTGGGTAACCACTTCTTGACTTAGTAACAATCATTATCTTCTTATTTGCTAAAAAAAATCATTGTTAATATTAGAATTTGAATAGATAGTCTCATTAAAGTTTTGGAAAATTGTATTAGTTTTCTAACAAAATAAAAATGAGGTAATTTAGACTTTTAGAACTTGAGATATGAGCTAAACACTGAATAGTGTTTGGATTGTAAGACAAATTCCAACTTCTCTATTGTTGCTACAATTTGAACTTGAAAATGTTCTTTTTGAATCTTGGACTTTTCATAAAAGTTTTAGGCCTATGTCATACCTTTCTATTAATATAAAACTAGACATAAATCCAAGTTCTACAGCTTCAGTTATGATCCAATAACCGAAAAATATTCCAATTTGAATTCAACTAGGATCTCTTTTCTAAGCTTAACCCTCTCTTTGTCTTTTTAATTTTAGTATTAAACTCATTAATCAATCCTTTGATTTATGTGATAGACTTGTATTTAAAATGAATATTTATCATAAATTAAAGGTATCTTATATTATTAGACTTGCTATTATAAAATATGCTCTAATGAAGGAGTTATTGATATTTCAAGTGCAAAATGATGATATAAAATCTTGATAAAAATATACATTTAAGTACTAATTAGTCATGTTCTGTATGTAGCCATAATGATTGCAGAAATGGAGGTTGACGAAGTAGAGCGACTCATTTAACGAAGGAGTCTCGACCGTGATCAAGAGGTTGAGTTGATGGTTTGGGTGGTGTCACTAGGAGGAATCGTGGTCATAGTCATTCAAGGAGGAAAGAAGAAAGATTTTACACAAGTGAGAGAGGAAGAAACGATAATTGTTTCAGGCATGGTAGTGGCCGACTAGTGGTTCAATAACACGAGGTGAAGTTGGTGATGAAGAAGAGGCAGTTGGCAGCTGATGAAGTAGCCGTGAGAGAAAAAGAATATAAAGCCTTAGAAGACTGATGGAGAGAGAAGAAAAATGGAAACAAAGGGATGACTGGTTTTTTTGTGTCGTTTTGGACCCAAATTTCTCCTTGCCTATACCATGAAATGTACCATTATTTATAGGAGGTGGAAAAGGGATATTTTATCTTTAATGGTGCCTAATCGTGGCCTTTGGTTTGGTTAGGAAGCATCCTAACCATTGGTTCAAAGTGTGTATTGTGAGTTGTCAAATATGCAAAAAGAGGCTGTTTGAGATGGCCTCTTTAGGCCGGTGCCAGGGTTGGTGTCATGTTAATAGTCATGAACGGACTATAATCGGGGATATACCATTTTGATTTATGTGTTGTCAATTTTGGTGGTCATACGAAGCATTAAATGCATCTACAAATTAGCTACCCATGCAGCATTCTTGAGGAAGACAGTTAATAGTGACCAGAGGATACGTTGTATGGTCCTATATTTTTTTTGTTTTTAAAAAGCAAAAAGGCACCGTTTTGGGTTATGTAAAGGATTTTTATCCAACTTTACTTCATCTTATGTTGTTGTGCAATTGTACCCTTGATGGAATTCAATTTAAACCCTGAAGTTACGTGTCTATTGCCATTTAATCCTTAGTCTTAGATACATGCAATTTAACTTCTAATTAACAATTAAACTTTTAATTTTTTTTAATTTCACCTCTAATATTTGTTAATTAAACCCTTATAGTCTGACACCTTTTCTAGATTGATCATTGGCTAGGAATTTTTTTAATTTAATCTCTAATTGACCTAAAAACTTCAATTTTTTATAATTTAGCCCCTAATTAACTTAGTAAAAATTAAATTTGGTCTCTTAAAATTCTAATATTCTTAATTAAGCCCAAATTAAGCTCATAAACTTAATTTTTTCACCAATTAAGCCTCAAATAAAATTAATTAGACTCATTTAAAGTATAATTAAGTCTTTGTACTTAATTAAATCCTTCAATTGAACCTAAACTAATTCTTAAATATAATTAAAATTTAATTTGGCCCATGATTAAATCAAATTGGTCTATTAAAAATTTAATTATATCCATGAACTTGATTTTTATGCAAATTCGTCTTATAATCATTTGATTTGACCTTCAATTTGCATTATTTTCTCTATTTTTGGCATAATGAGGTACAATTAGGCTTGAATTTTCTTAAAAAATTACAGCTTAGTTTTTATATATTTTTTAAAATCATTCCCTACCTACTTTCTTCACATCGCTAGCCTTTATTTTATTTTATTTTATTTTGAAAAAAAAATGAATTTTAGGATATAACCTAAAATTTGGTTATGACAGTTGCCCCCTTTTTACAATGCTTATAATAGAATGTCTTGTAAGAGACTTTAGATAATAAGCTTTGTATTGAAAAGAAAAGAAAGAAAGAGAGATAATAGACTTACTATATCTAGAAATAATAAATCATTTTAAGGGCTATAAAGTGCACTTTGAGTAAGAAATAAGAGATTTTTCTTTCAAAAATTTAGAGATTTTAAAGTGGTCGAATTGTCATAGGTGATATGCCTAGGGGAAAAAAAAAGAAGCTTTTGAGGTGATCTCATTGTAATGGGTGACATATTCAGGTGAAAAACATAAATATTTTTTAAAGAGGTGAAAAATATGAAGATTTTTTAAAATGATGAAAAATACAAATATTTTTCAAAGAGTTGAAAAATACAAAAAAAAAATTCCAAAGTGATTTGATTGTAATGGATGACCTGCCTAGATGAAAAATATAAATTTTTTAAAAAGGTTATAAATACAAAGATTTTTAAAGTAATGAAAAATGAGAATATTTTTTTGAAGTGATTTTATTGTAATGAGCAACCTGCCCAAGTGGAAGGTGAAAAAAGTTTTCAAAGTAGTGAAAAATATGAAGATTTTTCAAAGTGATATTATTGTAATGGGTGACTAGCATAGGTAGGAAGTGAAAAAAGTTTTCAAAGAAGTGAAAAATACGAAAATTTTTCATAGTGATCTTGTTATAATAGGTGACTTACCCAGCTAAAAAATTATCAAGGTGGTGAGAAATATGAAAATTTCTTAAAATGATTTCATTGTGATGGGCCACGAGCTTAGATGGAAGATTTTAGAGGTGGTGAAAAATACGAGACTTTCTCAAAATGGTTTCATTCTAATGGGAAATCAACCTAGATGGAAGATGAAAAGAGTTTTTAAAGAGGTCTAATTGTCATGGGTGACCTACCTAAATAAAATAAAATAAAATGTCTTGAAAGGATGTTATGATAAGGCTTGAAGGTGTATTATTGACGAGATGGGAGCTCAAAGGAGCATTCAAAAAGAGATAGGACCTGAAGGACAACAAGGGTTGAAAGGCACACTAAAAAATAGGTAGGGTAAGAAAATACATTACATGAAAGATATGAGCACTCAAAAGGAGATAAGGTTAAAAAACACACTACCTAGAATGTGAGGACTCAAAGTTGCACTTGAAAAGAGACAGAGTTAGAAAACGCATTATCAAAAGGGTGAGGGCTTAAGGTGCACTAAAAAGATGCAGGGTTAGAAAACACACTACCTGAGGAAAAGAGGTAGGGTTAGAAAATGCATTATCCAAGGGGTGAGGGCTCAAAAGCACACTTAAAAAGAAGTACGGTTTAAAAACACACTACTCAAGGTGGTCGATGGCTCTAAGACGTACTCAAACGGAGATAGGGTTACAAAACACACTACCTATGAGTTGAGGGATTGAAGGTGCACTAAAAAGAAGATAGGTTTACAAAACACTCTAACTAAGGGGTGATGCCTCAAAGGTACACTCAAAAAGAGATATGGTTAGAAAATACACTACCCAAGGTGGTTGAGGGCTCTAAGGTGCACTTTAAAAGAGACAGGGTTATAAAATACATTATCCATGAGATGAAAGCTCGAAGGCGCACTTTAAAAGATACAGGGTTAGAAAACACACTACTTAAAGGAAAGAGACAGGGTTAGAAAATGCACTACATAAGGGGTGAAGGCTCAAAAGCATGTTAAAAAAGAGATAAGGTTTAAAAACGCATTACTCAAGGTGGTCGACGGCTCTAAGACGCACTTAAATAAAGGTAGGGTTACAAAACACACTACCTATGAGGTGAGGGCTTGAAGGCATACTGAAAAGAAGACAGGGTTAGAAAATACACTACCTAAAGGGTGAGAGCTCAACGGTGCACTCGAAAAGAAGTATTGTTAGAAAATACACTATCTAAGGTGGTTGAGGGCTCTAAGATGCACTCTAAAGGAGGCAGAGTTAGAAAACACATTATCCATGAGATGAGATCTTAAAGGCGTACTTCAAAAGATATAGGGTTAGAAAACACACTACCCAAGAAAATGAGACAATGTTAGAAAATGCACTACCCAAGGAGTGAGGGCTTAAAGACACACTCAAAAGGATATAAGGTTAGAAAACATATTAACTAAGGGTTGAGGGCTCGAAGGATACTCGAAAATAAGGTAGGGTTAGAAAACACACCACCCAAAATGTGAGGGCAGGAAAGCATGCTCAAAAGGAGGTATTAAAAAATGCATTACTCAAGGGGTGAGAGTTGAAAACACACTAAAAAAGAGGTAGGGTTAGAAAACAACTACTTAAGAGGTGAGGGCTCAAAGGTACACTCAAAAGGAGGTAGAGTTAGAAAACACACTACTCGGGAGATGATTGCTCAAAGACGTACTCGAAAAGAGGTAGAGTCGTTAGACATACTAGTTGAGATAGTTAAACACTCAAAGGAACACTTAAAAGGAAGATAAGATTAAAATCTATTATATGGTAGGTGATGACTTAAAGACACACTCAGGGGTATGGTGTAAAGTATAAAATCTAAGATGGTGGAGGACTCAAAGGCATACTCAACAGAAAAAAGGTAGGGCTAGAAAACATACCACATGAGAGATGATGACTTGAAGGTGTATTATATGAGGGATAAAAGCTTAAAAGTGCACTCAAAAGAGGGTAGAGTTGGAAAATACACTGCCCGAGATGTGATGGTAAGACACCAATTTATCAATGATAAAATCAATGCATTATGATTCAAATATATGTATACTTACCTGAGAAGTATAGGTCCCCTTTTCTTTATGGAGTTTTCCTTTTCTCAAAAGTTTGAGTCTTTAATAGTAAGTTTTGATGCCCTTCTGATCTTGCTTACTTGAGTCACATCTTATGAACTTGAGCTCCAAGAGGGATATACATTAATATACTTCTTTGCCCATAAAATTTATTTGAAGGGTTGTCAATTATACATTGTATCTCCTATTTTTTTAGAAGAGGAATCATGGAGCCAGTCGTATATGTTTGTCGAATTGCCCCCTAGTTTGATCATACCTTTAAATGTTTAATTCAGGTTTTATCTAGGGACAAGACTATGTGAAAGAAAATTTAATTATTTACAAAGAGTTGTTTTCATAATGAACTCTTGGAATTTCAAAGTTATTCCGAACAAAAAATTATTTTGATATTTGTTTTTTAAAAAATTTTCTTGGAAAATTTAATCGATTCTCATAGATAGGTTTGTATAAGTATTGAAAATTTCTTGTTTTGTGTTTGGTAAAAATATAAAGTGATCTTTCATTGGTTAAAATGGATTCAAGATCCAACTTAAGGGTTTCAAAGAAGTAGTTTTCAAAGCATTCATTTGCTTGTATGAATAATGATTTGTTTCACATGGAAAAACATTGCTTACCAATCCAAATTGTTTGTTTAGAAAGGGCTTGATTGGGCATGTAATGTAGACTTAAGCTTTTGATTATGAAAAAAAGGATATCTATTAGCTCAAAAGATATTTTAGGGATTTCAAGACTAAAGATTACTAGTGTTTATATCCCAAACTCTTTTTGGTCCATAAATTTTTGGACTTGGGAATTGATTTGCAAGATGGTCCATAGTGCCCCCTAGTGTTGGGCTTAGGCTTTTCTTTGGTTTTGAATATTATCATGTTTGTTATTTTTTACAAAATGCTCAAATCTTTTTTACTCTATGGATTATTTCATAGCCCCCAAAGTTTGTTTAGGTTTTTTTTTTGGATTTTCTTTCATGCCCTATAATGTTGTTTAGGCATTTTTATTCATAAAGGTTTTTTATGTTTCTTACACTTGCCTCCTAGTGTAGGGTATGATCTTAGCTAAGATATTTTATTAAGGAAAAAAAAAAGCATTAGGTTTAAATGGGGATTGTAAGGGATTTTTTTAGAATATGTGAAAGAATGATCAAATATAACCTTTCCGCATTTCAAACGCAAGCACTTAAGATTAGTAAGATTTGCTTTCTTTTGTATGAATATGAAAAATGATTTTCTATTATTCATGTAACCAAAACTTACCCTTGAAGTCATATAATGGTGTTTGGGTTATTCTTCAGGTTTTTTAGGATATCACTTGAATTTTCAGAATTTGTTTATTAAAACAACACCAATTTGATTTTTATTTTGTATTAAAACTTTAATTTCCTAAAAATACTTGTGAAAACATGGGATTATACATGTTTTTTTGGAACACACCAAAGAATTCTTGATGCAATGATTTTGTTAGTGAAGGGTATGTCAAGTATGTTATTTGCATAAAACAACATAAAAAATAAAGACACATCATGAACATAGAAAAAGCTTGATATTATTAATAAGAAAGACTTATTTAATAGAGAAAGTCTTATGGCATTATGAGCCAAATTGCTAATAAGACTAAAACATGTTAAAATATATATGATCAAGCAAAAGATAATAATTGGGCGGGCTTCATCCTCCCATCTTATAGTATAACTTTATCCTCTATCATGAATATCCTTAAGAATACACACTACCTTCTTCACACCTTACTATTGCCATTGTTACTTTAAGGTTTCCCAGGTATTCCACCTTTAGAGCATTTCTAATCTACTATATGAAGTATGATTGGGTAAAGGGTTTGAACTCATGTTTGGAGTTAGTTTGATTGTTATCCACCCAGCTTTAATAAAAGGCACTAAAGATATGAATGTTATGTCCCACAGTGTCAGCATGATACTCGCAAATAAGGTCTGGTTTGTACCAATTGGGGTAAGATAGTTGTAGAGGTGTCAGAGGCTCTATAGTTATATGTCCAATGCTTGGTAACTTTTAATACATCTTATATAAGGTAGCAGTAATGGAGGTAGCTGTTCCTAGAATTTTTGGTATTTGGTTTGAGGCATATTGGGAATTTAGGGTGAAACAGATGGAGTGTGGTAATTTTAGAAAGAGTTCTTCATACCCCTGTAGCCACCCTCAATATTGTCAATCTCTTTTCTTTTACCTTTGAAGCCCCCTTTCTCTACAGGTACAAAGATTCTACCACTCTTTACTCACTCTAGGCATTTAGCTATTACCATAACATCAGTAAATTGCTGAGAGGAACTACCTATCACATGCTTGTAGTACGGGTCTTTAAGTGGGTTGGCAAATAAAGTGACCATCTCTTTATCTAGGAGTAGAGATGTACCTAAGCAGCTAGGTCTCTCCATTTTTAGGCATACTTTTTTTATGATTTTTTTGTGGTTTTTTTTCTAGATTAGACAAACTAGTTCCATCCTGAGCGATATCCATATTGTATTGTACTGCTTTATAAAAGTATCTACCAAGTCTTTCTATTTGTGGATCTTTGTATTGTTTAATCTGATGTACCAGCTTAATACCACCCTATTTAAGCTATCTTGAAAAAAGTGCATTAGTAATTTCTCATCGTATATTACTATTGCCATTTTATTACAGTAGGATTTGAAATGAGTTATGGGGTATTGTGTTCTAGTGTATTTAATTAACTCAGGAACACGAAAATTTTTTAAGGCAACTATATTTATAACCAGACATATTTTTATTGCCCATACTGGATCATATAAGTCTACCCCTTCAATACCACTAATTTGGGCTTCTAGTGTTGCCATCTTATCTTGATCAATTTCATTGGATGACTTGGTTTGTTGAACTTATTAGCAAATGTATTTATGACTATAGATACTAGTGTCGATGTCGCTGGCTACACTAAAGATGGAATGCGTTAAGGCTTTTGACCATGTTCGCTCTCTTTTTTTTTGGGCGAGCTATTGTTGGAGTCTAGAAAAAAAATGGTAGGTTGGTTAGAAGGACCTTTAATAGAGTCATTTCTAAATGTTTGCTCCTGTAAGCTAATGAGGTGAGCCATGTTTGTTTTCAGATACTCTAACTTTTCTTAAAAATGAGTGTCACAGTGAGCATGCACTTTATCTTTCATGTTTCTCATTTGAAGTCGAGTGTTGTAGGCTCTTTGGGGACTTATATTTCAACCAAGTGCATGCATATGTGTCATTTACAATGGATGGATGTTTGTGTATGGATGTAAATGTATGTACATGCATATCAGGTAGGAATGATAAAAACCCATGTAAAATGAATGTTAAGTGAGTCTATGCTCTAATAGAAGGTTCTAGGTCATTACATGATAGTTAGGCTTTCTACCTCGTCTCAAAAAGATCTATCAACTACTTAGTGACCACCTTGCGTGAAGGCAGTATAATGGTTTACAAGGAATGGTTGGGGCATAATGTGACCACCATTACTGAGTAAACACTCAACCTATAGTTGGATGTTCCATAAATATGAACCTCAACTGAAAGTCATAAGACAAATCGTTACTCTTCACCTAATCTAGAATCGAGTTTTATTTGTAAAATTAAAATGGATGTTAAAGTAGTAAAAATACGAGCCAAAATTAAAGACCAATAAAAGGTAAACAATCGAATAGACAAAGTTTAGTCCAATTAGACAATGTTGTCCCCAACGGAGTCGTCATCCTATCACTGGGTTGCACCGTAACATCATCTAGCGACAGAGGCTTTTTGTTATGCCTTTTAATGTGAGGTGCGTTGTTGGAAAGGTTTTTAAATTTAATCATAAAATTATAATTAATTTTCAGGAGTAACTACCTAGTATTATGATCATTACAAACCTATAGTCTATGAGAGTATGGATAAGGGAGTAGTTGTGTAAGGGGAAGATGTCACCTCCAATGCACCTTACCTGAGATAGGCTGCATTGTTGTTCAATTACTAGGTTGAGTTTTTATTTGTTAGTTTTTTTTAAGGTTCAAGACAAATCTCTCTTAATGAGAGAGACTCTATCTTATTACGTTAAATTCTAACCATTTTAAAGTCTAAACTGTAGTATCGTAGTTATTTATAACTTGTATCTTTAATACCTAAAGATTTACTTTATTGTATAATTTTACACCCTAAAAATATTAAAATCTATATTTGGACCCTAAAATTTTTTTTTAAAAAAAGGTTTTTGATATTTTACCTAAACCTTAATTGATGATTATAAACTGGTTATGATATTCAATTTTTGGATTTTCAAAACACGAGAAAGATGCAAGTTTTTTAATAAAAATATACATTGAAAATTTTTAGGATTTGACTGTATCTGACACGACTGGATTTTTCCAAGTGTAGGAGTATCGAAGTAATAAATAGCTTGGCAAGACCAGAGTCGAACCACAGGGAGGTTAATTGTATAAATTATAAACAATAACAATAGTAATAGTAATAGTAATAATAGTAAAGAAAAAGAAGGAGAAGAAGAAGAAAAAGATGAGAACTTTGAGATGAAATATTAATGTAAAGATTAAACAATGATAATAACAAATGTTAAGGTTAGAGATTCCACTAATGGTATGTTAAACAAGTATAATATAAACTCTTATTATTCAATTGGAAACCACACATAAAGTAGGTTCCAATCAGATTATAAATTGTTAACATGATTACATTAGTCATCTTATTCGATTAATGCTAATACTTATAAATCTCGTCAAGCATTCATGATTATAACTTATGTTAACAACAAATCAAGTTTCTTTCATAGCTCAAGTGTCGGTTATACCATACAGTATAGGCTATGAAAGTGCCAAGCATTTGTTATACCAAGTGTTATACAACATAAATCAAGATTAGTCATTTAACAAGCAAAGTATTAAAAAATAAACAAGATAACAAATATAAAACATGTTAGTATCAAACATTAAAGTCCATATTAAGTTTACATTATACTTATTCTTACACCATTAGTGTAACCTTTTTACCTTGACATAATTAACTTAGTTAGACATAATGAAAGAAAGAAAAATAGATAAATAAAATAAGAACATAAAAGTTAACTAAGTAAAGGAAAGGAAATGAAAGACATAAACATTACAAAAAATACAAAGAGAGAAAGGAAGAGCATGATCTTGATCTGAACACCAAGATGCCTAAATGCATGGAAAATGCCTCCTTTTATAGGCCAAAATTGAGAACCATTGATTTGATGACTAATTGATAAGTGAGTGGCTAACTCTTGACTTGGTGACAATCATTATCTTCTCTTGTCTGCCCAAAACGTCATTGATAACGTCAAAATTGGAGCCACTTGAAAACATGAAAGTTGTAAGAAATTGTCTCAGCTATCTTATGTAAATCATTCAGCTTATTTGGACTTCTAGAACTCCAGATATGACCAAAATACTAAACAGTGCTCGGGCTGGAGGACATATTCAGGCTTCTTTGTTGTTGCTATAATTTGGACTTGAAAATGGCTTTTTCAGATCTTGGGCTCCATAGGAAAGTTGTAGGCCTATGTCTTACCTTTCCATCCATATAAAATAGACTTAAATCTGATATTTATAGCTCCAGATATGACCCAATTACCGAACAGTTTTCCGGTTTGGATTACACCAACATCTCTTTTCTAAGTTTGATCATCTCTTTGCCTTTGCAATTGAAGTTCTTAAAGTCATCAATCAATCCTTTCATTTATGTGATAGAACTGCATTTAAAATGGACATTTACCACAAATTAAAGGTATCTTATATTATTAGATAGATTATTCTAAAACGTACTTTAATTAAGGAGTTATTGATACTTCAAGTGCAAAATGATGATATAAAACCATGATAAAAATGCATTTTTGAGTACTAATCAGTATCCATGATTTTTTTTTGTTTTTAAAAAGGGAAATTAATTTAAAAGTTTTTGAGATTTTTTTTTAAAATGTTTTGAATTTTTAAAAAAATATTTTAGAGAAAACTAGGTATTAATACCATATTTTTATTTTACAATATAAATATACAACTCAATATTATGTGGTAGAAAAATATTTAAGAAAATGATAATTTTTTTGAAATAATTTTTGAATTTTTTTAAATATAATATATATTATATAATATTAAATATATGGGCTAGGTCGAGCCCGGCCGTGTTGGGCTGAAATCCGCCCCATAAAACTATGAGTCAGACCAACCCAACCATTTGGGTTGGGTGGGAACAAGTCCAGCCCACCATTTGCAGAACGTGAATAGTTAGTTGTTCACGTTCTACAAGCAACCAAAATGGTTGCTGAAATGGAGGTTGATGAAGGAGCAACTCACTTGATAAAGGAGTATCGATCATGATCGTGAGGCTAAGCTTATGGTTTGGGTAGCATCGCTGGGTGGAACGGTGGCCGGAGTCGATCATGGGGGAAGAAAAAAGGAGTTTGCATAGGTGAGAGAGAGGAAGAAACAACAATTGTTTCAAGCGTGGTGGAGGTCAACTGGTGGTCTTGGCGACCCAAGTGGAGCTAATGACAAATAAGATAAAGGAGAGGTGGTTGGCAGTTGACGAGGCAATGGTGAGAGAGAAATAATAGAGAGCTGTAAAAGGCGGACGGGGAGAGGAAAAATGAAAATAAGGGGATGGCTGGTTTTTTGCGCCTTTTAAACCAGATTTTCTCGTTCAGACCATAAAATACACCTCTATTTATAAGAGGTGAAAGAGAGATATCTTGTTTTTAATAGTTCCAAATCATAGCCTTTGATTTGGCTGGAAAGTATCTCAATCATTGGTTCAAAATGTGCATTATGAGTTATAAATCTACAAGAAAAAACTACTTGAAGTGGCCTCTTAAGAACTGTGTTGAGGATGTCATGTTAATAGGCATGAACGAACCATACTTGGGGATAGAAGGGTCGCAGGATCGCAAGTGACTATTTTGGTTCATGTGTTGTCAATTTCAGTGGTCATAGGAGACATTAAATGCACTTGCAAAGTAATTATCCGAGCAGCATTCTCGACAAAGACAATAGAGAGTGACCAGACAAGATGTCATGTGGTCTTTTTTATTTTTTATTTTTGGTTTTTTTTAAAGCAAAAGGGGTATCATTTTATGGTAAATAAAGGGTTTCTATCCAATTTTAATTGAGTCCTTCAGTTTACACTGTTATGTAATTGTATCCCTGATGAACTTTAATTTAAACCCCGAAGTTATGCACATATTGCCATTCAGTTCTTAGTCTCAGATTTATGTAATATAACACCCAATTGACTATTAAACTTTCAATTTCTTCAATCTCTTGGTTTTTGTCAATTAAACCCTTATAGTTTGACATCTTTTGCAAATTAGTCCTTAGTTTCAATTTAACTCCTAATTGACCCCAAAACTTTAATTTTCTTACAATTTAGCCCTTGATTAACTTGGTAAAAATTAAATTTGATCTCTTAAAATTTTAATATTTTTAATTAAGCTCCCGAACTTAATTTTTCACTAAGTAAGCCCCAAATAAAATTAATTTGATCTATTTAAATTATAATTAACTCCTTGCACTTAATTAAATCCTTCAATTAGACTTAAAATAATCCTTAAACATTATTAAAATTCAATTTGGTCCATGATTAAATCAAATTAGCCTATTAAAAATTTAATTATGTTCTTGAACTTGATTTTTATGCAAATTCATACAATAATCATTTAATTTGACCTTAAATTTTCATTTTTTTCTATATTTTTTTTAGCATAATGGGGTACAAATAGGCCTTGAATTTACTTTAAAATTCTAGCATGGTTTTTATGTAGTTTTTAGAATCCTTCCCTATCTATTTTCTTCACATCGTCAGCTTTTATTTTATTTTATTTTTTATCTTAAAAAAAGATAAATTTTAGAGAATAATCTAGAATTAGATTACAACAATTATAATCTATAATAAAAGATCTTTTGATTTATAGTGATTTCTCAACATTATTTAGCTTTTATTATATAATATGTTTGGGTATCTATATTTCTATATAAAATAACACAAATAAGAAGAAAATAAATAGAAAAAAAACAAACAGTCATTACTCCCAAGAACAAGCAGGAAGAAAAAACAGACTTGTGTGTTTTTTCTTCTTCTTTCTTTTTCCCTCAATTCGCCTTTTTTTTAGGGATTCCTATTATATTTAGAAAGTAGATAGTGCTTTATAGGTGAAATTATATATATATATATATATATATATATGAAGAGACAATAACAACAATAAAAAATTAATAAATTTCAATCCAGCATTAAAACAAAAGGATGAAAAATCCATCTACCTTAAGCCAAAAGGAAACCCAAGGAAAAAAGAAAAAAAAAAAGGAAGAGAAGGGAGTTGAATTGGGGGAAGATCTAGTTTTGTAATAGTAACAATGAAACTAACACTTATATCATTCTTATAAAAAGAAAAATCAACCATTAGAATGCAACAAACAACATTAAGAAGCTAACCATAAAATTTAGAGTTCAAAACAAACTAAACAAATGATAAACTAACTAACAAAATCTAGGTATTTTTTATTATTTTTAAAAAGTATTTATGTTTAAAATAAATAAAAATAAAAATTATGCTAGATTTTTTTTAACTAAAAAATATTTTTTATTAATTAATTTTTCTAATGAGAAATAAATATATAAAATTTTTCAAAAAATCATTTTGAAAAAGTCATTTTTCACATGCCAGAATTATGTATACATATCAGCTTAAAGATGATAAAGCAAGAGGTTGATTCGTCAACACTGTATAAGTAACTCACTTTGTCCTTGTGCAGGAAAAAGTTTGGATGGACATTACTGACCCAGACATTCATGAACACAAAAAAAGAAAGTAACGAAAGTTTTCCTATTATGATTTCAACTTCCATCTCGTCACTTAAGGCTCTACGAAGCACCAGAAATGATTTTGATAATTAAGAACATGATATGAACAAACTTCGAATCCACATACTCCAAACATGGATTTGACAACTAAAAGAGAAAAGGGTAAAGAAGGAAAGAAAATACTTCATATTAGGTAAGAACATGAAGGTGGAGGTCCATCTCATCAAAACGCATCAGGTGCAGAACAAGTTTTCATATTAGGTAATTATATTTCATATTTTGTGTTACTGATGTTTTTGTCCAATATTGCATGTAGTGTTCTGTCTGACAATGGATTTGCGGATCTAAAAAGTATCAATTTTTTACTCTGGCCCAACATTAGATATAACAAATACAAGGAATTTACTTGTGGCCCAGATTTTGATATGGGCTTGAGATCGTAATGATCATAGAACTTATGTTATAAGATGGGCCCAAATCTTGTCAGGCATCGGCTGAAAAAATACAGTTATTTTTAGGAAATGGGCGCTCTTCTTTTGTCTTCCAATAGACGAGTTGCCATTGGCATCCAAAATAGGATAAACAGATTAAAAAACAGGCTAACCTTAAGGTAAAGCTTTTGGTAGTAGAGATGGTCCCGGCGGGGCTCGAACCCGCGACCTTCGGCTCATAAGACCAACGCTCTAACCAACTGAGCTACGGGACCGATACGCGCAATGGGTCTCCAACTAAAATATATCAACAGAAAGAAGTGTACAAACTCTTTTTTAAGCCTCTATTCACTTGTCAACTCGAGTTATTTTGTCCTATTTTTCCCTTGCATGATCAATGCGTGGTCCACTGGCCGAAGGTTGAAGAAAGCTGACGGATCAATCACGCTCTTGGTAAGCGTAGACTCGGTTCATATTCTCAACAAAATAGAGGGAAAAGAAGAAGAGAAGGCATACCTGTAGGCCCTCGTTTTCCAATCATCTGTCAGCACGTAGCTTTGATACAGACTTGTAGTGGAACACGGAGTCATTTTTGCGAGCTTCCAGTCACGACTAGCACTGATATTTTTTTTTTTAAAAAAAAACAGCACACCATTCCTTGAGTAAAAAGAAAACGGTCCAAGGTTTTTAAATTTAATAGGGGGTTTCTGACAGTATTCGTCATGTCTGAACTCAGCATTTTTTGTCCCAATCATTAGGTCATTTGCTCAGCGGAGGAACGAACTGAAACAAATTAACCAGGAATGTTACAGGGCCCATAAAGGAAATGCCCAATATCATCACTACCGAGCAGTAACGCTTCCTTTTCTGCTTGATTATGCGGACATGAGACATACGAAATCGGTACAGAACAAGCAGAAGCCATAGGAGTAGCCAAGAGATGCATGGATGGAAGGGTTGAAAGTGGTACGGTTGTTCTTATATCGTCCAAGTAAATTTTGGACGCAGCCGGTATAGCTGGTGATTTAATTGATCAATTAGTGATGAGAATTAGTACTGGAACATCAGGAAATTTAATGATCTTTGCAGTTCTTTAATTAGTAGCACTCCTCCACTTGTTTGGCATAGAAGGGCACTACGGTGTAGAAAGGTGTACGCCATAGCATTCTCTGGCTAAATCAACGACACATGAAAGAAAATGCCAAGTAACTAGCCCAGCTCCATTTTTTGACACCACATGGCCGCAGGACACCACATTTTCTGAATTATACACCTTCATAGTTACATGCTAGCGAAATTATACAGCAGGAATGACTCTCCCGTTGAAAACGATTTGAATGTTTTTGAACTACGTACATACTCCCTTATCATAACTCTAATGTCTGGCCTTTATAAACAAAAGCACAAAAAGAATTTTTAAGCCCAAAGAGCAAGGATTGACATTGAAGTAGAGCCAAGAGCTAGTGCGATATACGATGCCTTCTTCAACGATGGAGCAGAACTCATCAGCTTGTTATGGAAAAAATCAGCAGCTATCAGATCAACAAGACCCATGTATACAAGTATACCTGAAGATAATGACCCCAGTAATCCTTCCATAATCAAGGCATTGGGGTTACTGTCGTCATAACCAGTCATTGAAAATATGATCATCCCTAACACTATCCCCATCGGCGTAGTCACTGCAAACATAAAACACATGTAGGCCACTGTTCCAAAGCTAAACCCTGCCTGCAATTTGTCACCATTACTTCTACAATCAGATTCAAAGCAAAAATGAAACTCCCAAAAAAAAGTGTACCCAATTTATGTAGGCATGTTCTGACGACAACTTTCTTCTAAATAAAATCAGTAGCAATGAAGAAAGTAGATAACACTAAACTAAACTTATGGTGGCATGTCCACTTTATTGTCCATTGTTAATGAGGAATGACTCTTTAATTCTCGCACCGACTGCCATGTAAAATTCTATAAACTAAGTAAGCACACCCAGTTCCTCATGATTTACTTACTCGCTACATATTCTATGATCACCATGCTTCCACTAAATGTGTAAACTAGAAGCTCGCAGTCGTCGAAGGAAAAGGAAAAGGAAAAGGTGGTTGAAGAAATGAAAGACAGTCGGTTACAGGAAGAAAGACATGTAAGAGCCTCCACTTACAAATCACCCAACTTCAAGCCCACGAACACAGACCTTTTCTTATCACAATAAGGAATAGGAGGGTAATAAACTAAAACACGGCATATCATTAAACCTCACGAATTACAAGACCCACAAGTTAATTAATTAATGAGAACCAACCGCATCAGAGGCTAGATTGACAAAATAATTAAGAGTAATTTACCTGAGCAATGCAGCCACCAAGACCCATCCCTTCAAAAATCTGATGAAAAGCAAGGGCAGTAACAAGTGGTCTGATAGTACACTTATTTTGTGACATACCCATAGTAACCCCAATTATCACCGAATGAAAAATAATCCCAATCTCCAATACCTGAGACACCAGCCTCTGCTTTACCTTCACCAAATCCACCTCTCCCTTGATCTCCTCCTTAACCGACTTGTCACTCTCTTTCTTTCCCACCATTTCCTCCTGTATCCCAACAACCGTGTACTGTCCGTTACCGTTAGCGTTTCCGTGCCCGTGCCCGTGCCCGTGCCCGTGCTGGTCCAAGCGTGCACTTGCAGCTAAATCAACCAACAGAGCCAATAAAACCCCAATCAAATTAACAAAACCAGCGAAAGGGAAATCTTTCCAAGGATGTTTTGATGCGACGTGGCAATCAGATAGTGCATCGTAAGCGTCGGGGAGTACGTGAACCAATGAGGTTGAGAGGATCACACCTGCCGCGAAGCACTTGATTATCAGAGTTGCCTTGTCGTAGAGGGCTTTTCCGTGGAAATAGCGAGCTAAGAGAACGGGAGAAGAGATGCCAATTATGCTTGTAAAGAAGATTATTAAGATGGAGATTAGTTTTAGGTGGGTTGCAGCTTGCGTGTCTCTGCATGTTGCGGAGCGGGTTGCGTCGATCAAGCAAGCTGCTGCCATGGAAAACAATGCTGTTTTGATTGAGCTGAAGTTTGCAGGAGAAATGTGGTGGGGGGCGCTCTGTATTGGGTCTTTGTGGACCTGGATTTGGAAGTTTATAAGACTAGGCGTTGCCGTGTGCGACTGGAGTGTCACAATTGAGGAAGGAATGGTTGCCTGAGGGACAGGTTCCTTAAGGAAGAGTGGGGATTGATGGGGTCCACTTCTGAATGAACGGTGATGCTGGTATAGAATCTTTTTGTGGTGGCGTGTGTTTCCAATCTTTGATCTTGCTGTTGTTTTGTAGAATTAGCTTTGCGCAATTTCCTTGAAAATATTTGAGTGGAGTTTTTTCCAGATTAGCAAGGAACTTAAAATATGAACTCTGGTAGATTTTAGAATAAAGGTTTTTGATCATGTCCTGATAAAAATACGAGAAAAAAGCCTAGCTTACTTAAATAATCGTGTCGAGAGCATGTAAGGATTTCGGTAAAAATATTTACAATAGAGAGAGGGGGAGAAGATGAACAATTTTGTCGTGTAAAGTATTCCAAAATAAAAAAGTGTTAAAAAAGAAAAGGTTGGTAATCATGACATGTGAGGATTTTTAAAAAAAATCTTAATTAAAAAACTTAAATAATATTAGAATTATCAAAAAATTATTTTAATTTTAAAAAATAAATTGTTAGAGAAGATTTTAAAATATAATTTATATTATTTTTATAATATATTCCTCAAGTGAAAATTTCTTCGTATTAAATCTTTCTTAAGTGAAAACCTTTTGAACTAAAAAATAACTTATATAGATCCATATTATTTTATGTTTTATTTTTATTAAATAAATAGATATAAATCAATATAATAGTAAAATTTAAACTCATAATCACTTGATCATTAAATCTCTAATATTATAATAAAAAATCATTTTAATCTAAAAATTAAATTATTAAATAATATTTTAATATGTAATTTATATTATTATTTAATAAGAATAACACTAATATAATTTAATTTAAAACTTCCGCTGTACAAAAAGTTAAATCTATAGTTTTTAAATTTTAACTATTGTAATAGGTTTAATAACAATATTAACAAATATATGTTTACAGTGATAACAAGGAAATAAACTAGTGGTAGCCTGAAAAAAAGGTTCAAAGAAAAGAAAAAAGAAAAGAAGATTAACAATTCCACTGTATATGACGGAGACGCAACTTCGCCTAAAAGACAACGATGTCATATAAAGTCGGTAATCATGGGATGTGTAGAGTGACAACCACCAATACACTATACATGAGAAAGTTAGGATAATTGGTTTTTTATAAAGTTATGACTGATTTGAGAAAGGACTGTCTTCGGTGTTAAATTACGGTTTCACCTTTCTGTCTTGGAGGTTACTTTTGAAATACGGTATAGAACAAATTTACACCTAGGCACCTCATTAATGGGCCCCATAGCAGGCCTGCAAGCATTAAACAGAGCAAGAGCTGTTTATTGTAAAGCCCAATGGAATTTGTTGAAAGTCCACGCTTTCTATCTAAAGAATCAGATCCTTGGCCCATGATTACACATTCATTTTAAACTTTACAGTTTGACCATACAAGCTAGGAGCCAAATCCGTGAATCTATAAGATGATTTTTATGAAAGAAGGGAGATTTATATGAATACAAAAATGCCCCGCTGGGTCCGAGCTTCATAATTTGAAAAAAAATTTGTATGTCTACGAAATAGATAAGGTTGTTTTTTTTAAAAAAAAAAGTTTTTAGTTTTACGTTCCTTGTTTTGTGAAACTGCTTGTTGTAAACTTGGAGACAACGTCCACTTTGTGCTTCGGCCAAGATGGATTTCAGAGAGTCTCCCAGGCCCAAGATCAAAGCAAAAAAAGACTCACCATCACTCCGGATTTACAAGGCCCAAAATCGATTTAATGGAAAGCAGATTAGGATGCTTAGCAGGCCTAGGTGCTTGAATCAAAACTGGTAGTCTTTGGGCCTAAAATGATTACTTTAGGTCGCTTAGACTGGCCTTCGTCCAGATTTCGTGAGTCAGAATAATTTTTAGTGATATCAAATCAACAAAAATGGTGGGAGCTTGTCAATTGTCGTGCACGATGTATTATGCCCAAAGAACTTCCTCTAATCTTTCGGAAATCGTTTGATGAAAGACTGGAATAAATATAGGAAGCTAAAAACCAACCATGTAAATTGACCTTGCCATGCCCTTGATTCTCACATCCTCGAAGGAATTGAAACTGGGATGTGTGGCTGTGTGTATGCTAGTTATATATCATATCATGTATGGTCCAAGAATCGTGATCTCCATCATAGGTTCTTAAGTGCTCGACTACTAAGAGAAAAGTCCAATGATTGATCAAACAAACCTTGATGATCACGAACTTCTAAATTTCCTAGGGAGATTTGTCAAGGCATCACTTAGAAACGAATGTTTGCCAGCATGAAATACCTGAACATCCTTCTCTCTAAGTGGCCAGCATCATTTTTTGGTCTACTCTTTGTACTGTGGAGCCTGCATGTTTTCTTGGGGTGGGAAATTATTGAAATCAGACAATCGGAATTATGCGAGTGTATGGATATACATGTGTGCTCTTTATTCTATGGTGAATTTTGTACTCTCTTTCTCTTTCATACAAGGATGCAAAAAGCTGTTTGCAAGTAGCCTCCATGGAATTAACTTATAGTCGAGTGGTGTGATGTTCAGAGTCATGATAACACTCTCCGTTTGTTTTTTCCTCTTTATTTTTAATTTCTTTTTTTGGCGTGCATGATAAGGCTATGCAAGTGCAACGAGTGATGTTAATATATCACTCAAATTTATTGGTAAGTAACCTAAAAAGAATAGGTTCAGAAGTGGCTTGAACTCAACAAGCATGCCATGATGATAAGAATTGCATCTTGAATTACTTTTCATCCTAAATAAATTTAGATAATTTATCTAAATTAAATATTTTTTTGATAATTTTTTTGTAATTTTAACACGAGCTCCTCAATATTTTATATTGATTTAATATATATTATTTTAAATGAAATACAACTCAAAATATCACATGAATAAAATGATTTCTCAACCCTTCATCCCTAAAAAAATTAAGATTCATATGTTATAAATATCTCATAGGATCTCAAATCTTTAGGTTTACAATATCATTATTCTCCATATTTTTATCTATAAATTTTCAGAGTTTCTAAAAATATACTTACTTAAATATCTGACAATTTTTAAATCTACAATATATAAGTAATAGTTACTAGTCATCTTAACCTATTAAATATCAAGTATAAGCTATCAAAAAATAATTAATTATTTAACACATAAATTTTATTTTAAAGCTATTTAATTTTTTTGGAATATCACATAAGAAAACTTTTCTTATAAATGCAATGATATGGATGTAGAAGGCCTGCTTAAGATCCTACTTGGGACAATACCTTTTTTATATATGTATATACAATTATATTATCTCATTAGCAAATGTTCTCCCTGAATTTACTAAATTAACAAAAACTCAATTAAATAACACAGAATACAAATAAGATGCGATGAGGTAAATGAGAGAAAGATCATCAGTTATATATGTACATTTTGATATTTCAATAAAAGTAGACTATTTAGGAAGACAGTAATACGCTTTAGAAATCTTATTTTAACTAATAACTAGAATATTAATCACGAGTTTTTAATCATGGTTTTTTTTTCCTACTTATATTACTATTTCTAACGTAATATAGGGCTACTGATGAGTTTTTGGGTGCGAGTAAATTTAAGGATTTTGAATATTTATTTTACTTTTAATATATGTTGCAGCCGCATGTATTTGTTTTTTTATTCCTCTCTTCTTTTTATTACAGCACTCTTGTCTGTTTTTGCGAATTTGTTATACGGTCCCTCGGATTATAATAGCAGCCAAGAAAATAATTTGATCCAATATCCCACCTTGGACATATATGTAAGCATACCCAATTTTTCCACGACGCACATCAAAACCCTAACTCCGCATCGGAATTAGTAACCCTCAAGGGACGTAATTAATATTTTGCTTATTAATCATCTTCTTACTGTTGTAAGAGTACTAACATGCTAGCTAACAACGTTGATAAATTCTTCCTCTTTTCTTTTTATTAAGCACTCTTATGTCTTATTGCTAATTTGCTACGGTCCCTCTTTGCTTAACTCCTACCTGGAACATATCTGTAAGCAAACCCACTTGTTCCACGCACATCAAAACCCTAATTCTACATCGTCCTTAAAATCTTTAATTCCCTAGAGCCAACTCGTCGCAAATCTTTTGGTGAACAAAACCCAAGCTGTAATTAAAATTCCAAGCAAATTCAATAAAAGATTAAGAATTTATCAACGTTGTTATCAAGCATGTTACTACTCTTAAAACAGTAAGAAGATAATTAATAAGCTTAAAAGTTCGAGTTAAATAAGATGGGGGGAAAACTACAAGCAAGCTAGCTAGCTAGCTAGGATTATAAGTGTGATAAAGGCGTTAGTGCTCGTGCTTATTGCAGCGATGACCCATGTATCAACTTTAGCTCTATATGCATGTAATGTAATGCAACACACATGCAAGTATATATCGGCATTATCATGATTAGAAACCTCTCAAGTCATTTAAACCACTTGTTCGTGCTCTCGTGCTCCACTCACTCGAAATGTGTCAATCAAAAGACAAAAGCCTCTTTCAATAATCAAAGTATATTGCTCCATTATGATTGCATTCGATTGCTTACTTTCTAACTAATGAAATCATTATATCTTTATGGTCCTAACAAGCATCATCCCAATAATCGTGATTATGCTAGCCTCGGTGCATGTACGAATTTAAATGACAAGAAATACCTTTGAAAAACAAAATCAATGGTGACTATAAATGGAGCAACTTCCTTCTATGGCTGGAGAGAATTCATAGATACCCAAGTCGCGGCTGCTTTACCTAGCCAAACATGGTGTCGACTGTGACTATTGACTTGAAACCCTAACCAACTTTGTTTTATCATCAGAACTAGGGTTTCGGAAGATGTAGGATCCGCATTTGGTCATTGAAGCTGACATCTTCCCAACTTTATGCTGTGCCTTAATTATGCATGAGCTGAATCATAAAAAGTTTGGCAGAAACAATATCAAATGACCTTATTAAATAACTTAATTTGGAGACCTCGTTAGGCTTTTCTTTGCATTCAATAGCTATGTCCGCCTTTCACCTCAAAAGAAATCTGAATTTCTTGCAATGACATGTGAAGGAATACCTTAGCTATATATGGGTGCCGACAAATTAATGAAGGTTGGATGATCCAATCGAATTTTTTTTCATCGAGAGCGAGGGACAAATCAAGGACAACTGGCTTCTTGATTAGTCAAGATCATGAGGGTAGCGACAATTGATCAGTTGAAAACAAGGACAGAGAGCGAGGGTGGCACCTAATTGAGGAAATCTTTTGAGATTTTGAGTCACCGATGTGAAAGGTACAACAGAAAAGCTAGCCCCCACAAAGGGAGAGAGGGATGGACTTATCTAACAATACACGAGGTGAGGTTTGGCCTCAAGCAAGAATAATAAGGCCAGGGGGTATTTTCAAATTGTTCAAACCTCTCTTGGGTCTACAAAAAGGGATGTTGTTGTCGGTGGCGCTTTCAGTAATTGATCTATTGTGTTCTCTTCATTTTTCAAGGTCTTTATGCACCACAAATCTTCTGGACAGGAGAGTGATTTCCAGTAGGGGATGTGAAGCCGTAGGATGTCCTTACCGTCAACTTCTGTTACAATAACCTTACAATCTTTGGACTTTGTCGCCATGTTGTGCACAAATTGGCACAAGTGTTGAACCAGCTTTCCTGATAACGATCCTTCATGGTGCACTCCATACAAGAAGTAGAATCCAAATGGACTAAAAAAATCTGGTATTGCAGGCAACTTAAAACATGGAAAGATTTTATCAATCAATATTGAACTCTTTGTGTATAGAAAGCAAGAGAAGGGCTCTTTCCCTAGTCTTAGCTTGAAGAGCTCCCCGCTATTCCATACACTAAGCATAGCCCAGCTTCTTGGAAGTACTTCCCCATCTGAACCAAAATCATCCCATGACTCACCTCTGGGATAAGCCACCCAAGTCCCCAAGCTTAGCTTGTTTCTCAGTATATTCCCTATATCATCAGGGAAAAACTCTGTTGAAGTCATGAACTTGCGATATAGAAACTCAGCTTCCTCAACTTTGAGCTTTGCCACCTCAGTTTTTGATGACAAACGTAAGGCGCGATGATCAACTGGATTAACAAGAATCGCCGGTGTCCTGAATTTGGCATATCCAAGCTTGTTTATGAAGAGATTAACTGACGCTTCATTATCTTTCTCCGTAGCCATGTACGCGTAGTCAACATCATTTTCTGTGAACCATTTCTCCAATTCAAGCACTAGCCTCGATCCAATCCCTTTTCGTCGATGAAGTGGTGCAATTCTTAAGCCTAGCACATAACCCAACTTGGCTATATTCTTTGGAGGTTTATGAACGGTTGCTAGCTTTATAGAGCCTCGAATGACACCAACCAATTCGCTGCCCAGTTCGGCTACCTAACGTAAAAGAAACAAGGTCGCATTTTTTTCGTCAAGAAGACATCATTAGAAGCGGTAATGGATGTAACAACACATATATAGGGTTTGTGTGATAATGGATGTAATGAAAACAAAGGAAGGGAAAAATAATTAATAGTGATGATGATCATTATATAGTTTGCACGTACCAGCATCTTGTACATCGGACTGTTTCTGATTCTACAGATGGGGTCACCCATGGTATCTATGAAGAGTACTCTTTCAGTCGGGCCTACCTCACATCTTCTCTCAAGATCTTCCACTCCAGCTCTATGAACTTGAACATCATAGCTTCGTATTTTAAGTTCTCCACATCCCATTATTCAAACTTGCAACATAAGTAGAAAAGAATATTTTGCAACTGGCATGAGAGGGTGAATATAGGAGCAATCTTTATTTATTTATAACAGAAACGAGAGCTCATACACAAGACGAAACCTAGCAGGTAGTAAACTAGAGTAATGTAAGAAATTATAAATAGGTGCTTTGCTCTACCACTAACTAAAATGATATGTCTTGAAAATTCTTATTGATCATCGTTTATATGGAAAGGTGGGAAATATTGCGGAATGTTCTCTCTAATCAACATCAACATCAACATCAACATCAACATCGAGCTTCAACAACAATCATTAATATTGGACACAAGGCGGGTAATAATAGGATGTGTCTTTTAGTCCTTAGCCTTTTGCCATTCTTAACTTAATCAAGCCCTATCCACTTTAAGATCACCTCAGGCTCACGCCACCGTGCACACCCAAGAATATGTATAGTTGGCCAACCCTCAGTAGTTAATTAATTGATTGGCCAAACATAATAAATCTATCATAAATTAAGCCCTCTCCCCTCCAAAATTTTGGTTCATAAAGTACATCTACGACCACCTAATTCATATGTATGTTTGTATGTATGTATGTATATACAGTACAATGCTTTGAAAAAAAGAGAGCCGGTAGGCCATAAATATCTCAAATCTAATGTTAAATTAACGATTTTTTAACAAGAAGTTCATTATATATATATAATTCTATCGAATTATCAAATTAATCTTCTAGGTATTTAAGATGTGGTTTACCTAATTTGGAGCCGGACTAATCAATTGTTGAGCTGGGGGAGATTTTTATTAGTTTTAGCTTTATGCAAGAGGATAAGTCCCCTTCTGCTCACACTGAAGGTTCTGCGTTAGGTCAATTTTTTTCACGATTTGTTTCTGTCTACGTTGTGCGCGCAACGGTGGTCCATATCGACCTCCTTTGATACACCTGGATTCGAAAGTGAAAGTAACCCCATCATAAAACCATAACTAGCTGGCTTTCTACTAGCTAGTTATGAAAAAAGCCAATAAGAAATTAATCATAAGGCTGCTCTAGAGTGGCCTAGCTATGAATAATAAGTATACGCGCGCCTGAAAATTTAGCTTGTGCTAAGAGGATGGTCATTAATCAAGACAATTGATACAAACAATAGTCAACAAAGAAGTGAAAATTAATAGATGCAGCAAAAATTATGCTTTGGCTTGAACTTAACGAATCATGCCCAGGTAAATATGTTACTACTAATGATTAGCAATTTATACGGGATCAATATCATACTAGCTTATTAAACTCGACTTGATATATCAATCTAGTAATATCAAGCCTAACTTAGATGAAATTTTATTTTAAATTATTTTTATTATTAACCCATTCAAACTCTTGTGCCCTTGCAAGTTAATAATTAAGTTATTATAGGAAATTACAAAATACATAATGTGTATAATTAGAAAATAATGATAGGATTTATCTTATGTTGTAATATTTATATTAACGACTGTACATTGCCGGTTGATTAACTAATTGGTCAAAGCTTCATTTTCTTCTCAACTTGGTATTAAAGCCTTAACATATTAAAACTTCTTTTCCCTTTTCTTAATGAACTTTATCCTTACCCTGAATTTTTTTCTTCCTTACTAGGGATTGGCATTCCATCTCTTACATCATAGGATCTCGTTTCTTCTCAATCGATGCAAACTTTGAAATCTTCCCTTGCTATTCTTATTGTCATGAATCTTCCCCTGTAAATGCTTCAATCACAATGATTTTTTTTCCTTATCTAATACTCAACAAGTTATTTCTTTGGATTTTCCAAACATCAATTATCTTTATTAACAAATACAGATGAAGTCCTATCTTATTGGACAAGATATTTTCCACTTTGTTGATGGCTCCTTGTCTTGTCCTCCTTCTCATGTGGTTTTTGCTGATGGTTCTTCTAGACTAATCTTTTTTTTTCTTTGTTACAAACAACATGATCAACTTATTCATAGAGCACTACTTTCTTCTCTTTTAATAGATGTACTGCATCTTATAGTCATTTGCCAAACCATACACTGTGTTTGGTATGCTTTTGAGCAAACCCTTGTTTCTCTGTCTAGTTCTCGTTTTATACAACTTCATAGATCTTTTCAAGATCTTCGTTAGGGGATGATTCAATCATTATATATATGTAGAAGACAAAAATATTATTTGATGAATTAACAACTGTTAGCCAGCTAATTGTTTTAGAGGATTTCAATTTATATGTGTTCCATAGTTTTTGTAGTAAGTTCAAAGGCTTGATAACAAGCTTTCTGACCAAGGCAAAATCTCTTTTCTAAATAGATCTTCATAGTCATCTCCTTACCTATTAATTCCTTCACAAGATCTCCATTCAATCCATGGTTATCACTTCTCCTTTACTACCCATGCCATCTCAGCCACCATTAACTAATGTTACAAACTATCAGTCCTTAGGTTTGTATAACAACAATTCTAATTTCAGTCATAGCAGAGGATAATTTTATGGAAGTTGGTGTTCTAATAGCAACCAAAATAGCACCTAAAACAAGTCTCATTTTCATGGTTTTTAATGGTCCTATAACATTGATTAAAGGAAAAAAAATAGCAACAAAACAAAAGGAATAATGACTCTATACAATGGTCCAATAATTGTTCTTTTCCCAAATAATATCAAGTGCCAATTTTGCCTATCTTTCAACCATATATCCTCTCAATGTTCTCAACTTCATAACAATGGACAACACTTAAATGTCAATACATGTCAATAATATCTTATATCCTAACTCTATGGATTGGTTTTCGTGCACTGATACAAATCAACATGTTACACCTGCTCTTACGACTTTGACCGAATTTGAACCCTGACTTAGTAATGATCACTTGTATATTGGTGATGGTAAGAGCCTTTCCATATCTAATATTGGGCATACTATATTACAGACCCCTATAATACTCTTTTAACTTATCTAATATTCTTTATGTTTCTCATATTACAAAACCATTACTTTTTATTCAGAAAGTTTATCATGATAATAATGTTTATTTTTAATTCATGTGTCTGTGTTCTATATTAAGGATCTCACCACTAAAACAATGCTATTTTTTTTGTCATAGCAACGATGGTTTCCATACTCTATCTGAGTCTTCCACCATTTTAATTCCTAAGGCTTATTGGTCCTCCTGTGTCTCTTCTTTTACTGATATCTAGCATCATCAATTGGGTCATTTTATTTCCCGTGTTTTTAATTTTTTAGTATCAAATAATAAACTTGATTGTACCTCTAGACGTTCACTTTTTTAATGTCAAACATGTCTGCTAAGAGAGTCATAATGTCTGTCGTTAGGAACTATAATTTACAAAACTTTTACTCCATTTGATTTAATCTTTAGTGATGTTTAAGGCTTCCCTTCTTTTTTATTCTCTAATAGTTTTTTTACTTTTTTATTGATACATACACAATATATATATATATATATATGTGGTACTATTCTCTTGTTGTGAAATCTATAATGTATCTTTTATTTAAATATATAGGTGATGAATGCTGCAAGTTAAACACTTTCCTTCAAACTATTAGTATTCATACTCATGTGTAAAATAGCATCGTTCAGCATCGTATCATCATATTATTGAAATTGTTCTTACTCGTATCAAATAATGTAAAGTCCAATTATAGTTTTAGAATTATATATTTAAATTATTAGTATATCTCATCAACTATGTGTCTACTCATGTCATCTGAAATAAATCTCTGTTTGAGTGTCTTTTTTATTATACTTTTAATTATGATTTTCTATATATTTTTCAGTGTTCTTACTTTTTATTTCTACATCTATATCATGCATATAAGTTGTATTTTTATTCCTTTCAATATGAGTTCTTAGGTTATAGCTTATCTTATCTTGGTTATTATTGTTTTGACCTTACACCTTAACATATTTATATGTTGCATCATGTCTATTTTGAAAAATCTAAAAAGATGGCATAACCCTACAACACCTCTCCACATCATATCCCTACTACCTGTTTGCCTTATTTACTTAACTCATCATTTTTCACTCCCCTAGACCTACAGTGTGCATGGTCTTCTCCTTTATGAAGGCAGAGACAAGAGAGAAGAAGTTTTTGAAATATTTTTCCTGTTATTTTCCCCCTTTATTTCCCTTTCCACTTGCACACAAAGCTCGAACACAAGCCATCCCTTTTACCTTGCCACCATTAATACAACTCATGCCCCGATCATGCTTTATAAACAATCGACCACCTTACCTTGCAAAGGTAAGGTAGCCCCATTTCCTTCCTGCACCTTGATGGAGCAAGGTAGGGGGGATTCTCTCTCTACTTAGCTATAAATACAAAAAAAAAAAACAAGAAGAAGATTAAAGGAGGGGAGAGGAAAAAAAGAAAACTAGAGGTTATTTTAAAAAAAAAATGGGAGAACTAAAGATTTGAAGGGTGAGAGAACAAGGAAAAAGAACATAGAAGAAACTGAAAATTTGAAGGGTGAGAGGAAAAGAAAAAAGAATAGAGAAGAAACCAAATAAAAAAAGAGGGAGGAATTTTGGGGAAACCAACTATAAATTTTAGAAAAAATAAAAAACAAAAAAAGCTAAACAAGAGAAGGGAGAACATAATAGAAAACAGAGACCAGACGAGAAAAGAAGAACAATAACCTCAATCTCTTTGATCTTCCTCTCTTTCTACCATTTAGAGCAATGCCACCGTCAGCTTTTCACCACCTTCCGCTCCTTGTTGTAACACCCATGAAGAAGAAAAAAAAGAAGCCTGCACATTCATACAGACAAGAAGAATAACAGCACCACCACCAATGTCATCACCAATCTTAGAAGTGAAAACAAAGAAAGAGAGAAAGAAGAAAGAACTGTCGACTGTTGTCTACATTGCCACTAATAGTGTCACCTTAGAGCCACTACCAATGACCACCCTAAAGCCACCGCCAATTGCCACCATCCTCCCTATCATTGATAACGACCCCTGCATCATTAGAAACAGAAAAAGAAGTAAAAACAAAGATAGATAGAGGAAGCCATATAGAAATAAAAAGAAAAAAGAAAAGAAAAGGAAAAAGAACCATCGTCTAGAACCACCAATTGTCATGCCATTCTTCCTCTTGGTCGTTACCAGCTGTACTGTCCGAGACCACTACAGCGAGGGAAGAATATTGTTGATAGAACGAACAAAAAATAAAGGAAGAAGAAGAAACAGTCAAGCAGAGAAGACAAGAAGAAGAACCACTGTCTGCCACTATAGCCATCCACCGTGACAATAGCGCCATCGCAACTAACATCGTGAACCACCAATGTTACCCAGTTAGTTTCTTTCTCTGCTTCTTCTCTAGTCACCCTCAATTGTTCTACGTGAATAGTGGAGAGTGTTTCAATGTTTATTGGTCTGAACTTATCTCTTAACCCAAAATGAGTGAGCCGAGTCCGATCCAGTCCAAATAAAAAAAAACATTTTTAGAAAAATCGTGATTGCCTTGCGTATTTTTCTACTAAATTTTACTTAATATTGGTTTGTATTTTATATCATAAAAATACAAGTCTGATATTAAAATACCTAATTTTTATCAATACACACACATACACATATATAAACATGTTTTTGTTTTCATGTATACATCCATATCTCTCAAAGCAAAAAAAAAATCATTTTGTATTTTCATATAACAAAGAAAACTTTAAAAAATATATTTTAGCATGTATTTTAACTTTAGTAACTAGTTTATTAAAATCATGAAAAATAAACCAATATTTTAAAAATTCTAAAAAATTATATTTATTTTGTTTTTTTAATGTTTGGGATTACGATCTTATACGTAAGATATATTTTAGATATTAATTTTTTTTGTTAAAGCTAGAATGATTAGGTATTACATAATAAGATAAGGATCTTCTTATCGAGAACGACTTTTCTTAAACCATAAACAGACCAATAATTTTAAATATGATAAAACCGTAGCATATATTAGATAATTAAACAATGCAACTTACTTTAGATATGGCGTATTTGGGGTGCTTATACCTTTTTTTTACGTAATTAGTCCTCGTACTTGATTTTTTAGACCAATTAGGGTTTTTTGTAGTCAAAATACTAGGTGAAGACTCCTATTTTATTTTTCACTGATAAGAGACAAGAATTTTTTTCTTTCTATATTTTTTTCTAAACAGATATATGTACTTATGAGAGAGTAGATGATCGTTGCTACGCCACACATGTGCGACAATAAGAAATGTATATTCATGACATATTTAATCAAGCATGCATATCTTCTTACAAACCTATTAATACTTTTATTTCTACCTTAAAGGTTATTGTAGTGCTCGATTAGTTATTTTATAATTGTTAGTGCTCTTCAATATCTCACTTTTACAAGACTAAATATTTATTTTGTTATTAACAAGGTCTATTAGTTTATATATGGTCATATAAATGCATTTTGGGTTGCTGTTAAGTGTATTATGTGTTATCTTTAGGGTACGTTTTCTTTTAGCTTATATATCACCTGTAGCTCCCTTATTTGTTTTACATAGTTTTACAAATACTAACTAGGTTGATAATATTAATGATCATAAGTCTATGAATTTATATCTTATATTGTTTTGTAATACACCAATTTCTTAGAAATCTGACAAATAATGCATAGTTGCTCATTCTTTTATTGAGGCTAAGTATAAAGCATTGGTTGACGGCACTACTAAGGTTATTTAGCTTCAATATTTATTGTCAGATATACAAATTACTCCTACTTATATGCTTATATTTTGGTGTGACAATTTGAATACTAATTATTTATTTGTGAATCTTATCTGTCATGCTTTTACTAAATATATTGAGGTTAATTATTTTATACGGACAAGTTTGTTAAGAAGGACATTTCAATTTTCTTTATCTCTTTCAAGGATCAGATTATCAATGTTCTTACCAAGCCACTTCCTATTACTTCTTTTATTGATCTACTGCTCAAGCTTTGGGTTAATCCTCTAATCTCAGTTTGAGGAGGTGTATTATATTAAATTATATAATATAGGATGCATATAATTAGAAAATATTGATAAGCATAATATTATGTTATAACCTCTATATTAATTATTGTACATTGCTCTACATATATAAATAAGAAATGTTGACTCACTAATTGGTCAAAGCCTTATATTCTTCTTTACTTGACTAATTAACCTCACTAAATATAGTTTGATCAAAACAAAGAATTTAAAAAAACACAAACTAAAACAAGTATTATAAATAATGATAAACTTGAATCGATTAAATAACGTATGAATTAACTCAACAACTCACTTATGTGATTTTTAAATAATCAATTCAACCTCTAAATAATCAAGTGAACCCCGATACAATAACTATGATATGTAATTTGTGTATGTTCATTTGTATATGGTTCATTGGTCTTCAAAGCTTTACCAATTCATATGACATATTTAACCATTAATTGATTTGGATTTTACAATGAATCCCCGATAAGATAAGGGTGGACTCGAGTTCAGTTATAGTCTAACTATAATACTATTGGTTTTTAAAATAAATTTTTGTAGCCTGAGTTTCTCTCAACCTAAATAGGAATTTAGCTTATATATGGTTCATCAACAATAATTTTTTCTAAAAGAACTTTTTAATTGACTTAGTCTTTATATTTGCAAAGTTGTTATGTCTCTATGCTTTAATTACTTTTAGAATTATTAAAATTTCATATTTAGGAGCAATGAATAGAAAGTATATACTGACACCAAATAATTTATTTATATTAGGAATCAACATAAAAAAATCATAAAAAACAAATTAAAAAGTAAGAAACCCTAGTGTATATGATCACATGGCGAAATAGGCTTTCAATATCTCGCAATAGACATAAAATAAATAAAAAATAATTCATAAAATCCTAATCATTCTGTAAAAGAATTATCATATCTAAAAGTTTAAACTGATAGTAAGACGTCAAGATATGATTTATATAATTTTATAATACATCTCTTTGAAAGTTTTTTAAAATTAAAACTTATACAAAACTATAAATATATAATATTAAAAAACCAATTCAATCAAAGAAAACTTAAAAATCTTAATATTTAATTTACATAATTATGCAACACATTCTTATGCTTATTCTTCTTCTTTTCTTTCTGTTGATGGGCCTTTTACCTCTTCGTGTAGTCTTACCTACCTCACCTTTTTTCTTCATGATCAGTCCTAATAAAAACCAGACCACCGCTACTGTTATTGCTAGAAAAAGACACATGCTTCATTTATGCGCCATTAACAAAATGTACACACGTGTGGGAAAGCTCCAACATTGACACACCCAAAGAAGAACACCGAGGTCCCACCCACTACAATTTGGCTAAACAAAACTCATAATGACTGTATTCTAGTGCTTGGCCTAGCGGTGGAAGGGGCTTGTCTCTTTCCACTGCACCTGGGTTCGAGCCCTGGCGTGCACGCCTGTCACCCCCGCGGTGCCTTACATGCCTACTTGGTTTGCAGGGTATTCAGTGGGCCGTGGGGATTAGTCGTGGTGCGCGCAAGCTGGCCCGAACACCCCATGTAAATCAAAAAAAAAAAACTCATAATGACTTACTTATTTTTGTTCAAGGACGGATTTATTAATGATTTTAACTCTTCCTCGAAGAAGTGAACGACATAAATCTGTCGACTTGGTGTCCTAATCTTTCTTTGCATGCATTATGTTGTCTGCATGCTTTGTTGGATGGATATTTGGAGGGCCAATTTATAATGTGTCCATAAGTAGAACAGGCCCACGTTTTGTATGGTAGAAGAAGGTAGGGGTGAGAAAAAAACTGAAAAACCGAGTAAACCGGAAAAAAAAACAAAACAAAACCGATTAAAAAAATTATTTTTTTTGTAAAAATTTTCAATTCGGTTCGGTTTCGGTTTACAAAACTGAAAACCAGTAAAAACCCAACCGAACCGAACCGGTTCTATTTAAGGGGTACTATAAATATGAAAAAAAAAACACTTTCTAATTTCTAAAACCTAATTAACCTAGACTCCTTGCAGCCGCTCCCTCGAAATCTTATTTGACCCAAAATCCTCTATGTAAATCAAAGCACAGATCATTAACCACCACTTCAAGATTTGTTCACTGCAACTCTTGATTTCACACAAGCTAGATCTTTACGTGCTTTAGTGATTGAAATACTTTAGCTTTTTAAGGTTTTTTAATATAAAGTTTGGATTTTTATTCATGATGTTTGTGTTTTGTTTTTTATTATTTTATTTCTTACAGATCTGGGTTGTTTCTGATAAAACAACGTTTTGAAACTAAAGTAAGTAAGCAGACCCTTTTCAAGATTAGATGCATGTACATAGATTTTAATTTGTAGATTTTAATTTTAATTTATAAATAGTTGGGCTTGATTATAAGCAATTAAATAAAATTTTGAATTGATCAATTTCAGTTGTTCTCTGACCTGACTTCAATCCTATCAGTATAATCACACATGCGGTATCATCATCGATGATGGAAGTCAGAATCATTAATGTTAAAGAATTAAGAATATTACATCTTATCAAACTCTAGCCACGTTAATATTGCAGCCCCTCCCTGCATGTGTACATGGCTAAGTGTTTAATAAATCATTTTTGTATTTAGCCAGTGTTGTTTTCGCTTTATAATCTATTTTTTAAATCAAATTTCAAATTGTTTTTCTTGTGTTAGTTATTAAATTGATATATTTTTATGTATTTTTTATAATTTTAATATACTAATATAAAAAAATATTTTAATATATTTTTAATTAAAAAATATAGTAGTAATATACATTAGCACCTTGGCTCACAAAAAGAGTTAGTCTTTTCTAGTCTTTCCTGGCTTTTCTAGCTATTAGGGTCTCTTTGCTGCATGCCAACTTTATGCACTTTATACAGTGAAAAAAGCAATCCATATCCTCAAAACGAACTATCCATTTGATTTCTTATAAATTAAAATCTACGAACATGTATTTAAGTTTTTATTGGTTTGATATTTTTTTTGAATTTTAGTACATTTAAGTCTATTATAAATTACGGGTTTTTAAGTTTTAACATGTTTTTGTGATAATAGATGGAAAATACTCAAATTCAAAATGTTTCATCCACGAGCACAACACCAACATCAACCACTTCTCCAACTTCAAAAACTAACACAGAATCAACCAATGCAGGATCCACCACAGACACAAAAGGTAAACAACCTGAAGTCCTTATATCTAGGAAAAGAAATGCTGAAGATAGAAAAAAGTCATAAATTTAAGATCACTTTACAAAACTTGATGTTGATCCTAAAGCCCCTAGAGCTTAATGTAATTATTGTGGAAAATATTAAGCATGTCATACTATTGTTAATGGCACAAGTAATATGTGGAGTCATTTAAAAGTGTGCAAGAAGTTTTCTTTTGTAGTTGATAAGAAACAAAAGGTTTTGGTATTAGAACCTAAGATAGAGAAGGGTGAATTGGGAGAACAAAATGTGGAAAGTCTTAAGGCAATAGGTTATAATTATGATGAATGTAGACAAGCACTAGCAAATATGGTTATAATTGATGAGTTGCCTTTTAATTTTGTGGAGGGTCGGGGATTTAAATTGTTTACTAGGACTATGCAACCTAGATTTGACATTCCTTCTCGTTTTATAATTATGAGAGATTGTTTGAAACTTTATATTGAAGAGAAGGATAGATTAAGAACAACTTTTAAGGGTCAACGATTGTGCTTAACAACAGACACATGGACATCAATCCAAAATATTAATTATATGTGTTTAACAGCTCATTGGATTGATAATGACTGGAATTTGCATAAAAGAATTCTTAATTTTTGTCAAGTTTCCAATCATATGGGTAAGACAATTGGCCAAGTTATTGAGAATTGTTTGTTGGAGTGGGGAATTGATAAACTATTGACTATTACATTAGACAATGCAAGCTCTAATAATATGATCATTTCATATTTAAAGAATGTGATGAAAGATTGGCCAACTAATATATTGTCAAATGAGCACTTATATGTTAGATGTTGTGCACACATTGTAAACCTCATTGTATGTGATGGCTTGAAAGAGATTAATATTTTAGTAGTTAAGATTCGAAATGCAATTAGATTTGTGAGATCTTCACCGTCGAGGCATCTTGCATTTAAAAAGTGTGCTGAAAAGTTGCATCTAGAGTGTAAGAAATCATTGTGTTTAGATGTTGCAACTCGATGGAATTCAACTTATCTTATGCTAGAAGCTGCTGAAAAGTTTGAAAAGGTGTTTGTGAGGTTAGGTGAAAAAGAACCTAGGTATATGAGTTACTTTTTGGAGGTTGATGCTTGACCGCTTTTTATGATCGGCTTATTTTAACTCGCA